>CM055117.1:732442680-732896527 GCA_029206835.1 Rana muscosa
GGGGAGAGAGAGAGAGGAGAGAGAAGGAGAGAGAGAAGGAGAGAGAGGAGAGAAGGAGGAGAGAAGGAGAAGAGAAGAGAGAGAGAGAGAAGGAGAGAGGAAGGAGAGAGAGAAGGAGAGAGAGAGAGAGAAGGAGAGAGAAGGAGAGAGAAGGAGAGAGAAGGAGAGAGAAGGAGAGAGAAGGAGAGAGAAGGAGAGAGAGAGAGAAGGAGAGAGAGAGAGAAGGAGAGAGAGAGAGAAGGAGAGAGAGAGAGAAGGAGAGAGGAGAAGGAGAGAAGGAGAGAGAAGGAGAGAGAGAGAAGAGAGAGAGAGAAGGAGAGAGAGAGAAGGAGAGAGAGAGAAGGAGAGAGAGAGAAGGAGAGAGAGAAGGAGAGAGAGAGGGAGAGAGAGAGAGGAGAGAGAGGGAGAAGGAGAGAGAGGGAGAAGGAGAGAGAGAAGGAGAGAGAGAAGGAGAGAGAGAGAGGAGAGAGAGAGGGAGAGAGAGAGGGAGAGAGAGAAGGAGAGAGAGAAGGAGAGAGAGAGGGAGAGAGAGAGGGAGAGAGAGAGGGAGAGAGAGAAGGAGAGAGAGAAGGAGAGAGAGAGAGGAGAGAAGGAGAGAGAGAGAGAGGAGAGAGGAGAGAAGGAGAGAGAGAAGGAGAGAGAGAAGGAGAGAGAGAAGGAGAGAGAGAGAGAAGCGAAGGAGAGAGAGAGAAGCGAAGGAGAGAGAGAGGAGAGAGAAGCGAAGGAGAGAGAGAGGAGAGAGAGAGAAGGAGAGAGAGAGAGAGAGAGAGAGAGAGAAGGAGAGGAGAGAGAGAGGAAGGAGAGAGAGAGAGAAGGAGAGAGAGAGAGAAGGAGAGAGAAGCGAAGGAGAGAGAGAGAAGCAAACGAGAGAGAGAGAGAGAGAGAGAGAGAGAGAGAGAGAGAGAGGGGGGAGGGAGAAGAGAGAGAGCTGCTGATGACAGAGGCACGTAAACTGACCACAGTGTCAGGGTTCAGCAGCCATGATAAACTGTGGTTAGTTTACAGGGAGGGGAGGGGGGGCATAGCCAGGCAGGATCAGCCAGGTATTTCAGGCGATACAGGGGGGGGCAATTTACACAGCACAAGCACTGTGCCGTTATTCATGCTTTAACCACTTAACGACCGCCCACTGTAAATATACGTCAGCAGAATGGCACCGACAGGCAGAATCACGTACATATACGTGATTGCCTTTGTATAGTTGGGGGGTCCGATTGGACCCCCCTTCTTTACAGTGGGTGGTCGTTTTACCTTCGGGAGCGATCCGGCATGATGGGACGGCCGTTCGATTCCGGCCACCCCCCTCTCGCCCCAGATCACCCCCCAGTCACAGTGTCACTGATTGCAGTGACCATTTATTTAGTGATCACTGCAATCAGTGACATTTGTGACTGTAAAAGTGTCACTACATTTAGTTTTAGGTCCAGTGTAGCCCCCTAACCCCCCCTAATAAAGGTTTAACCCCCTGATCACCCCCCAGATAACCCTTTCACCCCCTATCACCACTGTCACTAAGTTATAATTTTTCTGATCGATGTCTTAGCGTCGGTGATGCTGATCGGTAGCCAGTAATTTTTTTTAGGTTCGCCGCAGGTTTTTATAGCGTCGGGTACCCCCATATATTACCTAATAAAGGTTTAACCCCCTTGATCGCCCCCCCAGGGGTAAACCCTTTCACCCCCTATCACCACTGTCACTAAGCGATAATTTTTTCTGATCGATGTCTTAGCGTCGGTGATGCTGATCGGTAGCCAGTAATTTTTTTTTAGCTTCGCCGCAGGTTTTTATAGCGTCAGGTACCCCCATATATTATCTAATAAAGGTTTAACCCCCTGATCGTCCCCCAGGTAACCCTTTCACCCCCTATCACCACTGTCGCTAAGCAATCGTTTTTATGATCGTTGTCTTAGTGTCGGTGATGCCGATAGGTAGCCAGTAATTTTTTTTAGGTTCGCCGTCAGGTTTTTATATAGCGTCAGGTACCCCCATATATTACCGAATAAAGGTTTTAACCCCCTAATTGCCCCTAGTTAACCCTTTCACCAGTGATCATCATATAAGTGTTACGGGTGACGCTGGTTAGTTAGTTTGCTTTTTATAGTGTCAGGGCACCCGCCGTATATAACCCAATAAAGGGTTTAACCCCCTGATCGCCCGGCGGGTGATATCAGTTAGGTTTTAGCGTCAGAGAGGGTCTGCGTCACACCCCAGGCAGCGTCAGGTTAGTGCCAGTAGCGCTAACACCCACACGTGAAGAATACACCCCCCTTAGTGGTATAGTATCTGAACAGATCAATATCTGATCAGATCTATACTAGCGTCCCCCAGCAATTTAGGGTTCCCAAAAACGCACTGTTAGTGGGATCAGCCCAGATACCTGCTAGCAGCTGCGTTTTGCCCCTCCGTCCAGCCCAGGCCACCCAAGTGCAGTATCGATCGATCACTGTCACTTGCAAAACACAACACACATAACTGCAGCGTTCGCAGAGACAGCCTGATCCCTGCGACTCCAGTGCTGTAGGAGGTGATTTCACCACCACAGTTAAAAAAAAAAAAGCATATATGCCGAAGCATTGGGGCAGCAGGGGCGGAGGAGCGGAGGAGCGATTTTGCTCCTAATGCCGCGTATATACGGTCAAAATTCCGACGGAGGCTTGCCCGTGGAAAAGTCTGACCATGTGTACGCGGCATAACTTTTGCGAGAAGATGCCCCCATGCTTCGGCATATATAAATGGTGCGTGTATGCCCATCATTGGAAGTGGGTGGATGAAGGGCGGTATTCTAATGGTGGGCATACCCACCGATCAATCTTTTTTTTTGTTCAGCCAACAGGCTGCATGAAAAAAAAGATTACAATACATGTCCAACAAGGACCAGCAACGTACTGGTATGTTGCTGGACTTTGAATGTTTATACCAGAATGATGCCTGCGGGTTTAGGTATCATCTTGGTATCATTCTTTTCAGCCAGCGGCCGGCTTTCATGTAAAAGCAATCCTAGTGGCTAATTAGCCTCTGGACTGCTTTTACAAGCAGTGGGAGGGAATGTCCCCCCCCGGATATAAAAAAGCGCCATTGGGAAAGCATTTTATCACACCGATCTTGGTGTGGTCAGATGCTTTGAGGGCAGAGGAAAGATCTAGGGTCCAATAGACCCCAGTTTTTTTCAAAAAAGAGTACCTGTCATTACCTATTGCTATCATAGGGGATATTTACATTCCCTGAGATAACAATAAAAGTGATAAAAATAAATAAATATGGAAGCAACAGTTTAAAAATAAAATAAAAAAGCAAAATTAATAATAAAAAAAAAAAAAAAGCACCCCTATCCTGCCCTGCTCTTGCCCAATGGCGAACGCAAGCGTCGGTCTGGCGTCATATGTAAACAGCAATTGCACCATGCATGTGAGGTATCACCGCGAAGGTCAGATCGAGGGCAGTAATTTTAGCAGTAGACCTCCTCTGTAAATCTAACGGGGTAACCTGTAAATGCTTTTAAAGGCTTTTAAAAATGTATGTAGTTTGTCGCCAATGCGCGTTTGTGCGAAATTTTAAAGCATGTCGTGTTTGATATCTATGTACGCGGTCTAAGATCATCTTTTTTATTTCATCAAACATTTGGGCAATATAGTGTGTTTTAGTGCATTAAAATTAAAAAAAGTGTATTTTTTCCCAAAAAAATGTGTTTGAAAAATCGCTGCGCAAATACTGTGTAGAAAAAAAAAATGCAACACCCACCATTTTATTCTGTAGGGCCTTTGCTTTAAAAATATATATAATGTTTGGGGGTTCAACATAATTTTCTTGCAAAAAAAAATATGTTTTCATGTAAACAAAAAGTGTCAAAAAGGGCTTTGTCTTCAAGTGGTTAGAAGAGTGGATGTAAGCTTCCTAAAGTTGTGTATAAAATGCCAGAACAGTTCAAAACCCCCCCCAAATGACCCCATTTTGGAAAGTAGACACCCCAAGCTATATACTGAGAGGCATGTCGAGTCCATGGAATATTTTTTTTTTTTTTTTTTGCACAAAGTTGTCACTAAATGATATATTGCTCAAACATGCCATGGGCATATGTGGAATTACACCCCAAAATACATTCTGTTGCTTCTCCTGAGTACGGGGATACCACATGTGTGAGACTATCACAGTTTCGGAGGCCATGGAATGCCCAGATGGCACAAAACCCCCCCAAATGACCCCATTTTGGAAAGTAGACACCCCAAGCTATTTGCTGAGAGTTATTGTGAGTATTTTGCAGATCTCGCTTTTTGTCACAAAGTTTTGAAAATTGAAAAAAAAAAAGAAAAAAAAAAATGTTCTTTCTTCATTTTCAAAAACAAAATGAGTGCTGTAAAATACTCACCATGCCTCTCAGCAAACAGCTTGGGGTGTCTACTTTCCAAAATGGGGTCATTTGGGGGGGTTTTGTGCTATTTTGGCATTTTATGGCCTTCAAAACTGTGATAGGTAGTGAGGAGTGAAATCAAAAAATTTGCGCCCTTAGAAATCCTGGAGGCGGTGCTTGGTTTCCGGGGTCCCGTACGTGGCTAGGCTCCTAAAAAGTCCCACACATGTGGTATCCCCGTACTCAGGAGAAGCAGCAGAATGTATTTTGGGGTGCAATTCCACATATAACCATGGCATGTGTGAGCAATATATTTAGTGACAACTTTTTGTAATTTTTTTTTTTTTTGGCATTATTCAATCACTTGGGACAAAAAAAAAAAATATTCAATGGGCTCAACATGCCTCTCAGCAATTTCCTTGGGGTGTCTACTTTCTAAAATGGGGTCATTTGGGGGGGGTTTTGTACTGCCCTGTCATTTTAGCACCTCAAGAAATGAGATAGGCAGTCATAAATTAAAAGCTGTGTAAATTCCAGAAAATGTACCCTAGTTTGTAAACGCTATAACTTTTGCGCAAACCGATAAATATACGCTTATTGACATTTTTTTTACTAAAGACATGTGGCTGAATACATTTTGGCCTAAATGTATGACTAAAATTGAGTTTATTCGATTTTTCTTATAACAAAAAGTAGAAAATATCATTTTTTTTCAAAATTTTCGGTCTTTTTCCGTTTATATCGCAAAAAATAAAAATCACAGAGGCAATCAAATACCATTAAAAGAAAGCTCTATTTGTGGGAAGAAAAGGACGCAAATTTCGTTTGGGTACAACATTGCATGTCCGCACAATTTACAGTTAAAGCAGCGCAGTGCAAAATTCTGAATTCACCTCTGGTCCTTTAGCTACCAAATGGTCCGGGGCTTAAGTGGTTAAGGGAACAGGATGTTTTTTTAAAAGGTAACACTAAGTCACCCCCTTCTTTTGCGCTCCCTCAACTTAGCAGCAAAGCTATGTGAAAATAGTGCTTGGAACATAGAAGAGAAACGTTTACTATGGCCAACAGATTCACTTTAAAACAACCTAAGCTTTCTCATTTGCCTGAGGAGCTTCTTCATTGTAAAAACAGTTATACTAGAGTCTAGTTTACACTGCCTTCAGCTTGTGCAAGAATAGTGTGTACAAACACCTGTTAAAAACACAGATGGTAATAGGAGCGCTGACAGTCCATTTAAACAGGCTGCTAGTATTCTAGGGTAAACTTTAGCACTACTTGAAGCTTGTTGAATACCTACTGAAGCCGGCTAACAGCTTGTTTAAAAAGGTTTCACGTTAAGATCTGCATTTAACATTTAGAACTGGAACTGAACAGATCTTTAAAAGGCTTTAACAAAAAATTGTTTATAGCTTGCTGTGCACACTGCTCTTTGAGCAGCTGAAGATTGCACAAATAAGGCCATAAAGAGACTCTGTCATCAGATTATTCATTTCAACAACAATCTTCCAGTAAGATAATATGTGCATTTTGTTGTGGAGATTTTTATGGAGATGTATTTAATATGTATTGTCATAGTGTCACCCAGTGTTAGTACTTCCGCAACCCGCTCTAAAAGAGCTGATTGGGGTAGTCTGAGGCTGGTTGAATCCCGTCTGATAGGGGAAAACGTCTTGAGGTTGGAGTGTGATGTTTGCAGGGGGCGGATATGTGCACCAACGGGGGCCCTCTATGCATTAGCATGGACGATCGTTAAGGAGGGGATATGCTCGCTCTGCAATGACATCATTGGTTATAGGCGGATGGGCGCTCTTGTCTCTGCTATGTCTGATCAACATTGGTTGGAATTCGTAGCGTGCGTCTGCAGATAGCCTCCCTCCCCCATTCAATAATAGTATAATCTTAATATGCGTTATTCTATGGAATAGCGCAGAATAAGAATTCCTATCAACGGTAACTTTAGCCATCCTACGTTATTGTATATATTGTATTGTATTCTCCTGTTGGAAGGAATGTCCAAGTATTGTCATTTTCCTGTGAGGGAACATCCTGTGAGGTTCCCGCCCATGGGGGAGGGTATTGGTTGCTGCAGCCAATCACCTCCTGTGTGAGATCTTTTGAGTTTAATAAAAGCCTATGATTAGGCGTCGGCTGAAGAGTCTTTGCTGGAATGGCCTGATAAGATGATAAGCTTTTGTGGTGCTGCTTTTCTTGAATGAATGGGAATGAACGGTGAGTGGATTTTAGCAAACTTAAAGATAGCATTACTTCAAAAAGATGAAAACTGATGTGTGCTTAGATAGCGCAAGAATTATAGGCTGTGTGCTCTGTAAACAGCAGCCTGAAATTCCACAACAGTAATGGTGGGCCAGGATTTTGGGAATAGATGGAGTCCCTTTGGACATTGGATCGAGATGGGGGGGAAGTGTGGATCTACGTTCCGATGTGGGGGGCTCTACTCTTTAAAAGAACATTTTTGTCTTTTTGAAATAATGCTTCAAGTTTGCAGCGTGTGTATGTGTGCGTGTGTATGTCTGCGAATCGTATGTGTGTGTGTGTGATTTTGTCATGGATCGTATGCCTGTGAATTTGATTGTGTGTGGGTATGCCTGCATGTGCCTGTGTGATTAGATTGTTTGTGCGATGTATTGAGCAGTTGGCTGCCAGCAATGGCTGCTGCATTGTTCTGGTCCTTGAGCCATGAGGTTTAGTGGGGGTGGGGCAGGAAGCATCTCAGTTACAATGGTAAAAGTTGGTGACTTTCTGTAAATAGCATGCAGGAGTTTTGTAGTGGGAGGGCCCTGAGAGATGATCTGATGGAAACTGTGGGCTGTAAGAGTGTAACTAAGCGAGAAATATAAACTGTATATTGTGTATGAAATGAAGGTATAGCTGTGGTATTTAGTGCACTGAGAAGTTTGTAAGTAGATTGTTTGTTTGGCTGCCATGTGCTTGAATGGGGGAAGGGCTTGCCCACTGTTTTGTGTTGCAGGGGCTGTGCCCTGAGGGAAAGACACTCTAAGCAAATGTTACAAGCAACAATATACTGTATGTGTGTGGTGTTTGTGATTTCTATGAAAAATAGAAATGGTTAGATTGTGATTTTTGCCTTTATAGGGGACAAAGACACATGTCCCCATAAGTGTAAAAATATTTTAACAAAAGTGTTTGGTTTTAAAGTTGAAAGTTCCCGCCGCATATCCAAGTGGCCAGGCATTGCTAGAAGGCAGACATAGTATGTCTCTGCAATGGCTTGTTATGGAAGCTGAGGCCACTGTGTGTGTGAACTTTAGGTAGAGAAAAGTGGTGAATATCAGAGTATATGAACTTAGAGAAATGAATATGTTTTTAATATTATTCATGTAACTCACATTTATTGAATGTGCTGTTTAGTTGGCCAAAGGGAGGCTAAGTTTGTAAGTGTACATGTGGTCCTTGTAGAGTGTAGCTGACACCTTTTTCAGTGGATTTTGATGATAATTTAGAAAAGTTTCAATGGTGTAGTCAGTCTTTGTTGAGAAAAACATTTTTGATTTTCTTTTAAAGAGATGCTGGTTTTGGCGGGAAAAATTGCATGCGTCAATGGCGCAATTTTTGTTGTCCATGAGGTGCTGTGGTGGGTCATCCACCATTTTGTAGTCCTGGCTTGTCGGCCATTTTGAGAGACGTTTACAGTTTGAGATAGGAAGTTCCAGTTTAGCAAACACTACTCCTGAATATGCTGTATTGGCATTTGTTGATCGGCGCAGTTTTCTTATGTTTTATGCGTTTACAGTTTGACCTGTGCACTGCTGGGAAGAGTAGTGAGACACCAGGGGGACATACTGAGAGACTGGTTTTTGTTTAATGAATTTGCTGGTTTAAATTGTTTTTCTAAGCATTGCCTTTTGAGTTGAGTGGTATCTTAAAATAGCGCGGTTTTACCCCGAGGGGCCACAACGTGCTTGCGGACACACGCACATGCTGGGGCCTATTTATGGATGGGTTCTGGCTGGCCTACCAGCAGTTGGAGTGTGGGAGGAGGCCAACACAGACACAGGGAGGACATGCAAACTCCATGCACATGATGTTAGGTTGGGGATTTCTCTGTTTTCATTTAAGTGAATGTAAGCTGACTTAGCAGTATATGCGTGGCGGTTTTTTTGCATTGGATTTTGGTTTTAAGAAAAACTTCACTTTACACTGAATTTTGATAGATTGTAAGACTAACAGAGTTTTTGTACAATGATGTGTTTTTATGTTTAAATATTTGGGAGTTTCCCAGAGAACAATTCATTTTTGGAACTTGTACTGTATAGCCGTCTCTTGGCAGGAGTTTGTATTTTGAGTCCCAACTTATGGTCTGACTTCCAGGGAATGTGGGTCAGGGGGTATTCCCTCCCATTTGCAAAGGGGGGTTTACTCCATCATTTCCTTGACAAGGTTTTAAATGGTTGAAATATATGATGTGTAGCCATAGATTTTTTTGGAGTCTTGATAGACAAGGCGATTAAGGCCTCCCCTCCCCCTCCCTCTTCCTGAACAATTGATATGTAAATAAACCAGTTTGGTTTTTTAAGTAGCTGAGCATAACCGGAAGTTTCTTTTCAGCATTTATATATCAGCAGAAAGTTAGTGGGAGGAGCTTGGGGTTTTTAAAGGTGAGCAATGAGATTTGTGTCTGGAAGGAAAATGGAAAGCATTTTGGCGTTTAAAAGTGTTTTATATTTTGTTCCAGTTTTGTACTGTAATACAGTTTTGGGTAGAGAGAAAAACAGGGGGTATCACCATTATTTTATCATCTAGATACAGAGAGAAGCCACATTGTTCTGCAGGTGGTAAACTGGCGTAAGTGTTCTGTGAGGTTTAGTCTGACAACGCAGTGTATGGGTGTATAGCGGAAAACGCTTGTGTATGCATGCACTGTGAGGGGTAGAGGCCTAATTCGGGGGTTGATCTGTGGTTGTTGCTGTAGTTCCAAAAGTGTTGGGACAACAAGCCATAGAGTTGACGCCTCGGTTAGGGTTTCTAGTTGGAGGACTTGACCATATAGTGGTTGCAATTCACCCTATAAGAAGACACCGGGCGGTGATCTCTGAAAATGGGTGCAACGGTTTAACCTGGACGCAGGTTTAAGACGATAAGCCGATTCGAATCGCCATGGACACAAGGAGGTCTGTGCAAAGGGAAGGAATGGAGGCTTCCCATAGTCAGATGGTCACACAGTGCACGAAGCCTAGTTTTGGGGCAAAGGCCTTTGAACCCCAAAAAGATTAACATAGGTGGTCCAAGGATACTATTTTGGGTATCCCTCTGGAATGGATGTAGTTGAGCTGCGGCTTCAGAAATCTGTAATGATGAGGAACGGTGGCTCATGCCCGTTTGTTTGAACCTTGTATGGCTGGTACATGGAAGGTTCTCGAGCTGCTCTCATGGTTGTCCCATTGTATTTTTTCCTATTGCTGAAAGAGTGAAGGTAGAATTCTGGCCGTTTTTGTTTTTTTTCATTTGTGGTTTTGGAAACTGGGAAGTATTTCCCCCACGTTTGTATCGGAATGTTTGTATGTAGTAACGTGAATATGTTCGAACTTACCGCGGCGATTCTTCGATGCGTCGCGGCTGTTGTATTTTTGTAGGAACGGGAAAAGTAAGGGTTACAGAGGGTTTTGTTTGAATCAGTTTTGAAAGAATGTCATTGACAATTTACCAACGTACAGGAATGTCATTATTGTTTTACCATTCTTTGCAGGTTAAATATGAAGGATAGAGTAATGATTTTGCTTATAAGTATTTTTCAGGTCCAAGGAGTTTGTACACAGAGAACAGGTGTATGTAGACAGCGGTACATATGGATAAATATGAGTCTAAGGCGGTAAAAGTATCATAGGTTATTTCATTGTTTCTTTTTTCCTGCACCACGCATTTCTTCCTTCAGTCTGTAATGAGGAAGAAAAGGGGGGAGAATGATAAATGTAAGAGTGACAGTTTTTTTTTTGTCAAACTAATAATAACCTCTGTAATTCTAACCAAGTTTGTGCCAAGACGGTCTTTCTTTAATAGAATTTGAATCGGCAAGCAGCAGTCTGGTGAAGTAGGTTCCCATCCCAGAGGCTAAGAACCTTGTCAATGGCTCCAGGTATTGTAAGCCACGCACAGGTTATGCAGTGACCACAGTCCCGATGTCTGGGTTATTGTCATATGAGGGTTGTTTGGAGGTCAATCAAAATCAGGGTCGTACTCTCCTCATTAGCTGTCACTTATATTCTCGGCTGATGGTGTGGGTGCGATCTTTGTGACATGAACTTCAAAATGTCCACCAAAAGGTTTTCACGAGTCCCTCCTGGACCCTGACTTAATAATCAGTTTACATTCTTTCCAACCAGGTGACTGGGTCGTTGTAAAGAAGCTTGAGGGATGAGACCACGCCAGCCACTGCAAGAAGCGGCTCAACCACACCAAAGAATGAGGAGTATCTTTGTTTATTTATATTTTTTTTTGTTTAGTAAATTTTAGCGAGGGTAACGGTGAAAAGCATCCCAAGTTATTATTTAAAGTGTATGTCCTGACTAGCTCAGAAAGCGAACAGGACCGTCTGTTCTGAGTCTTCACCGAGTTTTAGTCCCCAGCGATGACAGCGGTACATGCCATTTATGATGTTATTATGGGTATGAGGAGTTTTAGTCCCCCAGCGATGACAGAGGTACAAGCCATTTATGATGTTATTATGGGTATGAGGAGTTTTGACAAACTAGTGAAGACTCCAGACAGACACTTGTCAATGGAATCTAACGATGTATTTTTTAGAGGGTAAAATTGGTTTTAGTTTTAATGGCTCTGTCTCTTGTCGGTTTGGGTATCTAGGCAGCCCACAAGTGTGTTTGAACTTTAGTTTGGTGTTTATGTGGATCTGCAGCTTATAAAAGGTAATTCCCCCAAAGCAAGAGGTTCATGCGCGATGGTGAAGCTGTCCCAAAATTTTAGGTCGTGGCCGATCGCGAGGATCTGATAGCGCAGGAAATTAAGAATGGCAGGGACAGCTAGAAGGGATTTGTTCACCAACCCCGACCAGGTCTGGGCATGGGGTCCTGCATGTACAAGGTGGGGGGGGCTCGGGCTTGGGATACGATTGAACAATTCTCATCCGTTAAGGATAGGGTTCTTCATGTAATTGTTGAAGCCAGAGCTGTAGCTAAGTGAAGGTTGGGAGTCCTTTTTAAGGGTCTGGGAATCTTTGGGGATCTAATTTTTATTTTACAGCGGATCGTGGTTAAAGGAAGTGGGAATATATACTCATGTCATTTTTATTTCTATTCTTTCTATGTCGTGACGAGGTGCTCCTGTTGCCTGATTTGACGCGTGACCAGAGTTTCCTTGATGAGACGCCCTGAAGCCGGACCCACATACAAGACGGAGAATCACAGACGGATCGGCGATTACTACAGCTCACCATGTCGTGTCCTCCTTTATAAGTCATGCCCCTGAAGAGTAGAGTCTACATGTCAAGCCGTGTTTTCCTTTTTTATGGACTAAGAACTGATTCATTTCCAGGTGTAAGAAGCATATCAACTCTCATCGAGGGACACATAGGGTGCATATGACAACAAAGGGAGGACTGTTGTGGAGATTTTTATGGAGATGTATTTAATATGTATTGTCATAGTGTCACCCAGTGTTAGTACTTCCGCAACCCGCTCTAAAAGAGCTGATTGGGGTAATCTGAGGCTGGTTGAATCCCGTCTGATAGGGGAAAACGTCTTGAGGTTGGAGTGTGATGTTTGCAGGGGGCGGATATGTCCACCAACGGGGGCCCTCTGTGCATTAGCATGGACGATCGTTAAGGAGGGGATATGCTCGCTCTGCAATGACATCATTGGTTATAGGCGGATGGGCGCTCTTGTCTCTGCTATGTCTGATCAACATTGGTTGGAATTCATAGCGTGCGTCTGCAGATAGCCTCCCTCCCCCATTCAATAATAGTATAATCTTAATATGCGTTATTCTATGGAATAGCGCAGAATAAGAATTCCTATCAACGGTAACTTTAGCCATCCTACGTTATTGTATATATTGTATAGTATTCTCCTGTTGGAAGGAATGTCCAAGTATTGTCATTTTCCTGTGAGGGAACATCCTGTGAGGTTCCCGCCCATGGGGGAGGGGAGTGGTTGCTGCAGCCAATCACCTCATGTGTGAGATCTTTTGAGTTTAATAAAAGCCTATGATTAGGCGTCGGCTGAAGAGTCTTTGCTGGAATGGCCTGATAAGAAGATACGCTTTTGTGGTGCTGCCTTTCTTGAATGAATGGGAATGAACGGTGAGTGGATTTTAGCAAACTTAAAGATAGCATTACTTCAAAAAGATGAAAACTGATGTGTGCTTAGATAGCACAAGAATTATAGGCTGTGTGCTCTGTAAACAGCAGCCTGAAATTCCACAACAATTTAATACATTTTATGCATGTCAGTTGCCTGAAAAGCCTTTCTTGTGTAGACATCCAAAAGCCCCAAGATTGCTGCTATGTGCTGCCATCTTGGATGTGATGTCAGCAGCCCCACTCAGAGCGGTCACTATAGTACTACCCTACGCTCCTCCCCTGGCAACTACATAAAGATTATGTAGGGAGTTGAGAGGCTGAGGAGTGAGTCAGCACAGTGAGTAATTAAACCCTCCCAGAAGAAGAGAGGGCTATGCCGATTGAGAGGTGGGGAGGAAACTGCAAGGGAAATGCCCATTTTTTTAAAATTTTAGGAGAGTTCAAGGGCACAATACAAGTGACTAAAGATAATTTATGGAAAGGAAAAATAGGATTTTTGTACTCACCGTAAAATCTGTTTCTCTGACGTCCATGGACTGACACAGCTGGATACTGTAAACGTGTGGGTATATGTCCCTGCTCGCAGGAGAAGATCTAGGCAGAATGTTAGAAACATTCATTCTAGAACAAGCCAGAGCTGAACAGCCCCGCCCAGGGGGGCGGTCCCTCCGGACATTACCCTCCCACCTGCAGCTAACAGCCTCAGTTCGTAACAAAGCAGTACAAACCTTAAAAAGGAAGGGTGGGTGCGGTGTCAGTCCATGGACGTCAGAGAAACAGATTTTACGGTGAGTACAAAAATCCTATTTTCTCTTATCGTTAATGGACTGACACAGCTGGATACTGTAAAACGTGTGGGACATCCCAAAGCAGTATCAGAAGGGTGCGAGCAGTAGTAAAGGAACAACCAAAACTTCACTCCAAACAAGCAGAGCTCCTCAACGGAGGAGTTGCAACATTAAACAGCGGCCTGCAACACTTTGCGGCCGAAGGGAGCATCCGAAGATGCAGCCACATCAACCTTATAGAATTTTGAAAAGGTATGAACAAACAACCAGGTCGCCGCCTTGCACACTTGTGCAACCGACGCTTGATGTCGGAAAGCCCAGGAAGCACCAATTGCCTTGGTGGAATGCACCGCAACTGGAAAGGGAGGCGCCTGCCCCTTAAGGGCATAGGCCTGTATGACGGTCTGCCTGATCCACCTAAAGACGGTGGCAGACGACACCGCTCGGCCCTGTTTTGGACCAGAGACAGACAGACACAAACAGTGAGTCAGACTTCCGAATGGAAACAGTAGCAGACAGGTACACCCGTAAGGCTCGTACCCATCTTAATGTATGAAGCGCAAACTCTCAGGGATGCGATGGGTGAGGACGAAAGAACAATGTCCTCCTTAAGGTGAAAGGCCAAGACCACCTTTTGAAAAGAAGGACGGTCGTGGGCGCAACACCGCCATATCCTTATGGAGGACCAAGTAAGGCGACTTGCAGGACAAGGCTGCCAACTCAGACACCCGTCTAACCGAAGTAATGGCCACTAAGAAGACCACCTTCTGGGACAAGGTCAAGAGAGGAATATCTCTGATATTCTCAAAGGGATGTTCTTGGAGAACCGAGATGCATCAAATTCAGATCCCAAGTAGGGAGAGGAGGCTTGACAGGGGGGGGATCACATGGTGAACCCCCTGCACAAAAGGTGCTAATCAAGGAATAGCCCGGTAGCGGTCGTTGAAAAAAAAAAAAGCCTGGGCCGAAATCCGACCCTCAAATGGTATGCAAGGCCAGCTTCTGGGTCACACCACGCTGTAAGAACAGCAAAATCCTGGGAACGGAATAGGTCCGAGGACGCCAATCAAGTTCCTCGCACATAGCGATGTAAGCCTTCCAGGTACGGTGATATATCTTTCTGGAGGAAGACTCCCGTGCCAATAACAGAGATGAGATGACCGAATCCGAGAGACCTCGGTCCCGCAGCACCTGACTTTAAACAGCCATGCCATTAAAGCCATGGACTGTAAAACAGGATGAAGTATGGGATCATGAGACAGAAGGTCCACCCCAATAGGCAGTTGCCAAGGAATGTCTGCGACTAGCCGAAGTAGATCGGCGTACCAATGTCGCCATTCCAGAGCAATGAGGATCACCGGAATGGCCTCATCCCCTACTCTGCAAAGCAGGCGAGGCAACAACAGTAGCGGAGGGTAAGCATATATCAGGCGATACTGCCCCCACGGGCTACCAACGTGTCCGACGCGTCTGCCCAGGGGTCCCTGGACCTGGCCACGAATCTTGACACCTTGCGAGTGAGTTGAGAGGCCATAAGGTCCACATCCGGTGCCCCACCTCCGGTAAAGAAGGTGGAAACGCCTCCGGATGCAATGACCCTTCCCCTACAATGCACACGGTCGACAGGACCGTCCTTCAGCGAGATGTATGAAAATCCCAAAGAGACTCCGCAATGTATCGGAGAAGAGAGGCCCCGGTTTACAGGGTGCCTCAACTGTTGGCCAAGAAAGGCAACTTGACAGAGCTTCCCTAGAAACTCGGTCAGAGGACCAGTAACTCAGCCTCCACAGGTGGCGCAAACCCACCCCGGGCACAGAGACCCTAAAGGCTAAAGCAGTTGCAGTGCACCTGCTAGTCGACTGATAGATGAAGCAGAGGCTTTTGCCCAGTCATTGAGCTTCAGAAACGCCAGAGACGCAGCCACTAACGGGCGTAACGCTAACCTCAGCCTGGCGAACACAGTCCAAGCCAACGCTTCTGATCACCACTGAAGGCAGGTGGAAAGTGGTACCCTTGATACCAGGGATCCTTATGACAATGCTCCATCCAGCAGCTACCCCATTGATAAGTGCTGATTGTACAAACACATAGTATATACTGTGTATTGCGTCAAAACGCGCAAATAGAGTGTGGGAGGAAACACACCCAGTCACAAAGAGCATAATACAACCACATACGGCGTATGTAGTTTAGTATGTGTGGATAAACATATTTATACTGTGCCAGCGATGAAGGCGCGCACATCATCGGGGCTTGGACGGAAATCAGCCACGCAGATTGCGTACACAACCGTGTAGGTATGTTAGCCTGCAAATAAACAAATTGCACATGTTTATACTGTGCATAGCGCTGAAAATGCGCACCCATTGGAGCGCGGGGGAGAAACCGGAGCACCCGGATGAAACCCATGCAGACTGCATACGCATACCGTGTAGGTACTATAGTATGTGTGATAAACATTTTGCACAAGCCTATGTGTGCATAGCGCCGAAGGGGCGCACACTGTTGGTGCGTGGGAGGAACCAAAGTACCCCACGCAGACCCAGAGAATGCAATACATACAACTACTGTGAATGTATTTAGTGTTGTGAATAAACATAATGTGTATGTTTACACCGTGTATTGCACCAAAGGCACGCATGTCATGTAGCGTGGGCGGAAACCCACGCTGACTGCACAGACATACCGGGTAGGTATGTTAGTATGTGGATATCAAATATAGGCTGTGCATAGCGCCGAAAGCACCCATACCAATGGATTGTGGGAGGGAACCGGAGTACCCGGTGGAAACCCACACAGACTGCATACACATACCATGTAGGTATTATAGCATGCGTGATAAACATATGAACATGTTTAACTGTGCAGAGGGCCAAAGGCGCACATACCGTCACCGCGTGGGAGGAAACCGGAACACCCGGAAGAAACCCACGCAGACAGCACACAGATACCGTGTAGGAATGATAGCATGTGAATAAACATATTGTACATGTTTATGCTGTGCATTTCCATTGGAGCGTGGGAGGAAACCGGAGTACCCGGGAGGAACCCCACGCATACAGTATACCCATACTGTAAATATGTATAGTATGTGCAATAAACATATTGAACATGTCTATACTGTGCAGAGAGCTGAAGCGCACATACCATGAGAGTGCGGGAGGACACCGGAGCCCCCGGAGGAAACCCGCGCCGACCCAGAGAGTATAATACATACATATACTGTGAATGTATCTAGAGTCGTGCATAAACATATTGTGTACGTTTATATCATGTATGGCACTGAAACACAGCATTGGAACGTGGGGGGACACCCACGCAGACACAGAGACCAATAACACATACATACACCATGAATGTATGCAGTGTAGAGGTATAGAATGAGTTTAAATTATGGCGCAGAGGCGCATAATCTTCTCTGTATCATTCCAACCTGCTTAACTGTGCTGCCGAAGCAGCATCCAGGTAACCTCTGATCCTCAGACCGTGTGTCTGTCAGAGCTCAGAGCGTTCCCCAGGAAATGGCAGGAAACCACAGGTGCAGAGACCGTGTTGTTGCCTCAGGACATCACACAGAAGGCTCACAGGAACTAGAGACATAAATGAAGTCCCCCCCCCCACCATGCTGCACTGACCCGGGGGGGGGGGGGGGGGGACACTGTGTACCACTGTACCATTCATGCTGCTCTTGACGCAGCGTGTGAGGAAGCTGTGTAAAAGAAAAGCATGAAGGAACCAAGGGAAACAGCGTCCGCCTGAGGTACCACCGCCACAGCATCCAGCTTGACAGTGTTCCTCACATCATCAATGAGTTCACTTACAAGCGCCCTGGCATTCACTGACACAAAACTGGAGTCTTCCTCACAAGGGAATGTCCTGTTCAAAAACATTAAAACATTCAGAGCTACGGTCCTGAGCACAGTAGCTAGGCCCATATCTGAATCAGAGCACTCCTCCACTAAAGCCCAGGTCCACCGCGAAAGATACAGTCAGTCAGGTACTGTTCAATCTTGAGAGGACCGCGGGAGCATAAAAGCAACCCAGCCACCCCTGGAGTCATGGGGCATGTCGTGAACTGAGTCTCACGCACACAAGGCGAGGATCAGCACGCTCGATGGTCGGACAGGGAAGACTACGAGGATACCAGTGTACCCAACCTGTTGCCCAGCCGACAGTTGATTGAAGGTCTCAAAAATAAAATAATAAAATTCCCAAAGGAATAAAATTTAAAAGTAAAATCTTCCAGGAGACTGGCTACGTCTTCTCCTTCTGCTAGGCAGAAAAAAAAACTGAGGCTGCTAGCTGCAGGTGGGAGGGTAATGTCCGGAGGGACCGCCCCCCTGGGTGGGGCTGTTCAGCTCTGGCTTGTTCTAGAATGCATGTTTCTAACATCTAACATTCTGCCTAGATCTTCTCCTGCAAGCAGGGACATATACCCACACGTTTACAGTATCCAGCTGTGTCAGTCCATGGACGGATAAGAGAAAATGCTGCAAGCAAGCATGAAAATATAAGATGTGTGTGCTTTTGACATGGGCTCTTTAAAAGTACATGTAAACCCTAGCAATAAATGTATTCCATGTGCCACCTCCCCTTTCGATCTGTTAAATATATACACTAATAAGTGCAAAAGAAATACCAGTTGATCCTGTCAGAAATATAGAGCCCTCTTGCATCCTTTGCATTCTTTCTGCACTATTTCAAGGAATCTAATTAGCTTTGCCTTGCTCTCTTCCCTAAACTGCAAACCCCCCTCCCCTGTTGGGGAGAAGAAAGGAGGTGGTAAAGAGTACTACAGAAATGAACAAGTGGGCAGGGCTGACACCATTCCTTGCAATTTAAAAAAAAAACGGATAGCTTTACCTTCACCTTAAATCGTTCGTTTGGGCCAAACTGTCCCAAAACAAACTTTTCTTCATTAGATTTGTGCCCACTGAGTGTGCTGTACAAACTGTATGTAGCCCCAACTACAAATAGTATACAGCAATGTGTTCCAGGTGTGAGATAAGACCTTCCTGTTTCATACCTGGAACAAAATTATGTCAGGCTAAGTGGCACTCAGCCATTCAAAGGCAGCTTTGTATTCCATCGATGAATACAAAACTTCCTCTGAATGGATGCGTCGGAGAGGCGGGCTGATGAGATCAAGATCTCCGACTTGGCCAATCGGAGAAAGATTTGTAGTCATTGATAGAATACAAAGCAGCCTATGACTAGCCGAGTGCCGTTCAGCCCGACATGATTTTGTTCCGGATGGGAGTGACAGGATGGTCTCATCTCACACCCAGGAATACAGCACTGTATATGGTATTTAGCTGAGGCTATATACAGTTTAAACAGCGTGCCCAGCGGGCACACGTTAGTAAATGAAAAAAGTTTGTTTGGGCCAGCTTGGCCCAAGCAAACCATTTACAGTGAAAGCTAGACATCAGCTTTAAGAAAGGCAGGGTGGCGTCAGCCCACAATTAAAAACAATTCTACTTGCAAGGATAAAACGTGAGGAAAATGCGATTGTATTTGCAGAAATGTACTGCATTTTTATTTTGCTGTGACATTTTAATGTTGTCAGAAATATAATGTAGACCCTTGTAGTTTCTGTATAACTGCATAGTTATCTTCCAGGGGGCACATCCCAAAAACCAGGGCACTCAGAGATAAATACTGCATGGAAGCAAGTGTGGCGCTCCACTCCATCCTCCTGTTTCCTGTACCTCATGACTGACCTATTAGTAGGATTGCAGCTTCAATGACCAATCGTGACATGAAAGAGGCGACAGAGCCAACTTTCTAAAGAAAGTAAGTATTTGCATAAAAGTGTGCCCAGGCATCTAGACGGTAACTGTGAACATGTTGCCATGCATTAAATCCCAACTCCAAGCAACTAATAAAATTATATCTTGAAGTAAAGCTGTGCCTGCACTGCAAGGTTTAATTGCTCATTTAGTTCTAAGGGAGCAATAAAAGAAGAAGATTTATTTACCTGATCTTCCGCTCCTCCCCACAGCATCTTCTCTCCCATGCTCCGAAGGTCCAAATGTGATCAAGACCAAAGCAGGGTCCACTAGCCCTACACAGGACATGATGACGCTGAGGGACAGGTCACCGCCAGAGCAGAGAAGCCCCATTTGCCAAAGAAGCACACAACTGAGTAAATTAACCAGTTGCTGACTGCCGCACGACGATGTACATCGACAGAATGGCATAGCAGGCACATTGACGTACAGGTATGTCCCTGCCTTCCCGCAGGTGGGAAGCCTGGTGCCCGCGGCGGTCGGTGTCGCTTCAGGAGCGATCCGTGATGAGGGGGCGGCCATTGATTTCTGGCCAACCCCTCACGATCGCTCCTGGCGAATGAGAAGGTTCCCCTGCCTGTTAACTGTAAACACAGGCAGGAGGAAGTGATGTCATCTCTCCTCGCGGCGGTCTTTGCGTCCGGAGCCCAGAGGAGAGAAGACATCAAGTGCACCAACAGTACACTGACACCAGTACACGTAGGCACACTTTTCACCCCCAATCACCCCCCAGCCCCCAGTCACAGATTGCAGAGGTCATTTTTTTTACTGATCACTGCATGCAGTGTCATTTGTGACTGTAAAAAGTTACAGGGCAGTTAGTGTTAGGCCCCTTTAGGTCAAGGGTACACCCCTACTAACAAAGGTTTAACCCCTTGATCGCCCCTAGGTAACCCTTTCACCCCCTGTCGCCAGTGTCACGAAGCAATCTTTTTTCTGATCGCCGTATTAGTGTCGCTGGTGACGCTAGGTAGCCAGATAGTTTTTTAGGTTCACGTCAGGTTTTTATAGCGCCAGGTACCCCCATATACAACCTAATAAAGGTTTTAACCCCCGATTGCCCCCTAGTTAACCCCTTTCACCAGTGATCACTGTATAATTCACTGGTGACGCTAGTTAGCCAGTTGGCTATTTAGGTTCACTGCCAGGTTTTTATATAGTGTCAGGCAGCCCTCAAAATTTCCACTCGCCTGCTCGCAATTTGCAAGTGGATTTTGAGGGCTGGGCGAGTGTGGGCTGCCTGGGAGCGGGGCCGACGTGGGGGAAGAGAGCTGCTGCTGCCATTTCGATCAGCGCGCGGGGAACATAACAGCTTTAAAATTTCAATAGCTGTGTGTTCCCCGTCGTGCGTCGTCATATATAGCCCCTCCCCCTTGTCCGGGCACTTTGATAGACAGATCACCCGCCCCAGGATTGGGGATACAAGGCTGCATTTGGGGACATGGATAAAGTTGTTAATATTTATTTTTATAACTTAAAGCGGTTGTATAGTCTTTTTTTTACTTTTAACTACAGGTAAGCCTATACTAAAGCTTACCTGTAGGTAAAAGAAATATCTCCTAAACCTTTACGGTTTAGGAGATATTCCCCTTGCACTGCGCCGCTGACTGCAGCGGCGCATGCGCACAGGGGATTCTAGGCTGAAGACTCGGCGGACGCCGGACCTTGCCAGAAAGAAGTCTCCCGCGCGCATGCGCGGGAGTGACGAATCGCGGTCCCAGCCACTCACAGCGCTGGAGCCGCGATACCCGGAAGACACGCCGAGGCATAATGTCAGCTGCCTCGGCGTGGACCGGGAGGGACACCGATGCCTCGTTCTAAGGTAAGTATTTCATAATGAGCTTGTATGCGGTGCATACAAACTCAGTATTGCCTTTTCCTTTACAGGTGTAAAAAAAAAAAAAAAAAAAATTGTCAGCGGGTATACAATCGCTTTAATTCTGCATAAACAATTTAAGTGTAATTTCATGAGATAATTTGAGGGCGTGTTTAGGGGCGGGATTAGGGGCAGGGCATGGTAAAGGTTGGGCCCAGCAACTGGTGGCGAGTAACCCTTGAGGTCTGGCTAGTAGCTCAGGATTTTAAATTTTGAACCCTGGTGTCAGGTACCCCCATATATTACCTAATAAAGGTTTTAACCCCGATTGCCGCCTAGTTAACCCTTTCCCCAGTGATCACTGTATAAGTGTTACGGGTGACGCTGGTTAGTTAGTTTGCTTTTTATAGCGTCAGGGCACCCGCCATTTATTACCTAATAAAGGTTTAACCCCCCCGATTGCCCGGCGGGTGATATCAATTAGGTTTTAGCATCAGATAGGGTCTGCGTCGCACCAGGCAGCGTCAGGTTAGTGCCTGTAGCGCCAACACCCATGCACACAGCATACACCTCCCTTAGTGGTATAGTATCTGAACAGATCAAGATCTGATCTATACTAGCGTCCCCAGCAGTTTAGGGTTCCCAAAAACGCATGGTTAGCGGGATCAGCCCAGATGCCTGCTAGCACCTGCGTTTTGCCCCTCCACCCATCCCCGCCCATCCAAGTGCAGTATCGATCGATCACTGACACTTACAAAACACACATAACAGCAGCGTTAGCGATCGCAGGGATCAGGCCTGACTCTGCGAACAGTTTTTTTGGTAGCGTTGGATACAGTCGCTGACAGTCAGGTGCTTTTTTACCTGTGAATCTTACTAGTGTACCAGTAAATTTAGAGCCCAAAATGGCAAATCGAAGGTACACTAGTAAAAGCAGAGCTCTGCCGGAAAAAATAAAATAAAAAATTAAAAGCCAGCAGCTACAAACATTTAATATTAGGACACTTACCTGTCCTGGAGTCCAGCGACCTTGGCAGCAGAAGACGAGCGATCGCTCGTCACTCTGCTGCCCCCACCGCCATCCTCGGTGAGAGAACCAGGAAGTGAAGCCTTGCGGCTTCACTGCCCGGTTCCAAACGGCGCATGCGCGAGTCGGGCTGCGCCGTTCTCACTGGTCTCCGTTGTGTTCTGGGAGCCGAGTGTTTCTCCGAACACAACGGGTATTCTGCGGGAAGTGACGTACTACCTGCAGAGAGGACTCCCGGACATGGGTGAAAATACCTGTCTTAGACAGGTAATCTGCACCCCCCTCCCCCCTGAAAGGTGCCAAATGCGACACCGGATGGGGGGGGGGGTAGGGTTTCGATGAGGGGAAGTTCCACTTTAGGGTGGAGCTCCGCTTAAAGAGGCCTACACGTTTATGAGCGAGGTCACTCATCTGTCAGATTCAGGCTCAGAATACGATCCTGTAGACGACAGCAGCTCCATGACAGATAGCACTGACGACGAAGGTGAGGTCCCTGCCAAGGTCAGGCGTACCCGGCCCGGATTCTTCTGCTGTTGAGGTGGAAGAACCGCAGGGCTCTCGTATGGAGCAGAGAAATACTAGTGCCGCTCATCCTTCTGGTGAACTGGCAAGCACCAGCGGCCTAGTACACCCTGGTCGTACACCAAGCACAGCAGTATCACGTGGTGACGTGGCGAGTCCCATAAGTGCAGTTCAAGCTGGCGAGGTGGCAAGCACAAGTAGTGTCCTGCTGCCACCAAGAAGAAGACAAAGACAGGCCCGTCGTGCCCATAGTGTCCTTCCTGCAGAATTCGCCAATCCTGATTGGATGCCCACCACTTCTGCAGAACCCGTACTTCCCCCATTCGCTGGCCAACCCGGAATTCGGGTGGAAACAGTTGATTTTACGTCACATTTTTGTTCACTGTTTTTCTCCGAAGATCTCTATAGATCTATTGTGGACCAAACTAACTTGTATGCTGGTCAATACATCGCCGCTAAGCCCCAGTCCGCCCTTGCCAGAGAATGGAAACCAGTTACGGTTTCCGAATTAAAAACCTTTCTGGGCCTTTCCCTCAACATGGGCGTAGTTAACTTGAGTGAGCTGGGGTTATATTGGTCCACTAACGCAGCTTACCATGTGCCCGTGTTCTCTGCCTCCATGTCGAGGAAACAATACAAGCAGATCTTGCGGTTCATGCACTTCAACGACAATGAACTTTGTCGTCCTCGTGGAGACCCTGAATTCGATGGGCTCTACAAAATTCGGCCCCTCATAAACCACTTCAACAAACGTTTTGCAGCCTTGTATACTCCCCATTAAGTTGTCTGCGTTGATGAGCCCCAGATTAAATTTTCTGGCCGCTTGTCTTTCAAACAGTACCTTCCCAGCAAGCGTGCCAGATATGGGGTCAAGATGTATAAGCTCTGTGACAGGGCCACAGGCTATACATGTAGTTTTACGGTGTAACGGCTGCCCATGTATGAAAGGGGTTAACGCCGTTTAGGATATTCCCTCTCTGGACACACATCCACTGCCGATCCTCCACAGTCAGGCGACCGCTTCCCATAGGATTAATCCTTCCAAACATACGAGACAAACGCTCTCTGTTGAAGTTCCAAAACTGGGAATAAATTTATTACAAGCACATCATAACCCATTTCTCTTCAAAACCCTTCCCTCCCATCCTTGGGGAACAGGGCGGGTTAAACTGTCCAATGACAATGGTCATACAGGTCACGTGTGTTCAAACTTCTCTTTCAGTAAACAGTCTTAGCAGGAGGGGTGATTTCCCCCCCCCCCCTCCTCACAGAAAGACACTTAAACATCCCATAATAGGCAGCCAGACGGTCTACCAGCTCCAATCCACATCATCACAGTAGCAGACTTAATTACCACAAGCCACAATAGACAATAGAATGCAATCACACCCCATCATAGCAAATATTACACAACAGCCAACACCCAATATACGCACACAATATACACAATGTATATACAGCATTGAATCTGATTAGCACAGATCATAGTGGGGGTTCTCATTCACCCTGTGCCCAAAGTGACCCCTGTCACACATCTCCCTTTTCAGCAGGAGACTAACACAGGAGGAGACCCCAGACGGGTTGATTCCGAAGTTAGTCCATAGTTCCATTCCTCTAATGCCTGGACAACCCATCAGCATGGCCATTTTGCTTACCGGGTCAGTAGCTGATGGTGATGTTGTAAGGTTGCAGGGCGAATAATGGAATTCAGTTCTGGAACAGTCACTTGCTTTGCTCTCAATGGCTACCAAAAACTTGTTGCTGGTGCTCTTGGGAAAGGTAAGGCAAAACCTGGGCGCAAATCCCATTTAACCTTTTGACAAATTCAGCCTGTTTGTGCATTTCAATGTTCAAGCCATGGGACAGCTCATAATACATGACGTAGTGTCGTTTCATCTCTGATTTCTCACTGGCCAACTTGTCACATTCCAATTTTAGACTGATATTGTGCCTGATCTAAGGTACATGTCGGGGAAGATAATCTTACCCCGTTCTCAGCCGCAATCAGGCCGGTTCCAGCAGCATGGGTCTGGGCACAGGTAGTCACTGGGTTGGCTTCAGCGGGGCCCATCGGGGCGTAAGCAGAAACGAGGGGGGCCAAATCATTCCCCAGTAGTACATCCGCTGGCAAATCCTTCATCACCCCCACATTCACGTGTCCCGAAACAACCCCCCAATCCAGGTGAACCCGGGCAACGGGTAGCCGGAAGATTTACCTCCCGCTACTCTTATGGCTACAGTGTCTCCGGTGTGTTGGCTCTCTGGGATGAGGTTCTTCTGTAGTAGGGTCATGGTAGCGCCACCATCACGTAAGCCATTGGCTACCGTTCCATTAACCCGGACAGTCTGTCTGTGTTGTTGCCGGTTGTCCCGGTTAGCTGCTTGTATTTGATCAGCCTCGTGCAGGACGCCCCAATGTTCTTCCTCCTCAACGCAGTGGGCCGCAGGCATGGGTGTGCAGGGCCTCCCCCTTGCTGGCTGTCTCCATGACTGGGACTGGATTCAACGGACAGTCTGTCTTTTTGTGCCCTAGCTGTTTACATCCGAAACACCTGATGGGTTGTGAGTAGTCCTGGGAGTTTAACCTGGGCTGCTGAGGATAAGTGGCCACTGGAGGTGGTGCTGAAGTTGGGTTAGAGGCTGGTAAACTGGGCCGAGATAGTGGATAGCGCTCGCTTTCGCCTGACCTTCGAGAGTCCAGATATTTATCGGCCAAAGTAGCCGCTTGCTGTACAGTCCGTGATCGCTTATCTCGCACCCAATCCCGTAATACCGGAGGGGTGTGGTTAAAGAACTGTTCTAAGAGTACTAGCTGGGTGATGTCCTCTATGGTATGAGCGTGGCTTCCCTGGAACCAGCCCTTAAGGTTTCGCTGCAAACGATGTGCCCACTCCACGTATGTTATGTGGGTTGGTTTCCGGGATTCTCGAAAATTAATCCGGCTGGCTTCGGGTGTAATGGCAAATCGGGCTAGCAGAGCTTCTTTTACCCGGTCATAGTCTTTAGCGTCCTCATCCTCCAGGGCCCGATACGCATCCACCGCTCTGCCAGTTAAATTACTTGCCAGTAAGGTGACCCAATCTTGGGGCAGTACTTCATGTATCTGGCATAGTCTCTCAAAGTCCTGCAGGAACGCTTCAATTTCCTCCTCTCCTTCCTTAAATAGTTTGAACGCCCGAAAGGGCAACTTACGGACAGGCGCTGCATCTTTAGGCGTTGTCTCCGATTGCCGTATTTCCGTCATTCTCCGCTCATGTTGCCGCTCTAGTTCTCTCTTGTCGCTCTCGTTCTCTCTCTTGCCGCTCATCCTGCAGCTGGATGTCTTTAATGGCTTCCTGTATGGCGGTCTCTGATGGGTTAGCACCATATAATGCCAACCGCTGTCGAACTCGTTGCTGAAACAAGTCTTCAACTGACCGGGGTCCTGCATCACCATCCCTCTGATCCATCTCGGCTAGCTCCCTGATCAAGGTGGCCTTGTTCTTTGTCCCACCGGTCCCTCCACGGCTCTCAAGTAAGTCTTTCAGCGTGGCTTTCTGCAGGCTGCATAGCTGGTCATTCACTGTGGTGGTTTGGAGTGTCCCAGTAACTGGAGGGAAAATCCCACCGCTGCCAACCAATGTAACGGCTGCCCATGTATGAAAGGGGTTAACGCCGTTTAGGATATTCCTTCTCTGGACACACATCCACTGCCGATCCTCCACAGTCAGGCGACCGCTAGGATTAATCCTTCCAAACATACGAGACAAAACGCTCTCTGTTGAAGTTCCAAAACAGGGAATGAATTTATTACAAGCACATCGTAACACATTTCTCTTCAAAACCCTTCCCTCCCATCCTTGGGGAACAGGGCGGGTTAAACTGTCCAATGACAATGGTCATACAGGTCAGGTGTGTTCAAACTTCTCTTTCAGTAAACAGTCTTAGCAGGTGGGGTGATTTCCCCCCCCCCCCTCCTCACAGAAAGACACTTAAACATCCCATAATAGGCAGCCAGACGGTCTACCAGCTCCAATCCACATCATCACAGTAGCAGACTTAACCACTTCGCGCCCGGGCAATGCTCAAAAGACGTCTGCATTGCGGCGCCGAAGTGCTGACTGGACGTCCATGGACGTCCTCCTCTTCCCCCCCCCCCTGCGCGCCCCCGCGAGCGCGCATCGGGGAAAATCTGTGTTGGCCGTGTCCCTTGGACACAGCCAATCACAGATCGTGCTGAATGGCCAATCACAGAGGCCATTCAGCACTCGATCTCACTATCCAATGAGAGATGATCTCAAATGTAAACATATGAGATCATCTCTCATTGCCGGCTTTCTCTCCTCACACAGAGACAGCGTGTGAGGAGAGAGAGAGATCTGTGCTGCAGCTTGTAATAGTGAGTGATAAAATACACACACACACGTAAAAAACAGTGCCCACAGTCCCTGCCAGTGCCATCTGCTACCAGTGCCACCTGCCAGGGCCATCTTCCACCTGCCAGGGCCATCTGCCAGTGCCATCTGCCAGGGCCATCTGCCAGTGCCATCTGCCAGTGCCATCTGCCAGTGCCATCTGCTGCCAGTGCCACCTGCCAGTGCCATCTGCTGCCAGTGCCACCTGCCAGTGCCATCTGCCACCGCCATCTGCCACCAGTCCCATCTGCCACCAGTGACACCAGTCAGTGCCATCTGTGCCACCTGCCAGTGCCACCTGCCAGTGCCACCTGCCAGTGCCATCTGTGCCACCTGCCAGTGCCATCTGTGCCACCAGTCCCATCTGCCACCAGTCAGTGCCACCTGTGCCACCTGCCAGTGCCATCTGTGCCACCTGCCAGTGCCATCTGTGCCACCTGCCAGTGCCATCTGTGCCACCAGTCCCATCTGCCACCAGTCCCAACTGCCAGTGCCACCTGCCAGTGCCATCTGCCATCAGTGCCACCTGTCAGTGCCATCTCATCAAATGGCTAAAAGAGTATTCTCAGCCGAGGAGGCTTATGAAATTCTTGCGGCCGACGGGAGCAACGGGGAGCGCTCCGATTCAGAGTCCTCCGCATATTCAGATGAGTCTGACGTGGACTACGAGCCTGTCATAAGCAGTGGCTCAGTGACGGAGGAGACGGAGACGGCAGAGGAGGAGGAGGAAGAAGAAGAAGAGGAGGAGGGCCCGCCCGCCAGACGAAGGCGTTCTGCTGAGGAGGCAGTGCCATCCACCAGCACCGCAGTGCCATCCACCAGCACCGCAGTACCTCGAGAAGCAAGGCCACGTACCAGTGGGGTGTCACCTCAGCCCCAAAGGGTTAGGTCCCATGCCAGCCTTCCCTATTCCCTTCAGTACCCTTTGTGGCTTCCTCCAAATTCAGGAGAAGCCAACATTCCCCCTTTCACTGCCCAGCCAGGAGTCCAGGTGGATACAGAAAACTTTTCCCCAATAGATTTTTTTAATTTAATTTTTACTAACGACATGCTGGCAACAATTGTGGCCCAGTGCAACTTATATGCCCAACAGTTTATAACCAGCAACCCAACGTCCTCTTATGCCCGTCCCTACGTGTGGAAAGCCCTTACAGTGGAGGAGTTTAGGATTTTTTTGGGCCTCACATTCTGCATAGGACTAAATGGAAAAAATCAATTACGTTCATATTGGTCATCCCGCCCCATATATCATATGCCCATCTTTTCCTCAGTAATGCCCAGGTCCAGATATCTAATGATTATGAGATTCCTACACTTCAATGATAATACCCAGTGCCCTCCCCGAAATGACCCAAATTTTGATAAACTTTATAAAATTCGGCCGCTACTAAATTATTTTTCTGAAACCTTCCCCCAGTTGTTTACCCCAGACAAACACATATGCATAGATGAGTCCCTTATCAAATTTTCTGGCAGGCTGGGCATAAAACAATTTATACCCAGCAAAAGGGTCCGCTATGGGGTGAAGCTGTATAAATTGTGCGACAGAGAAACTGGGTATGTGTATGGCTTCATCATATATGAAGGGAAGGACACCGAACTGAACCCCCCTAATTGCCCAATCTACATTGGAACCAGTGGGAAAGTAGTTTGGGAACTCATAAACCCACTCCTAGAGAAAGGATACCACTTGTATGTGGACAATTTTTATACCAGTTTGCCCCTGTTCCGAAATTTGCACAGAATGAAGACTCCAGCATGCGGCACCGTACGGACGAACCGGAAGGGCTTTCCTCAAAGCCTGGTCACCAAAAAATTGAGAAGAGGGGAGACGGCGAGTTTGCGTAATGAGGAGATTTTGGCTGTGAAGTGGAGGGACAGAAGAGACGTGTACTTGCTTTCTTCCATCCACAACAATGAATTTGTTGAAGTCACCAGGAGGAATGGCCGGATCCAAAAACCCAAATGCATCTACGATTACAATAAGTTCATGGGGGGTGTCGACTTCAACGACCAGATGCTCGAACCCTACCTTTCCACAAGAAGATCATACCAGTGGTATAAGAAAGTTTCAATTTATTTGTTCAATTTGGCCATGTACAACTCATATGTAATATATCGAAAATCCACTAGAAGACCCAAATCCTTCCTTTTCTTCCAGGAGGAAATCACCACTGCCCTTTTATACCCGAACAGCCCACCAGTAAACATAAGATCCGATGTCGTTAGCCGTCTCTCCGAGCGCCACTTCCCAGATAAAATCCCTCCCAGACCAACAGGCCAAAAACGCCAGAAAAAATGCCGGGTGTGCTCCAAAAGAGGAGAGAGAAGAGACACCATTTATCATTGTGCCCAATGTCCTTCAGAACCAGGCCTCTGCATAGGCAACTGCTTCCGCCATTACCATACCAAAATAAATTATTAGTTCACTTCCTGCCATTTATGTTCACACCCCTTATGCCTCTGCTTTCTCTGTAACTGACCCTGGACTGTTATTTGACCACGCTTCTGCCTAACGATTCTGTTTATACCTCTGCCTGATCTGGAACTGACCCTGGACTGTTATTTGACCACGCTTCTGCCTAACGATTCTGTTTATACCTCTGCCTGATCTGGAACTGACCCTGGACTGTTATTTGACCACGCTTCTGCCTAACGATTCTGTACATACCTCTGCCTGATCTGGAACTGACCCTGGACTGTTTGACCATGCTTTTTGCCTGCCTCTTGGACTGATCTTGTACCCTGCCAGTGGACTAGTGGGATTCATAACACAGGAGTCTCACATATGTGAGGGGCTCCAGAATTGTTTTTCTGGATGAAGAAAACAATTGTTTTTGTTTTTCTCATTCCCAGATTAGGGTCTGGAGACTCGGAGGCTTCAAAGAGATTTGGGTGGGAGAAGCCTCTACCCCTGTCCCCATTCAGTCCTGAACGAGGCCCTACTTCTGCCAACTGCCTGTAGGACCTATGCCATCATGCCTCTGCCTGTCGGATGAACTGACCACACCGCTTTTGCTGACCAAGTCCCTGCCTCTTGCCTGGACCAGTGCTGTCCTCCTGTAGAAAACTGCGCTACTAAAACCACAGGTAATCTTTTGTTTACCATTTGCTCAGCAGAATGTATTTTGGGGTGTAATTCTTGGTATGTTCATGCTATGTGTCCCTAGAACACCTGATGGTGTACCTTACATGTTGGGCCTCTGTATGTGGCCAGGTTGTATAAAAGTCTCACACATTTGGTATCGCCATACTCAGGAGGAGTAGCAGAATGTATTTTGGGGTGTCATTTTTGCTATGTACATGCTATGTGTTGGCAATATCTTATAAATGGACAACTTTGCGTAAAACAATTGCGTTTTCATTTTTTCCCGCAATTTCCCAAAACTTCAGGAAAAAAATGAACCGTTCAAAAGACTCATTATGCCTCATAGATTATACGTTGGGGTGTTAGCTTTCCAAAATGGGGTCACTTTGTGGGCGTTTCCATTGTCCTGGTGCTCCAGGGCCTTCAAAAGTGTAATAGGTGGTTGAGAAATGAGATGTGTAATTTATGCTCCTAGAATGCCTGAAGGTGCCATTTCAATATTGGGCCTCTGTATGTGGGCAGGCTGTATAAAAGTCTCACACATTTGGTATCGCCATACTCAGGAGGAGTAGCAGAATGTATTTTGGGGTATAATTTTTGCTATGTACATGCTATGTGTTGGCAATATCTTATAAATGGACAACTTTGCGTAAAAAAATTGCGTTTTCATTTTTTTCCCGCATTTTCCAAAAACTTCAGGAAAAAAATGAACCGTTCAAAAGACTCATTATGCCTCATAGATTATACGTTGGGGTGTTAGCTTTCCAAAATGGGGTCACTTTGTGGGCGTTTCCATTGTCCTGGTGCTCCAGGGCCTTCAAAAGTGTAATAGGTGGTTGAGAAATGAGAAGTGTAATTTATGCTCCTAGAATGCCTGAAGGTGCCATTTCAATATTGGGCCTCTGTATGTGGGCAGGCTGTATAAAAGTCTCACACATTTGGTATCGCCATACTCAGGAGGAGTAGCAGAATGTATTTTGAGGTGTCATTTTTGCTATGTACATGCTATGTGTTGGCAATATCTTATAAATGGACAACTTTGCGTAAAAAAATTGCGTTTTCATTTTTTTCCCGCATTTTCCAAAAACTTCAGGAAAAAAATGAACCGTTCAAAAGACTCATTATGCCTCATAGATTATACGTTGGGGTGTTAGCTTTCCAAAATGGGGTCACTTTGTGGGCGTTTCCATTGTCCTGGTGCTCCAGGGCCTTCAAAAGTGTAATAGGTGGTTGAGAAATGAGAATGTAATTTATGCTCCTAGAATGCCTGAAGGTGCCATTTCAATATTGGGCCTCTGTATGTGGGCAGGCTGTATAAAAGTCTCACACATTTGGTATTGCCATACTCAGGAGGAGTAGCAGAATGTATTTTGGGGCGTCATTTGTGGTATACACATGCCATGTGAGAGAAATAACCTATTTTAATGACAATTTTGTGGAAAAAATAAAAAAATAAAAAAAAATCTTCATTTTGCAAAGAATTGTGGGAAAAAAGTACAACATCAAAAACCTCACGATGCATCTTACTAAATACCTTGGAATGTCTAATTTTAAAAAAGGGGTCATTTGGGGGGTATTTGTGCTTTGCTGGCTTGTTCGGGTCGTAAGAAATGAGATAGGCCACCAGTACATTAGGTGTAATCAATTGTTTATGATCCGCACCACAGCTTGTAGACTCTATAACTTTCACAAAGACCAAATAATATCCACTAATTTGGGTTATTTTTACCAAAGATATGTAGCAGTATAAATTGTGGCTAAATTTTATAAAGAAAAATTAATAATTTGCAAAATTTTATCACATAAACTAAAAAAAAGCGTTTTTTTTTCAAAATTTTCCGTGTTTTTTCATTTATAGCGCAAAAAATAAAAAACCCAGAGGTGATCAAATACCACCAAAAGAAAGCTCTATTTGTATGAAAAAAAGGACAAAAAAATCATTAGGTTACAGTATTACATGACTGAGTAATTGTCATTCAAAATGTAAGAGCACTGAAAGCTGAAAATTGGTCCGGGCACGAAGGGGATTTAGTGCCCAGTTGTCAAGTGGTTAATTACCACAAGCGACAATAGAATGCAATCACACCCCTTCACAGCAAATATTACACAACAGCCAACACCCAATATACACGATGTATATACAGCATTGAATCTGATTAGCACAGATCATAGTGGGGTTCTCATTCACCCTGTGCCCAAAGTGACCCATCACATATGGTTTATGAGGGAAAAGATAGTCACGTAGAGTCAGAGAACTGCCCAGATTACATAGGGAGCGCTGAAAAAGGTGTGTGTGGAACTTGGTATCACCCTTATTCAGAAAGGGGTACCACTTGTATGTGGACAATTATTACACGAGCGTGACACTTTTTAGTCCCTTGTTTGATCAGCAAATTGGCGCATGTGGCACAGGTGCGACCTCATCGCCGGGGCTTTCCCCAGCGGCTTGCAGATTCCCGTCTTAGGCTGGGGGAGAGAGCCTGCCTGAAGTGTAATAAATTGCTCGCTGTGAAGTGGAGGGATAATAAGAATGGTTTTTGTTCTTACCCCCCTTCATGCAGACACGACAGTCCAAATTCGTACTCTGACTGGTGTTGTGGAGAAACCCCTCTGTGTCCACGAATATAACCAAAATATGGGAGGGGTGGACCTCAACGACCAGTTGTTGGCGCTGTATCTAGTTGCCCGTAAGGCCAGACGCTGGTACAAAAAAGTGTCTGTATAATAATATCAATTGGCTTTGCTGAATGCTTTTGTGCTACACAAAGCTTCAGGACAGACTGGATCTTTCCGTCAATTCCAGGGAGATATTGTCCAAACCCTCCTGTATCCAGGCGGTGCTGCACCTCACCATCCCCAACCAAATGCAGTAAGCCGGCTGCATGAGAGGCATTTTCCGTATGTCCTCCAGAGTACCCCTACCCAACGAGCCCCCCAAAGAAAAATGTTGTGTCTGTAGAAAGTGCGGATTTAGGCGTGACACCCGTTATTAATTGTCCACGCTGTCCTGACAATCCTGGTCTTTGCATTGGTGAACGTTTTGAACGCTACCACACACTAGTGCAGTATTAGCGTATTTTATTGAGTACCTGTCACTACCTTTTGCTATCGTAGGGGATATTTACATTCCCTGAGATAACGATAAAAAAAAAAATATATATATATAATAATAATGGAAGGAACAGTTTAAAAAAATAAATAATTTTAAAACAAAAACCCCGTACCCCCCTGCTCTCGTGCAAAGGCGAACGCAAGCGTAGTCGGTCTGGTGTTACATGTAAACAGCAATTGCACCATGCATGTGAGGTATCACCACAAAGGTCAGATCGAGGGCAGTAATTTTAGTAGTAGACCTCCTCTGTAAATCTAAAGTGGTAACCTGCAAAGGCTTTTAAAAATGTATGTAGTTTGACACCACTGCACGTTTGTGCGCAATTTTAAAGCAGGTCGTGTTTGGTATCTATGTACTCGGCCTAAGATCATCTTTATTTCATCAAAAAAATTATTTTTCCCCAAAAAATGCGTTTCAAAAATCGCTGCGCAAATACTGTGTGGGAAAAAAAAATGCAACACCCACTATTTTAATCTGTAGGGCCTTTGCTTTAAAAAAAAAAATTATATATATATATATATATATAATGTTTGGGGGATCAATCCTATTTACTCATTTCGTTCATGGACCGACACAGCTTTCTATTGACACAGTGGGACGTCCCAAAAACGAGGGGTGGGAACAGCATTAAAACAACTTCACCCCAAAACAAAACAGAGCTCCTCCATGGAGGAGTTGCAATTCTAAACAGCCGCCTGCATAGCTCGCGGCCAAAAGAAGCATCCGAAGATGCACACACCTCAACTTGTAAAGTTTAGTGAAAGTGTGAACGGACGAGCATGTCGCCGCCTTACACACCTGGTGAAAACAAACGCTTAATGCTCTCAGAGCTCGGGCAGTGTCCAAAAATTACAACGCCGTTTCCTTAGGATTCGACGGATGAGGACACAAGGATGGCAGAACAATGTCTTCCTTGATGGAAGGTCGAAAGACCCTAGGAAGATAAGAAGGCTGCGGACGCAGCACCACTTATCCTTGGGGAAGATCAGATAAGGAGCCTTGCATGACAAGGCTGCAGGCTCAGAAAACCGTCTGACGTAAACCAAGAGGCATCTCTTGCCCTGGTCGAATGCGCCGGGAAAGGGAGGCGCCTGACCCTTCATGGCGTAAGCCTGATCACAATCTGTCGGATCCACCTAAAGATGGTGGCTGACGAAACCGCTGGGCCCTATTAGGGACCAGCCACTGAAAACAAACAGTGAGCCTGGACTCTGGAACGTGGTAGTACCAGACAAGCATTCTCTCAGAGTTTGGACAACGTCCAAAGAATGCAACGTCGTCTCCTTAGGATTCGACGGATGAGGACACAAGGATGGCAGTACAATGTCTTCCTCGAGATTGAAGGTCGAACACGACCTTAGGAAGAGACGAAGGCAGCGGACGCAGCACCACCTTATCCTTGTGGAAGATCAGATAGGGAGGCTTGTATGACAAGGCTACCCACTCAGAAACCCGTCTTAACTGACATAACAGCCACCAAAATGACCACTTTCTAAGAAAGTGTCAACAAGGGATCTCCCTGATGTTCTCAAAACGGTGGTTTCTGAGACACTTAGAGGCCATGCCGTTGAAGCCATCGACTGCAGGCAGGATGGCATATGGGACCCTGCGACAGCAGGGCCTCTCGTAGTGATAGACGCCAAAAGGACGTCTGCTACACAAGCCCCAGGGAGGTAGTGGAGGGTGGCTCGGAGGGGCCACCTGCCGAATCCACTGTACAAACGTTCTCACTAGAGAGTGAGCCACCAGGAGTCATTGAAAAGACAGCCAGGGCAGATAGCTGCCCATTAATTGTACTTACAGTAGAATTTTTGGCCCGTTCCCTGCTAAAAAACAGCAGGACTCTGGAACCAAATAAGTATGCGGATGCCACCTCATTTCCTCACAATAGGATATGCAGGTCTTCCAAGTGCGATGGTAATCTTCCTAGGGGATGAGTTCTGAGCACTCCTCATGGTAGAGATCACATAGTCCGACAGGCCCCGGTCTCTTAGCACCTGGCTTTTGAGCCATGCCGTTAAGCCAGTGACTGTAAAACAGGATGGCGTATTGGACATTGCAACAGCAGGCCCTTCCTTAGCGGTAGATGCCAAGGACGTCGGGGCCAATTCAGAGCAATTGGAACCATTGTAATCTTCTCTGCCTTCAGTCTGCGAAGCAGAAGAGGACGGAGCTTCCGAGGAGGAAAGGCATAGATTAGTCGGTACTGACTCCACAGTGCTGTCAACGCATCTGTCGTGCTTGCCTATGGGTCTCTTGACCTGGCCACAAACCTCAATACCTTCCGATTAAGTCGGGACGCCAGAAGATCTATGTCTGGCGTGCCCCATCTTTGGCAGAGGAGCTAGAACACAGCCGGGTGTAAGGACCATTCTCCCTGCTCCAGCATTTGGCGACTCAGGTAGTCCACCTGCCAGTTCTCCACACCCGGAATGTACACGGCCGACAGTGCCGGTACGCTCCTTTCTGTCCACCTCAGGATGCGAGCGACCTCTGATGCTGCAGCAGAGCTGCTTGTTCCTCCTTGATGATTGACATTTGCCACCACTGTGGTGTTTGTCCGACTGGACGCCCTTGTAGCCTCTGAGACCAAGTGGGGAGGCAAGGCCAGCTCGTCTGGCTTTTTCAGGCCAATGAATGAGTCCAGCGACCCAGGTTGACTGAGCTCTTCAGACTCCTCTGCAACCCGGAAGACAGGCGACCGCCGTGACCACCATCCAGTAAACAGGAAGGAACAATTTCCCCGACAGAAATGCCGATGCTGTCGGCCACTAACTAGGGAGGTCCTGATTAGGTGGCTCACCCGGATCCTGATAATCCGGGGATGAAGAGCACTTGACCCTTCAGGACAGCGTTACCTTCTGTAACACTCGTGTGTGAAATAGCGCCTATGGTACCGCCTCAAAAAAGGAGGCTACCATGAGGCCCAGGACTCGCCTGCAAAAGTGGCGTGACAACCCACCTTGGGATGTCAACTGCCGCACCGCAGCTCCACGGGTCTGCAACTTTCCCCTAGGGAGAAAAAAATAGGATTTCTGTACTCACCGTAAAATCCGTTTCTCTGACGTCCATGGACCGACGCAGCTCTCATACTGATTACATGTGGGTATATGTCCCTGCTCGCAGGAGAAGACCTAGGCAGAATGTTAGAGGTTAAAACATTCTAGAACAAGCCAGAGCTGAACAGCCCCACCCAGGGGGGCGGTCCCTCCGGACATTACCCTTCCACCTGCAGCTAATCAGCCTCAGTTCGTAACAAAGCAGTACAAACTTAAAAGGAAGGGTGGGTGCTGTGTCGGTCCATGGACGTCAGAGAAACGGATTTTACGGTGAGTACAAAAATCCTATTTTCTCTTATCGTCCATGGACCGACGCAGCTCTCATACTGATTACATGTGGGACGTCCCAAAGCAGTATAAGAAAAGGGTGGGAGCAAAAAAAGTAAGGAACAACCAAAACTTCACTCCAAACCAGCAGAGCCCCTCAACGGAGGAGTTGCAACATTAGACAGCGGCCTGCAACACTTTACGGCCGAAGGAAGCATCCGAAGATGCAGCCACATCAACCTTGTAGAACTTTAAAAAGGTATGAACGGACGACCAGGTCGTCACCTTGCACACTTGTGCAACCGACGCTTGATGTCGGAAGGCCCGGGAAGCACCAATTGCCTTGGTGGAATGCGCCGCACCCGGAAAGGGAGGCGCCCGCCCCTTAAGGGCATAGGCCTGTATGACGGTCTGCCTGATCCACCTAAAGACGGTGGCAGACGACACCGCTTGGCCCTGTTTTGGACCAGACACAGATTTCCGAATGGAAACAGTAGCAGACAGGTACACTCGTAAGGCTTGTACCCATCTTAATGCAGGAAGCGCAAACTCTCAGGGAAGCGATGGGTGAGGACACAAGGACGGAAGAACAATGTCCTTCTTAAGGTGAAAGGCCAAGACCATCCTTAGAAAAGAAGGATGGTCGTGGGCGCAACACCAACATATCCTTATGGAGGACCAAGTAAGGCGACTTGCCAGACAAGGCTGCCAACTCAGACACTCTTCTAACCGAAGCAATGGCCAATAAGGCCAACTTCCGGGACAAGGTCAAGAGAGGAATCTCTCTGATATTCTCAAAGGGATGTTCTTGGAGAACCGAGATGCATCAAAATCAGATCCCAAGTAGGGAGAGGAGGCTTGACAGGGGGGACCACATGGCGAACCCCCTGCCCAAAAGGTGCTAATCAAGGAATGGCCCGGCAGCGGTCGTTGAAAAAGACAGTCCGGGCCGAAATCCGACCCTCAAAAAAAAGGTATGCAAGGCCAGCTTTTGGGTCACACCACGCTGTAAGAACAGCAAAATCCTGGGAACGGAAAACATCCGAGGATGCCACTCAAGTTCCTCGCACATAGCGATGTAAGCCTTCCAGGTACGGTGAGATATCTTTCTGGAGGAAGATTCCCGTGTCAACAACATAGAAGAGATGACCGAATACGAGAGAACTCGGTCCTTTAGCACCTGGCTTTAAACAGCCATGCCATTAAAGCCAAGGACTGTAAAGCAGGATGAAGAATGCTCTGCGAAGCCGGCGAGGCAACAACAGTAGCAGAGGGTAAGCATATATCAGGCGATACTGCCCCCACGGGCTTCCAACGCGTCTAACGCATCCGCCCAGGGGTCCCTGGACCTGACCACGATCTTGCCACCTTGCGAGTGAGTCGAGAGGCCACAAGGTCCACTTCCGGTGCCCCACCTCCGGCAAAGAAGGTGGAAACACCTCCGGATGCAAGGACCCTTCGCCTGCAATGCACACGGCCGACAGGACCGTCTTGCAGCGAGACGTATGAAAATCCCAAAGAGACTCCGCAATGTATCGGAGAAGGGAGGCCCCAGTGTACAGGGTGCCTCAAATGTTGGCCAATAAAGGCAACTTGACAGAACTTCCCTAGAAACTCGGTCAGAGGACTAGTACCTCAGCCTCCACAGGTGGCGCAAACCCACCCCGGGCACAGAGACCCTAAAGGCTAAAGCAGTTGTAGTGCACCTGCTAGACGACTGATGAATGAAGCAGAGGCTTTTGCCCAGTCATTGAGCTACAAAAAATGCCAGAGACGCAGCCACTAACGGGCGCAACGCCAACCCCAGCCTGGCGAACACAGTCCAAGCCAGCGCTTCTGATCACCACTGAAAGCAGGTGGAAAGTGATACCCCTGAAACCAGGGATCCTTGTGACAATGCTCCATCCAGCAGCTACCCATTGATAGGTGCTGATTGTGCAAACACATAGTTTATACTATGTATTGCATCAAACGCACAAATGGAGAGTGTGGGAGGAAACCCACCCAGCCACAAAGAGCATAATACCACCACATACGGCGTATGTAGTTTAGTATTTGTGGATAAACCTATTAAACGCGTATATACTGTGCCAGCGACGAAGGCGTGCACATCATCGGGGCCTGGACGTAAACCAGCCACACAGATTGCGTACACAACCGTGTAGGTATGTTAGCCTGCGAATAAACAAATTGCACATGTTTATACTGTGCATAGCGCTGAGAATGCGCACACCATTGGAACGCAGGGGAGAAACCTGAGCACCCGGATGAAACCCATGCAGACTGCATACGCATACCATGTATGGTATTATAGTATGTGTGCTAAACATTTTGCACAGGCCCATGTGTGCATAGCACCGAAGGCGCGCACACTGTTGGCGCGTGGGAGGAACCGAAGTACCCCACGTATACTCAGCGAATGCAATACCTACAACTACTGTAAATGTATTTAGTGTAGTGTATAGACAATGTGTATGTTTACACCGTGTATTGCACCAAAAGGCATGCATGTCATGTAGCATGGGCAGAAACCCACGCAGACTGCATACGCATACCGTGTAGGTATTATAGTGTGTGTGCTAAACCTTTTGCACAAGCTCATGTGTGCATAGCACCGAAAGGGCGCACACCGTTGGCGCGTGGGAGGAACCAAAGTACCCCACGCATACTCAGAGAATGCAATACCTACAACTACTGTGAATGTATTTAGTGTAGTGTAGACATAATGTGTATGTTTACATCGTGTATTGCACCAAAGGCATGCATGTCATGTAGCGTGGGCGGAAACCCACGCAGACTGCAAAGACATACCGGGTAGGTCCAATCGCACAAATTTAGACTGTGCATAGCGCCGAAGCGCCCACTCGGAAGAACTCCACGCAGACCGCACACAGATACCGTGTAGGAATGATAGCATGTGAATCAACATAATATTGCACATGTTTATGCTGTGCATTTCCATTGGAGCGTGGGGGGAAACCGGAGTATCCGGAGGAACCCCACGCAAACAGTATACCCATACTGTAAACATGTATAATATGTGCAATAAACATATTGAACATGTCTATACTGTGCAGAGAGCCGAAGCGCACATACCATGAGAGTGCGCAAGGACACCGGAGCCCCCGCTAGCCCAGAGAGTATGATACATACATATACGGTGAATGTATCTGGAATCGTGCATAAACATATTTTGTACGTTTATATCATGTATGGCACTGAAACACAGCATTGGAACGTGGGGACAGCCACGCAGACACAGAGACCAATAACACATACATACACTGTAAATGTATGCAGTGTAGAGGATGAGTTTAAATTATGGCGCAGAGGCGCATAATCTTCTCTGTATCATTCCAACCTGCTTGACAGTGCTGCTGAAGCAGCATACAGGTAACAGTTAACCTCTGATCCTCAGACCGTGTGTCTGTCAGAGCTCAAATCATTCCCCAGGAAATGGCGGGAAATGTTACCTCAGGTATCACACACAAGGCTCACAGGGATTAGAGACATAAATGAATAAAGTCCTCCCTCATCCATGCTGCTCTTGAGGCAGCGTGTGAGGAAAACTGAGGAAACTGTGTAAAAGAAAAGCTTGTCACAGCAATTTCAGCCTGAGTGTGATTCTCACATCATCAATGAGATCACTTACAAGCGCCCTGTCATTCACTGACACAGAACTGGAGTCTTCCTCACAAGGGAATGTCCTGTTCATAAACATTAAATATTCAGAGGTAGGGTCCTGAGCCCAATAGCTAGGCCCATATCTGACTCAGAGCACTCCTTCACTAAAGATTTTTGTGGGGGGAGGGGGCTTATAGCTCCTTTTGCTCGCACACCGCTTCCATTCTGACAGGAATGATTCCAGGACTGCTGACAACTGGTCCATAAGGACCGCAGGTGCAGGAAACATGAACATGTTTAACTGTGCAGCACTGCCAGTTGCCCCAGGCAATGTGGAGAGCAGGTGTATCAGACTCCATAACGCCACCCTCTGAGACCTTATACACTATACAGTGAATATACAGTCCACCCACTGGCTACGCTGAGGAGGGGATACCCGGGAGGACCCACCAACCCTTAAGAACCGCTCAGTCTGTGAGGAGATTGTGAGGGGATTCGCGCCGCCGCCACAAATAAATGCGCGGCGGCCACAAGAAAATGGCCGCTGGCCGCAGCTATAACTGCGCCACTGAACGCCAAGATGGCCGCCAAGCGCAAAATTCAAAGCTCTAATGCGCGCCAACGGCGCACGCAATAACCACCTCAAACAGCGCCAATGGCGCACACAATAATCACCTCACACACCAGAAAAAACTGCAGACATGAGCGCCCAGCCAGGCCAGAGTGACCCCCAAGCACCCCACAGCACAGCACCAGTACAGGGTGCAGAGAGCAGCATAACAGGGGGGAGACAGGGAGAAACCCCCACACACAGAAACACAGCCAGCATGTACTCACCTGCAGTAGGAGAGACTACTTACCCGTCCCTTTCAGGGACCCACTGGCTTGTTTCAGACAGACCTATCACAGAGTCGTACTGCGTAGCTGCCGGCCCGGTCCACCGCGAGAGATACAGTCAGTCAAGTACTGTTCAATCTTGAGAGGACCGCGGGAGCATGAAAGCAACCCGGCCACCCCTGGAGTCATGGGGCATGACGTGAACTGAGTCTCACGCACGCAAGGCGAGGATCAGCACGCTCGATGGTCGGACCGGGAAGACTACGAGGATACCAGTGTACCCAACCTGTTGCCCAGCCGACAGTTGATTGAAGGTCTCAAAAATAAAATAATAAAATTCCCAAAGGAATAAAAATCAAAAGTAAAATCTTCCAGGAGACTGGCTCCTGAGAGCCACGTCTTCTTCTGCTAGGCAGAAAAAAACTGAGGCTGATTAGCTGCAGGTGGAAGGGTAATGTCCGGAGGGACCGCCCCCCTGGGCGGAGCTGTTCAGCTCTGGCTTGTTCTAGAATGTTTTAACCTCTAACATTCTGCCTAGGTCTTCTCCTGCGAGCAGGGACATATACCCACATGTAATCAGTATGAGAGCTGCGTCGGTCCATGGACGATAAGAGAAAAAAAAAAACTTGCGCCTCTGAGGAGTCCAGAATCAACCCTAGACACACTAGGAGTTGAGACGGTTCCAATACTGACTTCTGAGTGTTCCGCACCCCACCAAGCATCGGAGGGTCTGACAGGCTGACAGGCTAAAGACACGCTCACTTCTAAATTTAAGTTTGAAGTGACCCTCAGAAGAAGCTCGTCCAAGTTGCCCATGATAGCGATGCCACGCTGTCTTAGTAGGGCCAGAATCGGGGCAGGCACCTTGGTGGACACCCTTGGTGCCGATGCCAGGCCAAAGGGGAGAGCCACCATTGGTAATGTTCTGCCCCGGCCGCCAACGCCTACATCACTGATGCCTGATGCATATGGGGACATGCAAGCATGATCAAGGATGCCGGAAAATCCCCCGGATGGAGGGCAGCGACAACAGAGCGAGCCAACTCCTTTCCGGAATCTTTGTACTTGCACAAAGTAGTTGAGGGTCCTGAGATCCACATTGGACGAACCCCCTCCAGCACTACGAACAGATTTTTAGTAGAACCGCTGAACCCGTTCCTGTACCAAGACAGGAAGGCCTACCCTGCGTATCAGCAGGTCCTGGACCGCCCCATGTAGGGCTTCCCGACAAGTCGGCTGAAGCTGGCGGTTAAGAAGGGAAAAAAATCTTACCCTTTTTTGGTTTGCAGATGCCTCTTAAAGTGGTTGTAAACCCCCTTTTGCAACTTGCACTTACAGGTAAGCCCAGATTAAGGCTTACCTGTAGGTGCAAGAAATATCTCCTAAACCTACACGGTTTAGGAGAGATTTGCTAAAAATGACATTTCTCCGTGTCTACAGCGCATGCGCGCCGTAGACAACGGCGCATTCATGGGGTTAATCCCATTCACAAATCCGGCTAAGTCCCATCATTCGACGACTTAGCCGGATTCGACGGCTCCCGCGCGCATGCCGAGTCGCGTCTTCGCCGCTCTGCGAACGGCTGGAGCGACGATACCCGGACGTAACCTTCCGGCTATCGCCGCAGTGATGGCTGCGGCTGAAGAGGGAGACGAAGACGGCTTCGGGGGCCCCGATCTAAGGTAAGTGATGCATAATGAGCTATTATGCTAGTCATATTAGCTCATTATGGCTCTTACAGGTGGTTTAAAAAAAAAAAAATAAAATTTTTTATAGGGGTTTACAACCACTTTAAATGTCATCCAGAGAGGCCCCAAAAAAATCTGTCGCCCTAAAAGGGCAGATCCAACAGGGCCTTTTTGGTAGATAGGTGCTGGGCTGCGGACCATAGTCAGATCAGGTGGCGTAGCGCCACCGCATAAACTGAGGCTCAAGGCAGCAAGGGGATAGTATCCGTGTCTGACTTGCAGACAGACTCAGGGCCCTGTACCAACTGGTCGGCCAGAGCTACCTCTTTACTGAGGAGCCTCCCGTGCTTTTAGCCCCTGGAGTAGCATCTTGCCTACTCAGTAAGTGTCTGATGCTGCGTACACACGATCGTAATTCACGGCGGTGAAAACACTGCCGTGAATCACGAGAGGAAAAACGAGAGAGCGGCTTGTTCCCCCACACACGGCCGTTTTTCCCGACATTTTTTCTCTTGACGAGAAAAACGACCGTGTGTAGGCTCCGCGGCAGTGTTTCCCTATGGGAAAACTGACGCGGAAAAAAATGACAGGAATCACGATGAGAAAAATTAGAGCATGTTCTAATTTTTCTCGTCGTGATTAATGCCGTTTTTCCCGTCTGGAAAAATGGCAAAAAGCCCACAGACAATAGTTTTTCTCGTCCAAAAGGAAAAAAAAATCATTTTTCCCCGACGGGAAAAATGATCGTGTGTACGCGGCATGAGGCATCAGAAAAAAAAAACCCAGCCAATGTTGGACATACCGCTGAGCCCCCCACTGTGTATCGGTAGCGAGTGTCCGTATCAATAGGCCACCCTCCTAGCTGCTTCAGAGATGCAGGGTCTCCCAGAGGACTCACCACCCTTGGAACGGTACCGCTATGCTGCCGTGTGCTCCTATCCCACCGCTGCCTGTGTCAGTCTGATTCTCATCAGCGTTTCCTGTGTGAATTTGCGCCAGAGAAAATGCACCCTAGAGGCCGGAGACTACCGCAAAATAGCCGCCAAGCGGCTGTATTGAACAATGTGGGCTCCAAGAAAATGGCCGCCAAGCCGACAGAGGCAAAAGCGGCCGCAGACCACAAAAAGATGGCTGCCGTGCGGCGGTATATACGTACATAAACAAAAACTAAAACTCGCGCTTATGGGAGACATACAAAAATAAATGACAAGTGAAAAGAAATTATTATATGCGCAGCTGCTACAGCATAAGGCACTAACACCTTGAGAGATAAAAAATTATAAAATGCAGCGCTAGCGAATATAAATGTGCTCAATACAAACGTATGTGTGAATGTCAATGTCATCTAAACCTCTCGGGATGATGGTACACACTATTAGTGAAAAGATTATACACCAGTGATTGGTGTCACCAGAAATGCAGTGGGTGTAATACTAAATGTTACCACTAAAAAGTGATCAACTAAGTAAAACCAGAAAATATACTGTGCAAAACATTAAATGAACTGAACAACCAGGCAAATAGCTCTAGGAGTAATTCACAGTACTACAGATGGTTTTCAACATCAAAGAAATAATGTCCCATATGCAACAGTGGTTGTAATATAGAAGGAAGGAAAAAAAAAATGCTTTAAAATAAAATAAAAGTCACCCAACATCCAACTTCTAGGACCGATAATGTTCGGTGAAATTCAACAGTTGGTTCAATAGCAGCAGAGATCAGAGGACCATGTGGGGAATAAAAAGAAAAAGCAACTTGTGAAGTACCGCTTAGGAACAGATTAACAATACGCTGTTATTGGGAAAACTCACAAGCCTTCAATGATAACCGTGCGTTAGTGTGTTCCAGGTTCACAACGGCGTGCGTTCCACAAGAACCGGAAGCAGCGTCACTGGTTCTTAGTGTTGACCGGAAATTTGTCCTGGAGGAGGGGCGAAATGCATTGACAAATTTCCGGTCAACACTAAGAACCAGTGACGCTGCTTCTGGTTCTTGTGGAACGCACGCCGTTGTGAACCCGGAACACACTGACGCTCGGTTATCATTGAAGGCTTGTGAGTTTTCCCAATAACAGCGTATTGTTAATCTGTTCCTAAGCGGTACTTCACAAGTTGCTTTTTATTTTTATTCCCCACATGGTCCTCTGATCTCTGCTGCTATTGAACCAACTGTTGAATTTCACCGAACATTATCGGTCCTAGAAGTTGGATGTTGGGTGACTTTTATTTTATTTTAAAGCATTTTTTTTTTCCTTCCTTCTATATTACAACCACTGTTGCATATGGGACATTATTTCTTTGATGTTGAAAACCATCTGTAGTACTGTGAATTACTCCTAGAGCTATTTGCCTGGTTGTTCAGTTCATTTAATGTTTTGCACAGTATATTTTCTGGTTTTACTTAGTTGATCACTTTTTAGTGGTAACATTTAGTATTACACCCACTGCATTTCTGGTGACACCAATCATTGGTGCATAATCTTTTCACTAATAGTGTGTACCATCATCCCGAAAGGTTTAGATGGTTGACATTCACACATACGTTTGTATTGAGCACATTGGTATATACGTACAGGCGTGAATCCTAAGAAACATGGCCGCTGAGCAGTCGATAGAGGCCAAAGCGGGTGCGAACCACAAGAAAATGGCAGCCAAGCGGCGATATATACAGATTGGCGCGAACCACAAGAAAATGGCCGCCGGTCACTAGAGGCCAAAACAGGCATGGACCACTGCAAAATGGCCACCGACAGCATGGAGGGAGACACACATTTACAGGTAAGCAAAATTACAACACCGCGCAGCCCCGCTCCAGATGGAGCCCCCCCAGGTGACCCCCAGCACCCAGCCACCTTAGCTCAGTGTCCAGGGAGGAGGGAAGGCAGGGAGAGAGGAAAGAAAGGGGCAACAACCACTTACTTGATCTCTCCAGGAATGTCCAGCCAAGTCACCCTGCCGAAGCAGGGGATCTACTTACCTTTCCTGCGCGGATCATGCTGGAAGACATTCCGGACAGATCATCATCTGCGCACGGAGGTGACTGTCAGCCAGGCATGCTGTGATTGAATCCTAGGGAACGATCGTATGCATGCCCTGGAGCGCTAGCTCACCGGACAGGCTAATGCGACTCGGCCGTAAGGTCAGCCAAAGCTGAGCGGTCCGATGCAAGCCTTGGAGCGTAAGCTCACCGGACAGGCTACTGCGACTCGGCCGTAAGGTCAGCTGAAGCTGAGCTGTCCGATGCAGGCCCTGGAGCGTAGACTCACCGGCTACCTGTAGAGCGACGGGCATGTCATGGAAAACCCAGCGCGTAGCTAGGGTCAGCACACGCTCAATGGCCGAAACTGGGGAGACTACAAGGATCTGGGATCCAGCCCGTCACCCAGTCGGCAGTTGATCGAAGATCACAGGAACCAAATAAAAAAAATTCCCCCCCGGACCAATGGGCCCGAAGGGAGCCATGTCCTACTCCTTGCTAGACAGAAAAAAAAACTGATCTGCGAGGTGCAGAGAGAGGGATTATACCCAGAGGGGTCCACCCCCTGGGCGGTGCTGTAGAGGGCGTGATGCAACACTTTTTACACGTTTTTCGGCCTAGTCACTCCTAAATAAAAAACGGATAATAGCCACTATGTCAATATGAACGTAGAGTTTGATCTGAATTGTTTAAGCAATTTTTAATAGACTTCACAAGACTATATTTGTTTGAATAATATTTGTTTTAAATTTAATTTTTTATTTTATTGGTTGCTACCCTATTCCTGGTGTGAAACATAACCTGTTGCCCTGCTGATTTGGATCAGAAGTATGCTGCCATCCAGCTAGGAATGTGTGCACCTAAATTTAGGAATAGGAGGTTCATATTCCAATTTTACATATACAATTAACTAATATTGATATATAATTTGTATATTTTTATATAATAATAATTTTTTTAATTTTATATTTTTATAATATTTATACATACAATAGCAATATAACATAATATAAGCATTGATTCTAGTTGTATTCATGGAATCCAAGTAAGTGGTACACGTAATTTTTGTATCTATATTGTCTCCCATGATATGTATTTGCCCAGTCAGCCCGCTGTCGATGAAGTATTGAACTAAAGTGTCCAGTTCCCATCTACATGATTGTAGTACTTCCCCATCTACATGATCATCCCACAATAAACTCGGGAAGACTAGCGAAACCAATAGTATTGCTCCGTTATGTTTACATTCCATATGGGTCATTTACCGCTGGCTGCACACAGGAAAAATGGCGGCGCCCATACGTCTTGTTTTGGTATCCAAGAAAATGGCGGCCGAAGGATTTCCGGTCTCAAACACTATTTATGTGATGCTTCATTAACCAATCAGGCACCCCTGAAGAAGTCAGGAGGTGTGTGACATAATGCCATAGGGAGGATTGCGACATCATACAGACAGAACGGAAGACAGCAGAGCAACAGTAAGACGGCGTTTCATACGCCGGTTACTTTATACATGCCGACTGTTTATATATGTGATGTAAGAGTCCACTTTTTAATCTAATAAAGCCGTATACTTATTTAAATACTACACTATCAGAGGCTTTTTTCCCTGTCCCTCTCCCGAGCCATTGGTCGGAGCTTGGCTCCCCCCTCCCCCTCCCTCTCTCATTTATTTATAGAGAGCGTGATTGGTGGAGGACATAGCCATAGTATCACTAAGGAGTGGAGAAGATACAGGAGGAGAGACAAGACCACGGTTTATGCCAGTGACCTATATTAATGAGGTGACAGCATTGGGAGACAGGTGTAGGATTCACCACAGGTTCAATACTCCAAACCTGCCCATGATCTACACAATTTTGACCCCATCCAGAATTTTTGGAATATAACCCCATTGATTTATTACCTTTTGGACATTTATAGAACAGCACCTATTGCAATATTGAACCTTTTTTTGCACATTTTGGATAGTTATATATGCACTTGCACTTTATTTTATGGTGTATTATTAGCACGTATCATTTTGCACTATCAATATCACTAGTTAGATAATATATAATAAATGCTAAATATATGTAAGTGATAAAACACCACTGTGTTGCATGTTAGGTGTGATATTTATTTTCTTTAGCGCAAAATCCCCCCTTTTTTCTTCATCATTATGTCAATAGGAAGCTGTGTCGGTCCATGAACGAAAGAGTAAAAATGTTTTCATGTGAACAAAAAGTGTCAGAAAGGGCTTTGTCTTCAAGTGGTTAGAAGAGTGTATTATGTGTGACATAAGCTTCTAAATGTTGTGCATATAATGCCAGGACAGTTCAAACCCCCCCCCCCCAAATGACCCCATTTTGGAAAGTAGACACACCAAGCTATTTGCTGAGAGGCATGTCAAATCCATGGAATATTTTGACACAAATTGAGGGAAAAAGACAATTTTTTTTTGCACAAAGTTGTCACTGAATGATCGATTGCTCAAACATGCCATGGGCATATGTGGAATTACACCCCAAAATACATTCTGTTGCTTCTCCCGAGTACGGGGATACCACATGTGAGACTTTTTGGGAGCCTAGTCGTGTACGGGACCCCAAAAACCAAGCACCGCCTTCAGGCTTTCTAAGGGTGTACATTTTTGATTTCGCTCCTCACTGCCTATTACAGTTTCGGAGGCCATGGAATGCCCAGATCTCGCTTTTTGTCACAAAGTTTTGAAAATTGAAATTCAAAAACAAATGAGAGCTGTAAAATACTCATCATGCCGCTAAGCAAATAGCTTGGGGTGTCTACTTTCCAAAATGGGGTCATTTGGGGGGGTTTTGTGCTATCTTGGCATTTTATGGCCTTCGAAACTGTGATAGGTAGTGAGCAGTGAAATCAAAAATTTACGCACTTAGAAATCCTGAAGGCGGTGCTTGGTTTTCGGAGTCCCGTACGTGGCTAGGCTCCCAAAAAGTCCCACACATGTGTAGCGGCCTCACCCCATCTCCTTTGCCTAGGGGTATGTCACACGACGGCCCATGTCCTCCCCATAGCTGTGGGTGAGGTGAAGGCCAGCACCAGATATTTCCTCGGGCCTATGTGCTTTTGTCTGGAATACAGTCCCGCTGTGTCAACACTTCCCTCTGCTCCCATTAACCAGAGTTCCACACACCGATCACAGTCCAACTCTTGCTTTATTGTACATCTCACAATAAACAGTGCTTCAGTAGCCAACTGGTTGCGACTTGATAACATTTTAATACGGGGAATGAGCAGGTCGAGGCACTATCCTGGTTATTAACTAAACCACTGCGATCTCGCCAGCAGTTACTATAGCATTCAGCTAGAAAGGACTTAGAATCTGAGAGTCTCTACCAGCGACTCAAGAGAACGTAGATAGGAGTACCTTCGCTGCGTTGCGGCCCCTGTCAGGGGAAGATGTCCCTCCAAGGGTGTTACCAGAGGCCCATCTGTCACTGGGTTGATGCTGCTCCAGACTCTCCGGACGGGTAACCTCCCCGGCCTCCTCACCTCAGACATGGGCCCCATCCATCTCAGGGACCCTCGGACGTCTCCACCCTCGCGGGATCCAGTCGAAGTCACTGAACCCCAGGCCTCCTAGTTTAGTACCTCACCCCAGGCTGAAGGTGCCTGGGATGGACTACAACTCCATTCTGGTCAGGCCTAGGGCGCCTGGGCCGGAATCCAGAACCACCCGCACCCAGGCCTAAGGTGCCTGGGCGCGTGAAGAAGATCCTCCTGAAGACCTCGTGGTTAGGGCGTCTCCCCCTTTTATCTCCTCCCATCGACACCACGGCAGGTTCCCCGCCCTCGCCGTACCATCTCCGGAATGGGACAAAAAGGCTAGCACTGTAATGGCAAATCTACCTTGAGCCTCCAGGTACCCCGCCACCCAGAGGCCAAGGAGATTATTACACCATCCAATCCTCCACGAACACAAGTGGTCCACTATTCCCATACTTAAACACCTGGGTGTCCCACCTAAATTTAGAGACCCTGCTACACATGTATGACTTAAATTGAGTTTATTCGATTTTTCTTATAACAAAAAAGTCGAAATTATATATATATATATATATATATATATATATATATATATATATTTTTTTTTTTTAATTATCAGTATTTTTCCGTTTATATTGCAAAAAATAAAAATTGCAGAGGCAATCAAATACCATCAAAAGAAAGCTCTATTTGTGGGGAAAAAAAAGGACGCAAATTTTGTTTGGGTACAACATTGCATGACCGTGCAATTACCAGTTAAAGCAACGCAGTGCCAAATTGTAAAAAGACCTCTGGTCCTTAAGCTGACAAATGGTCCGGGGCTGAAGTGGTTAAAGGTTTTCTCCTCTCACCTAAACAAATAAACCCTTGCAGTACAGGCACAGCCCACTGCAAGGGATAATTTAACATTTTCTCAGAGATGGGCTTTATCATCCTAATACTTTACAATGGGGATTTACATAGCTTAACTAACAGCAGCATTTCCCCATTTATAATTTAAACTCAGAACTTGCATTTAAAGAAATCAGTAAATGACTTTTTGAAGACATGATACTCTTTAAGGCTGAACATTACTAACGGATAATGAAAAGATAAAAAGTACAAACCATAAGCGGCTCATCAATCCTAACAGTACAACATTTAGAACGATAAACTCTTCCAAGTTCAAGTGCTGCAAACATAAGCTGTTTTACTGGATAAAGGAATAATATCCAAACTGATTATGTTTAGCATTTGTTTTACATGAATCAAAATAAGCAAGGTTTCAGGACAGTAACAGAATCAAGATTTCAGCCTATAAACTAATATATATTCCATATCTTTAAGAGAAAGTCAGTTAGCTAGTCTAACATCTTACAAACTAAAAACAGAACAGTTTAAAGTGGAACTCAGGACAGGATAGGATAGTCATGTTATGTTTCAAGTAGCATCAGAAGCTGATTGGCTACCATGCACAGCTGCACCAGGTTTTGCACTCTCCAGTTTTAGTAAATCAACCTCAATGACTCCCCAAAAATGAGAGACAGCAATAAAATACAGTTTTTTTTACTGATGAAAGAAATATGAAGTGTCATTATTGTTCCGATTGGGAAAATTTTCTCTCACTTTCTGTCCTAGGTGGCACTCTGTACGGGCTTTCAGTTATAGAGCTAGATGAAAGGGCTATGAGCACGGTGGCAGGTGAAGCTTGTTATTCACTCATTAACAGATCTCTGTGAATGAATGACATGGCTGTAAAAATAGACTCAGTTGTATGAGGCTCTATTTCAAATTTGAAAAACCCCTGCATGCTGTCTCAGGGGGGGGGGCTGCTTAGCAACATGTTACACACTAAACTCATGTGTAACATGTTGCCAAGGGTTGAGTTAGCCATTAAAGATTACCAGCCATGGTTGTGTGTTTTGGGGGGCTTATTGGTGGCACTGACACAATCTTCACACTTGTAAATGCGATCTATGCACCCTATTTCTCAACTGGCTATTTTGTGCCTCTTAATTTATTAATTTCAATAGTGACTGCAAAAAAAAATATGCATGCATTTATGTGGTCTTGGGCACTTGTTGCACCAAACTATAGACCCAGATTAGTTATGTATGTGAACAGCTAAATCAAGTTGCTCCTAGCATTTACTAAGCTTTCATGCTAACAGTAAGTGAGAAAGGTTGCTTTAGGATGAAAAATGTCTTTGGTATTCATAAGAAGCATAATAATACCTATGCTGCCACAAATTCCTCTATAACTACACTGCTGGCTGGATTTGCCCTGTGTCTGTGTATATGCATTCCTTTCTGCAATCTCACATATCAGGAAAGAACAAAGACAAAGCAAAGGATACTGGAAAGCCTTGCAGCAGCAATCCATCAGACGTAGTAATAACTTGCAAGCACCCAAAATCTTCATAGACACTAGTTCCATTATAGGCTGGCTAGGAACAGGGACACAGCTTTCAGTTTTCAGCTCAGTTTTACTAAAGAAGAAAAACAAAATAAATTCTTACAAATTTACAATGACAACTGATGGCAAAATGTTGTGCCCCTTTCAACTAATTGTGTCTACCTCAAAATATACAATTATAAATAAATTTTAAAAAGTGACAGTTTATTTGGCTACAACAACCCCCCCCCCCCCCCCCCCACACCTACTTATGCCAAGTTCCACTATGATCCTCCACTGCCTCCATCACAGGCCTTCAGAAATACTTACTACATCCGAGTAGCAGGGAGCATGGAACCTCCTCCCTGGATGCTGTGCTCAAGCCTGAACAGCCAATTACCAGGCACAAAATGAGGGAGCTTACACAGAGTTTGGACAGAGGAGCATGTAGAAGGCAAGGATCAGTAGATGGGGTGGTATCTCAAGATCTATGATGTACATGCAAGTCAAGGACATTGTTGTCACAACTGCTTAGAATAACATGATCACCAAAATAAAAAACAAACACACACACACACATACATACCACACCTCACACAACACACACCCCCACACAACACACATAATAATAAAAAAATAAATAAAAAATAATCTGTGTCGCAGTATTGTTTTTAACATCATTGTATTGGTCTTACTTACAACCAACGTTTTAGAAAGAAAGGGGAAAGGTTAGAACCAGTCAGGTTTTCTTGTGATGAGATTACAGTGAGGATAATCTTTGAATGGGGAGACCTGTTTTGGTGACAATCTATACAAAGCAAAGGGAAATACCCTTTGCTTTGTATAGATTTCTTCTGACTTTTCTCCAGAAGAGAAAAAAAAAAAGAAAAAAAAAAAAGGGGGCGGAACATCTTCCAAACTCGGCACGGACAGCAAAAAAAAAAGAAAAAAAAAAAAAAAGTCATAAATTGGGGTTGTAGTCCTTTCATAATCTATCCAAAACAAACACAAAAAACGGGTATACACACAAAGTGACAAAGAATACAACTGACAGAGAGCTAACTAAATGTCTTGGCACAAAGGAAAAAGTTATAGAACGTTCACAAGCTGAAAACAAAACATACGGTACTTCTGTTTAATAACAAAAAATGTTCAGATGGACAAATGTCAGACTGCTATTTTAGCTAGGGCTGTGGAAATTAACTATTAATTCCTCGATTAATCGATTAATTGTTTTGAACGATCAAAATTCTTTTGATCGATCAAAATTCTTTGGGCTTGCCGTGTCCATCTGAAGGGCTCCTTTGCTGTGCCTTCATATCTGCATGCTGGCGGGACCTTAATATCTGCCACACGCAAGGGCTGTTACACTTCCCTCTATCACTTCCCTCTATCAACCTGGGATTCTACAGCCATCCACTGGGAGTTGTGATAGTTCCCTTCACAGGATATCTACATGCCGACGGACTGATGTTAGCCCCTTCTCATCTGGATTCAGCAGTGGTATCGTTGTACACATTTTTATACCAGTATCATACTTAGCTACATGTTTTTATGACTGCTTTTGCTACCGTTTGGTATTACTCGCACCATTTTTACAGTTTATGTAGCTACATTGATTTTATCTCCAGTGCAATATTTATTTTGTTATCTACTTGAAGACTATAAAAGTTGTAATGCTATTCTCATCGAGCGCTGCCTTTGTGTGTTTTTTTGTATCCTGCTATCCATTTTTCCAGTGGTTGGGAGCTGCACTGGGAATCAGCCTGCAAGGAGTTCAGCTAAAAGAAGTTGGATCTGTATGTGCGTTATAATTAATCGAAATTAGTTGATTAATCGATTGAAAATAAAATCGATTAATCGAACACGAAAATTTTAATCAGTAACAGCCCTAATTTTAGCCAACCCGAGGACTGACTTAGCATTTCTTCTCTAAGGTTTCTGAAAATCCAGAACTGGTAGCACTGATCAATGATACAGTATCTTCCAGTGCAGGGTTGCCAATCATTTTTTTTTTTTTTTTTTCTTTTCAAGGGGCAGACACCAATAAATGATTTGTACTGTGCAGTGATGCAAGGTAGATGGAAGCAAACAACAGTTAAAAAAAACAAAAACTACAAAATAGTCATTGCCCATACATAAACTGCTAAAAATAATGTAGGAAGTTGGGATATACAAGAAAATAGAAAAACATACTTAGGACACAAGTCCAACATCTCCTGTATGGAAGCTTCCAAGCCCATAGTGCGTATTCGTCTAATACATTGCTGCACCTAGGGAAAGATGAATAAATAAAAAAAATATTATATATATATATATATATATATATATATATATATATATATTACACACACACATATATACCAGATAAAAGTCGATTGGAAGGACTGCAAAGTCAGCTCGTAGCTAAAACTGAACATATTTTATTAAGGAGTCACTTACGGGCAAGAAAATACAATGTTAATGTGGTTTGTTCCCAAAACATGCATGACCAAGGAATGTAGAAACTTTACCTAAATACTTAAAGCTAGCAATCTGATGATCACTATAACAATATTATTGCATTTAAAAAGCAGTTGTAAACCACGGATGTTGTATATAAAAAATAAAATACACCACACACCTGAAAGGCAATGGCATAATGTGCTAGTATGCATTGCATACTAGCATCACTGTACTGCCACTGCCGAGAGGGCTGACATGTTTCCCCAATCTTTCTTCCCTCGAACCCGGCACAAAGCTCTGAATTCCAGCAAGGTATGCCAGACCTTCAGAGCGCATGCGCCGGTGAAGTCACTGGCTGCACACAGGGGAAATCTCCTAAACGGTGCAAGTTTAGGAGATATGAATTTTAACCTAGTGGTAAGCCTTATTATAGGCCTACCTGTAGGTAAAAAAAAAGACCAAGCGGGGTTTACTACCGCTTTAAAGACTCTGGTTCTTTGAAAAGCAGAGTAAATGAAAGCTGCAATCAAACCGAAGTTACAACATTACTTTTTTTTAAAAAAAAATTGTTAACGCAAGGTTTTTCTACTATTCACTCAGAGAATATTGTTTACAAGAGTGCACTCATTTACAGTATCATGTCCCTGACCTCAACCATCTTAAAGCCACATATAGACGCATAAAAAGCACATTCCACTAGTACAAACAGCTAATAAATTAAAAAAAAAGGTAAAGTACTACAGATGGAGCATCAGATAAAGTATTTCAATGAAAAAAAAAATAAAAAAAATTCCACACTGAAATCTGAACTGTCTGGGGAAAGTCCATATGAGCGTCTCAAAGTCATAACCTATGGAGTGGCAGGCCAGAGTACATTGTATGGGCAAGTCCACCAGTTTAAAGAAAGAAAAAAAAAACACACACAGTCTCAGTTCATTGTGAATCACAGATATGTCTCATAGGCAAATCTGCTTTTAAATAAAATTGTCCCCAGATTCTATTTTCCAAACTAGAAAATAAACATTTCATTATCTAGCCCAGGGGTCTCCAAATTTCTAAACAAAAAGGGCCCGTTTACCATCCCCATAATTTAAGGGGGTCCTGACTGTGGCCAATGGGAATAGACAAGGTCTCAGGCTTGGTGATCAACAGAGCAAATAAAATGACATTGTGCCTATGGTCTGGAGAAGAATAGCACCCCATTGTTGGTGTTATTGGGAGGAATTCTGACTCATAGCAGTGGGAGGAACAGTAATATAGCCCAGCCTTTTTGAACCAGGGTGCCTTCTGAGTTCTCCAGTGGTGCCTTGGCAAGCTGCCTAAAAATTGCCTCAAATTGACCAAAAATTGTCAACAAGTCAGCAGGTGAATCAAGCTGGCCTTTTTTTGTTAGGGCTCTTTCACACGGACGGATCTCGTCAAGATCCGCCCCATGAATATCCGCTTGCTCAGCGGAGATCGCTCCGTTTATCCCCGCTGAGCCGGCGGATGACTTGTCCGTCTCTGCACACTGTGCAGAAACGGACCGGTCGGATCGCCGCTTTCCTCTATGGGGAGGAAATCGGATGAAAACGGACCGTCTGTCCGTTTTCATCCGATCCGAAGACGGCTGGAAAAGTAGGACTTTCCTCCGTTATGCTAAACGGACCATAGCAGAGACTGATGTCATCGGATGTTCATCCGCTATCCCATAGGGATACATGCATGTCCGTTTTTCATCCGAAAATGGATGGATGAAAAAACGGATATACGGAACGTCCGTGAGAAAGAGCCCTTACTGAAAGCCACAGGTTTTACAATCTTGGGCAATATGGGGGCCAGCTGCTGCCATTCTAACAACCAATGATGTCGTAGGATAAGGAGGAGGACATTTGGCTCTTGAGGGCGTCATTGTTTGCCGCTCTCCCTCAGCACCAGGGTTAACATTAGCTGAATTAGGGAAATGCTAGAATACTAGTCAGTACCAGTGTGAAAAAGTATACCGTATTTGTTTTGTAAAAATAAACCACCTCCAATGTTGTGCCCTATGTGTGTCTATGATGCTGCAATATATAAAAACTATTCAAAAAAAAACAAATAAAAAAAAAAAACACAAAAAAGGAAAAATAAACCCACAATGAATAACTAGTGTAAAAAAGGGGGAAAGGAGAAAGAAAGGGGATTTTAAAGTGTGGTAATGAGAGTGAGGCTGTGTGGAAAGGTGCTTAATGGAAGGAAAGAAGAAGGAAAAAGATTGAGATGAATAAGTGGAGTGATAGCTTAAGTGTAGGAAAGATGCAGGTGGAACAAGTGAGGAGCGATAACCCAAGATGACAAGAAATGAAGAAGTGGGAGCGAGGAAATTACCTGTTTCAGATAGATGATAGATAGATTTTTACACTAGGTCCCCCTCGGTGGGGTTCCCTCCATCACATTCTGATTTGGCAATTCATACACCTTGACCCCTCTTGAGGTTGGTCGTCTGCGTTGGCCGCTGCCGCCCTACCATGCCCCCTCAGCTCCCGTCTGCGACTTTGTTGTTGGGTCTGACACTTTCGTGGCCGTACCGCCACAGCGCGTCTGAATATGTAAGTCCTTGGGCTAAGTGCACACTCGGGGAAGTGACCACCCCTTGTCTGCACTTGTCCATCTTTTCCCATTTTCTTCCCCACCTCTTCCTACTTTTAGATTATTGATATTCCCCTTTCTATTCCTAGATGGTTACCACGGTTTACTCCTGATGAGGGGCACAAAAGCCCTGAAACGCGTAGAGTTTACAACTGCCGCAAAGTGTACCTACCTATTCAGATGTTACGAACGTTCCTATTATCAATTTATACCTACCAATATTTTTCTAATGTTTTTTATGGCTATTTATCTATATATACACATCATATGCATTGTATTTTAATATGGTTATTATCGCATGCATCTGTATATATATATGGAGTCCTTGTTGGAACAAATAATCAATTTCTACTATATTCTATTAGGTTCTACCTCTCTGTCCAAAGTAATTTTGGATTTATAGCAAAATGCATAATAATATTCAAAAATGCAACTATGACAATTTGAACCAATTAAAGTTTGTGTTTATCCAACATGTCTATCCTGCTTCCGTGTGCTTCATGCAAAGTCCCGCCCCATGCTTCTCTTTTTTAATTACTACTCAGGAATGGAGGAGGGGACTGAACGGCCCCGTTTATCCTCATTTAAAGTTCCAAAACTGCCAAATATTTTTTTCCATATAAAACTATTTTATTTTTTTTCTCATAAAAAAAAAAAACGAAAAGGGAAGGAGTGCAACGAGATTGTGCACAATTGTAAAAGTTGCCTTGGCAAAAAAAAAAAAAAAAAAGAAGGGGAAGGGAAAGAAGGGTTGAGATTACACTGTAGCATGGGCTAGATCAGTGTAATCAGACTCCTGGTTTCAGCTACAACTTCGGACGCAATCTGCCTATGGGGTTGCTTTACTAAAGGAAAATAAGCTGTTCACTTTGCAAGGGAAGCTGCACTTTGTAAGGCAATTTTCCACAGAGCCCAGTGAATATTGTGAAGTTTCACTTTGCATAAATACTCAATCACGTACTAGAAAAACAGCATTTTTGCTTGCACTTGATTGGATAGAAGTCAGCAGTGCTTCACCTTATTCACCAAGTTCTGAGGCAAATTCCCTTACAACGTAAACAGTGTTTGCCTTTGGTAAACCAACCCCTAAGCGTTTGCATGGGTTTGCTCCCACAATCCAACTCAGGCAAGTTAAAAAGGTCATAGTGTGTGTAAGGATGGTAGGACATTAGACTATAAGCTACTTCGGGAGACAGGGTCTGATGTAAATGTAACTGTGAATTCTGTAAAGCTCCGCACTGTATCAAAAAAAGAAATCGCATTTCTATGCAAAATACATAAGACAAGAGCTGGCTATAGACCAATTAGCCATAACATTATGACCACTGTCAGGTAAAATGAATAAGATTGTGGATATCACTACAATGGCATCTGAAAGTAGGTGGGATATATTAGGCAGCAAGTGAACAGGTTATCCCTGAAGTTGATGTATTGAAAGCAGAAAAAAAATAAAAATAAAATAAAATGGGCAAGCATAAGGATTTGAGCTGGACGACTGGGTCAGAGCAACTCAAAAACTGCAGCTCTTGTGGAATGTTTCTGGTTTGCAGTGGTCAGGACCTACCAAACGTGGTCCAAGGTAGGAAAACTGGCAAACCTGTGACAGAGTCACGATGGGTCAAGTCTCACTGATACACGTGGGGAGCAAAGGTTTGCCCGTGTAGCCTGATGCAATAGAAGAGCTTCTGTGGCTCAAATTGCAAGTTAATGTTGGTTCCAACAGGTGTCAAAACACCCAGTGTATCACAATCTTGGTTTATTCGGTCTTGGTGGGGGTAGATTGCCATATTCCCTGATGGCAGTGGCCTTTTTCAGCAGGATAAAGCGCCCTGCCACACTGCAAACATGGTTTCAGAATGGTTTGAGGAACACAATGAGATCAGTGTTAACCTCCAAATTTCAATCTGTGGGATACGCTGGAAAAAAAAAAAAAAAAAAAAAAAGGCAGATCCATGGGGGCCTCATCTCCCAACTTACAGGATCTGTTATGCCACGTACACACACGATTGGAAATTCCGACAAGAACACCGTGGATTTTTTCCAACGGAATGTTGGCTCAAACTTGTGTTGCATACACACGGTCACACAAAATTCCGACCGGCAAGAACGCGGTGACGTACAACACTGATTCAGGGCATGCGTGTTTTATTGCACGTCTGAGTGCATAGAGACAAATCGGAATTTCCGACAGAAAAACTTTTCTAGTCGGAAAAATTGAGAACCAGTTCTCAAATGTTTGCTGTCGGAAATTCTGACAGAAAAAGTCTGATGGAGCTTACACACGGTCGGAATTTCCGACCAAAAGCTGACATCGAACTTTTCTTGGCGAAATTTCCGATCATGTGTACGCGGCATTACTGATGGCTTGGTGCCAGATACCACAGCACACCTTTAGAGGTCTAGTGGAGTACATGCTTCAACGCGTCAGAGCGGTTTTGGCAACAAAAAGGAGGACCTACTCAATATCAAGGTCGGTGGTCATAATGTTATGGCTGATCGGTATATGTTACCTTTATATTGGATGTGAATCTTTCCAGCATGCTTGCTATTACTGTAGGCTTGAAAACGTTAGTGAAGTCAAGTGTATCAAAATTGCACTCATTTAGATTGGAAAACCTTATATGGTGCTCCTGAGGCTGAGCAACAATACCAACATTTATCTCGCTGCATGAGCTATTTGCATTAGCGGACACCTGGAGGGAGTTTTCTCTTGGAAAGTCCATGAAGAGGGAGATACCATCTGATTCCGGTGTTCTTTTGCTGATTGCTTGTGGGATTACCATATGAGTCTGAGCCCGTAATAGAGATCCATCGGATCCGGTAAGCTGCTATTTCTTCCATTCTTTACCTGAGCAAGTTGGATGTAGATTTTCGCTTATAGCTGCTTTGAAGATTTTATCACACATACACCAGCAGATGTGGTTGCTAGTCTCATTTATGAACTAATTCTATTTGGAACTTAATATATTATTTTTTTTTGTTTTTTTTATTTTAGTTTTCTCACCAGTAGCACTTATATAGAGGATATTTTTTCAGCACAGGACTTTGTTCCAGTTTTTTCCGTGTGTGTACATACATATTAGCACTGCGATTGCTTTTTGAAGGGTTGTGCATATCTATTTAGCGGTTATTCCAGCTATTATTATTTGCAGCACCCACCAATTTATTTTTGTCACTAACACTATTTTATATATATATATATATATATATATATATAAAATATTTTTTTGTTTATTAATTATTTCATTCAAAGTTTAGTCACGGTTAGCGCGGATTCTTTGACACTTTTACAGTACCAGAAGAGCGCTACACAGCCCTACTTCTATGTGCAATGACCATGGAACATCCAAGCATAGAAAACTTAGAACCCTTTTCTGTGAAACCACCACGTTTTAGGACATTGTTTCCTAAACCATTCCCACCAACTGTTCATTTTCTATGAATAATCACAGAACACAAAATTAAATCACATTGTACAGACACCAAATACTAGAAATGCTGGTTTTTAACACCAACAACAAGGTGCCTGATAGTTCTCTGTGCTGGAAACATGTTTAAAAAAAAAAAAAAAAAAAAAAAAAAAAAAAAAAGGGATCCCATAATGCTGAATGCACACAGACTCTTTGTTCTGCATAGTACAGATACCACGATTAGAGGAGGGAATAGGCAAAGAGGACAAAGGAAAATCTTAGTCACATCAGAAGTTTAATATATGTACCTGCTTTAAAGCAAGATATGGCTTGTGAGCGCTCAGCCGGTGATGATAAATATACAATACAGAATCCAAAGTAGCAACTTCAACATTTAGTTCTTTGCTCTTCAATACGGAGTCGGCAGCTTGACAGCTTTCTGAGAGATTGACGAGTTGTTCTAAATATGAAAAGAATGAGATTTCTAGATTGTTCACACATATGAATGGTTGGAATACACAATAACAATGTATAAAGCAAACTAGCTCATATACAATAAACAAGCAAGCAACTAGTACAATTTAACCCCATTACACTCGCCATAATCCTATGTGGAACTGATGCGAAGCTGCCACATATCTGCATATAGCGAGCACCCCCAGCAAAGTGACCACACTGTTACTAACAGCGCCCAATCAGTTTTTATGATCAGGAGTGTGTGGGGGGGGCTCTCGATCACATAATTACCATGACTGCCCATCACACTGACTGCATAAATAGGAATCGATCCATCTATGGCTCTTTCCGCTCAGGACAATAGTAATTCAATCAGCTGCAGCGCTGAACAGTGTATTTTGACAGCAGGGGAGTCGCCACTGTCCGAATACAATAGCGCAGTGGAGAGGATTCTTCCATCCACCTCGACTGTGTCAATGGGGGGGGGTCCATTTTCTTTCTTTTTTGTTCAGCCTGCTGGCTGATCGAACAAAATGATTCACCTATGGCCATTCCAGGAATTCAGCAAGTGAAGTCACTCTATGAGTTAAGTTCAAGGAGGTGCATGCCACCTCCTGAGTTTATCTCTATTATTTATATCGGACAGGTTTATTTTGATCCAGCAACATAGCTTCAGGAGCTCAGACCCTTCAAGTGTAGCGTTTGTGCAGTTATTATGCTCGCACCTCTCCTCTGCTGTCCAATCACAGAAGCCTTTGGATTTAGTGAAATCATTCACTAATGCCAAAGGCTTCTGTGAGTTTGCAGAAGATGGGAGGGGGGCAGGCACAGCACAGCTCTCCTCTCTAACAGACTTGAGTGTGGAGTATACTCCACAGAGCCACAAACCTGTTGGATATACAGGTCCTTCTCAAAAAATTAGCATATTGTGATAAAGTTCATTATTTTCTGCAATGTACTGATAAACATTAGACTTTCATATATTTTAGATTCATTACACACAACTGAAGTAGTTCAAGCCTTTTCTTGTTTTAATATTGATGATTTTGGCATACAGCTCATGAAAACCCAAAAATCCTATCTCAAAAAATTAGCATATCATGAAAAGGTTCTCTAAACGAGCTATTAACCTAATCATCTGAATCAACTAATTAACTCTAAACACCTGCAAAAGATTCCTGAGGCTTTTAAAAACTCCCAGCCTGGTTCATTACTCAAAACCGCAATCATGGGTAAGACTGCCGACCTGACTGCTGTCCAGAAGGCCATCATTGACACCCTCAAGCAAGAGGGTAAGACACAGAAAGAAATTTCTGAACGAATAGGCTGTTCCCAGAGTGCTGTATCAAGGCACCTCAGTGGGAAGTCTGTGGGAAGGAAAAAGTGTGGCAGAAAACGCTGCACAACGAGAAGAGGTGACCGGACCCTGAAGAAGATTGTGGAGAAGGACCGATTCCAGACCTTGGAGGACCTGCGGAAGCAGTGGACTGAGTCTGGAGTAGAAACATCCAGAGCCACCGTGAACGGGCGTGTGCAGGAAATGGGCTACAGGTGCCGCATTCCCCAGGTCAAGCCACTTTTGAACCAGAAACAGCGGCAGAAGCGCCTGACCTGGGCTACAGAGAAGCAGCACTGGACTGTTGCTCAGTGGTCCAAAGTACATTCGGAAATCAAGGTGCCAGAGTCTGGAGGAAGACTGGGGAGAGGGAAATGCCAAAATGCCTGAAGTCCAGTGTCAAGTACCCACAGTCAGTGATGGTCTGGGGTGCCATGTCAGCTGCTGGTGTTGGTCCACTGTGTTTTATCAAGGGCAGGGTCAATGCAGCTAGCTATCAGGAGATTTTGGAGCACTTCATGCTTCCATCTGCTGAAAAGCTTTATGGAGATGAAGATTTCATTTTTCAGCACGACCTGGCACCTGCTCACAGTGCCAAAACCACTGGTAAATGGTTTACTGACCATGGTATTACTGTGCTCAATTGGCCTGCCAACTCTCCTGACCTGAACCCCATAGAGAATCTGTGGGATATTGGGAAGAGAAAGTTGAGAGACGCAAGACCCAACACTCTGGATGAGCTTAAGGCCACTATCAAAGCATCCTGGGCCTCCATAACACCTCAGCAGTGCCACAGGCTGGTTGCCTCCATGCCACGCCGCATTGAAGCAGTCATTTCTGCAAAAGGATTCCCGACCAAGTATTGAGTGCATAACTGAACATAATTATTTGAAGGTTGACTTTTTTTGTATTAAAAACACTTTTCTTTTATTGGTCGGATGAAATATGCAAATTTTTTGAGATAGGATTTTTGGGTTTTCATGAGCTGTATGCCAAAATCATCAATATTAAAACAAGAAAAGGCTTGAACTACTTCAGTTGTGTGTAATGAATCTAAAATATATGAAAGTCTAATGTTTATCAGTACATTACAGAAAATAATGAACTTTATCACAATATGCTAATTTTTTGAGAAGGACCTGTATAAAAAACAGAGAAAAGCCTATGATGTGGTGGGCATGTATTAAAAACTCACAGAGGAGCTCCAGCAGAAAAAAAATTTAAAAAGTTAGCAGTTATAAATACTGTAGTTGCTCACTTTTATTAGGACACTTACCCGACTAGGAATCCAGCGGTGTCTTCACCCGAGCCGAATTTTCAATCGGCTCTCAGGTGCTGCCGCCACCATCTCCACTAATGGAAACCGGCAATGAAGCCTTGTGCTGGGCTCCGTGGAAGGGCCGGCTGTGGGGGGAGGGGGGGGGGGCAAACTTGTATAGCGCTACAAATGGCGAGATCAGCTGGAAGTGGGACTGGTTACCTGTTAAAACCAGGTACCTGCTCCCCACCAAAAAAGGTGTCAAATGTGGCAGCAGAGGGGGGGGGGGCAGACAAGTGGAGCTTCATCTTTTTGATGGAGCTCCGCATTAACTCATGGTGTACCTGCACTTTTTACAAAGTTGCTGAATTCATGGATGATCTTTAATCCACAAGGGAACACTGTGAAAGCTGACAAATAATGTAGTACTTTGCGCTTCTACAAGTGATTGGCACCATCTTTTGGGTCCTATGCAGAGTGGCTGCCACTCTGCTCACAGGAGTAATTTGATCTGCACCGCCACCATTTATAGAATACCTAAGGCCCCTTTCACACGGACGTTCCGTATGTCCGTTTTTCATCCATCCGATTTTCGGATGGAAAACGGACATACATGCATCCCTATGGGATAGCGGATGTCAGCGGATGAACATCATCCGCTGACATCCGACGACATCAGTCTCCGCTATGGTCCATTTAGCATGACGGAGGAAAATCCTATTTTTCCATCCGTCTGCGGATCGGATGAAAACGGACAGACGGTCTGTTTTCATCCAATCCCCCCATAGAGGAAAGCGGCGATCCGACCGGTCCGTTTCTGCACAGTGTGCAGAGACGGACAAGTCATCCGCCGGCTCAGCGGGGATCAACAGAGCGATCTCCGCTGAGCAAGCGGATATTCACAGGGCGGATCATGATGGGATCTGCCCGTGTGAAAGAGCATATATATATATATATATATATACATATATATATATATATATATATATATATATATATATATTTTTTTTATTCAATGAATACAAGGTGTTCTCTGACTGAACAAGGGGCGGTGACATCACAATCTCCACCTCATCTAATCAGAGAACACATTGCATTCATTAAAAAAATACAAGGTGTCGTGGAAATGGCAGTGGTGCCAAGTGAGCGACCCCTTGTGATCAAAGTGCAAAGGGGAGGCCCTGACACAGAACCCTGGCAGAATACAGAATATTGCAGCGATCGCTGCAGTAGCACTGACTATCAGCATCACCAGTATACATATGAGATATGCATGCTTACATTGTACCAGGCTGGACCAACTCATGATATACAATGCGGTCGATAGTGATCATGCCACCCCACCGGGTTTGTAGCTGCCTGGATGAACACTGTACTCTGCTACAGATCACCAGATAAGATGTGTATAGCTAGAACGCTCTGTAATTGTGTTGTCAAGTATGACATGGCCATTTGTTGGCCTGAGAATCCAATCACCTGTGCCAACTGCACGGTGGTAGGGAGCAGCCAGCTGAGCTGCTTTTAGTGTTCAGAAGTAGAAGCTTGCTCAGAATTTCTGACGAGCCTGGTGGTGGCTCAGGAGTATAGGGTGGAGGTAGGTAGTAGACCCACTCCCCCATTAGGGCTCATTCCCATGCAGAAAAGCGTGCTGGTGTGTGTTGTGTGCATTGTTACACAAAGATTTGTTTAGGCCCCTTTCACACAGGCGCCTCCATAAAGTGGGATCCAGTTGCTCATTGAGGGATCGCCACTGAGCACGTGGCAGGCAGGTCCGTGTCTGCTCCACTAGGCAAAGTGTACACAGACACAGCCTGCTCTCGTCTAAAGAGCCATCGGATGGCGACAGACCGCCTGTGTTTCCAGCCGACCCACCAGACGGATGGGGAATAGGTCCCCCATCGGTCTGCGTTTGGCAGACAGGATCGGATGGCAGCGGGTCCGCTACTATCTGCAGATCCATAGATGAGACTGGAGGGCTCGGGCTGAAAAAAAAAAAATGACAGGGGGACCTGATGGGATCGCCCATGTGAAAGGTGCCTTAAGTTTCGTTTTTTTACTTTATTGCATTATAGTGTCACATAAAAATGACATTACATTCAGCCCTATTGCAAGTCACTGCAGTGGGTTGCAATAGGGCTGAATGAAATGTCATGGCGAGTGGCACTGCATGCAATTGTATATGCATTTGTTTACAGAGGATGGTGTGAGCAAAACACAGAAAACAATTGTGTCCTAGTGTTGATCCTGCAATGATCTATACAGATCAGCAGACATGGTGTGAATGAGCCCTAATGACAGTCGTCTCCTCATCTACCTTTTGAGCCAATGAGCTCTACTAAAATTATGTGTAAGGAGTAGATCCTGATGAGGAGCACGGCGCCCTGTACTGGGGGGGGGGGGGTCAGGAGCACGGCGCCCTGTACTGGAGGGGGGGGGTCAGGGGAGCACGGCGCCCTGTACTGGAGGGGGGGGGTGAGGGTCAGGGGAGCACGGCGCCCTGTACTGGAGGGGGGGAGGGAGGGTCAGGAGCACGGCGCCCTGTACTGGAGGGGGGGAGGGAGGGTCAGGAGCACGGCGCCCTGTACTGGAGGGGGGGAGGGAGGGTCAGGAGCACGGCGCCCTGTACTGGAGGGGGGGAGGGAGGGTCAGGAGCACGGCGCCCTGTACTGGAGGGGGGGAGGGAGGGTCAGGAGCACGGCGCCCTGTACTGGAGGGGGGGAGGGAGGGTCAGGAGCACGGCGCCCTGTACTGGAGGGGGGGAGGGAGGGTCAGGAGCACGGCGCCCTGTACTGGAGGGGGGGAGGGAGGGTCAGGAGCACGGCGCCCTGTACTGGAGGGGGGGAGGGAGGGTCAGGAGCACGGCGCCCTGTACTGGAGGGGGGGAGGGAGGGTCAGGAGCAAGGCGCCCTGTACTGGAGGGGGGGAGGGAGGGTCAGGAGCAAGGCGCCCTGTACTGGAGGGGGGGAGGGAGGGTCAGGAGCAAGGCGCCCTGTACTGGAGGGGGGGAGGGAGGGAGGGTCAGCAGCAAGGCGCCCTGTACTGGAGGGGGGGAGGGAGGGTCAGGAGCAAGGCGCCCTGTACTGGAGGGGGGGGGAGGGAGGGTCAGGAGCAAGGCGCCCTGTACTGGAGTGGGGGGGGAGGGTCAGGAGCACGGCGCCCTGTACTGGAGGGGGGGAGGGTCAGGAGCACGGCGCCCTGTACTGGAGGGGGGGGAGGGTCAGGAGCACGGCGCCCTGTACTGGAGGGGGGAGGGGGAGGGTCAGGAGCACGGCGCCCTGTACTGGAGGGGGGAGGGGGAGGGTCAGGAGCACGGCGCCCTGTGCTGGAGGGGGGGAGGGGGAGGGTCAGGAGCACGGCGCCCTGTGCTGGAGGGGGGGGAGGGGGAGGGTCAGGAGCACGGCGCCCTGTGCTGGAGGGGGGAGGGGGAGGGTCAGAAGCACGGCGCCCTGTACTGGAGGGGGGGAGGGGGAGGGTCAGGAGCACGGCGCCCTGTACTGGAGGGGGGGAGGGTCAGGAGCACGGCGCCCTGTACTGGAGGGGGGGAGGGTCAGGAGCACGGCGCCCTGTACTGGAGGGGGGGGGTCAGGAGCACGGCGCCCTGTACTGAAGGGAGGGGGGTCAGGAGCACGGCGCCCTGTACTGAAGGGAGGGGGGTCAGGAGCACGGCGCCCTGTACTGAAGGGAGGGGGGTCAGGAGCACGGCGCCCTGCTGTACTGGAGGGGGGGTCAGGAGCACGGCGCCCTGCTGTACTGGAGGGGGGGTCAGGAGCACGGCGCCCTGCTGTACTGGAGGGGGGGTCAGGAGCACGGCGCCCTGCTGTACTGGGGGAGGGGGGTCAGGAGCACGGCGCCCTGCTGTACTGGGGGAGGGGGGTCAGGAGCACGGCGCCCTGCTGTACTGGAGGGAGGGGGGTCAGGAGCACGGCGCCCTGCTGTACTGGAGGGAGGGGGGTCAGGAGCACGGCGCCCTGCTGTACTGGAGGGAGGGGGGTCAGGAGCACGGCGCCCTGCTGTACTGGAGGGAGGGGGGTCAGGAGCACGGCGCCCTGCTGTACTGGAGGGAGGGGGGTCAGGAGCACGGCGCCCTGCTGTACTGGAGGGAGGGGGGTCAGGAGCACGGCGCCCTGCTGTACTGGAGGGGGGGTCAGGAGCACGGCACCCTGTACTGGAGGGGGGGGTCAGGAGCACGGCACCCTGTACTGGAGGGGGGGGTCAGGAGCACGGCACCCTGTACTGGAGGGGGGGGGTCAGGAGCACGGCACCCTGTACTGGAGGGGGGGGGTCAGGAGCACGGCACCCTGTACTGGAGGGGGGGGGTCAGGAGCACGGCACCCTGTACTGGAGGGGGGGGGGGTCAGGAGCACGGCACCCTGTACTGGAGGGAGGGGGGGGGTCAGGAGCACGGCGCCCTGTACTGGAGGGAGGGGGGGTCAGGAGCACGGCGCCCTGCTGTACTGGAGGGGGGGTCAGGAGCACGGCTCCCTGTACTGGAGGGGGGGTCAGGAGCACGGCGCCCTGTACTGGAGGGAGGGGGGGTCAGGAGCACGGCGCCCTGTACTGGAGGGAGGGGGGGTCAGGAGCACGGCACCCTGCTGTACTGGAGGGGGGGGGTCAGGAGCACAGCGCCCTGTACTGGAGGGAGGGGAGGTCAGGAGCACGGCGCCCTGTACTGGAGGGAGGGGGGGTCAGGAGCACGGCGCCCTGCTGTACTGGAGGGGGGGGTCAGGAGCACGGCTCCCTGTACTGGAGGGGGGGTCAGGAGCACGGCGCCCTGTACTGGAGGGAGGGGGGGTCAGGAGCACGGCGCCCTGTACTGGAGGGAGGGGGGGGGTCAGGAGCACGGCGCCCTGCTGTACTGGAGGGGGGGGGGGTCAGGAGCACGGCGCCCTGCTGTACTGGAGGGGGGGGGGGTCAGGAGCACGGCGCCCTGCTGTACTGGAGGGGGGGGTCAGGAGCACGGCGCCCTGCTGTACTGGAGGGGGGGGGGTCAGGAGCACGGCGCCCTGCTGTACTGGAGGGGGGGGGTCAGGAGCACGGCGCCCTGCTGTACTGGAGGGGGGGGTCAGGAGCACGGCGCCCTGCTGTACTGGAGGGGGGGGGGGTCAGGAGCACGGCGCCCTGCTGTACTGGAGGGGGGGGTCAGGAGCACGGCGCCCTGCTGTACTGGAGGGGGGGTCAGGAGCACGGCGCCCTGCTGTACTGGAGGGAGGGGGGGTCAGGAGCACGGCGCCCTGCTGTACTGGAGGGAGGGGGGGTCAGGAGCACGGCGCCCTGCTGTACTGGAGGGAGGGGGGGTCAGGAGCACGGCGCCCTGCTGTACTGGAGGGACGGGGGGTCAGGAGCACGGCGCCCTGCTGTACTGGAGGGACGGGGGGTCAGGAGCACGGCGCCCTGCTGTACTGGAGGGACGGGGGGTCAGGAGCACGGCGCTCTGTACTGGAGGGGGGGGGTCAGGAGCACGGCGCCCTGCTTTAATGGAGGGAGGGGGGGTCAGGAGCACGGTGCCCTGCTGTACTGGGGGGAGGGGGGGGGTCAGGAGCACGGCGCTCTGTACTGGAGGGGGTCAGGCTGTGCTCAGTGCAGTGTGTCTAGTATGGGTACAGTCCATGCTCTTCTATGAAGCAGCCAGAGGTGGCGCTGTAGTGCCGCGCTCCGTACACTCACCTGTGTCTTTCCCCAGCGGAATGGTCACCTGACACTGGATGGCTGGACGCGGGATACCCAGGCGGTTCCAGGGTTCAGCGGCCATAGTACAGCACCCCATCCTATGACAGCAACGTGCGTCTGAGTTCACAATGCCCCGGAAGTACTCGCTCAATAACACCAAAACTTCCTGGTTATGGTCCCGCCCATGTAAACACACGCGTGTCCACACTGCAGTGCAGACCAGAGCTGAGTACACATTATCGCCACTTCATCGGGGAGAAGCGCAACATACAGCTGAGCTCCGGTCATCTGTGGAGGGGTTTATCACGCTGAAGATGTATCTCTATTCTCTAAAACTAAAACCTGTCTTCCAGCACAAAAAACAGCCTATTAGTCCCCCCTAACACACATACTGCAAGAGTTAAATAACCCCTTCATGATAGAAGGTAAAACAAACCTTTAAGGGGTTGTAAAGGCAAAAGTTTTTTCACCTTAATGCATTCTATGCATTAAGGTGAAAAAACATCTCTGGATTAGCGCCCCCCCGACCCCAAGCCCCCAGTTTACTTACCCGATCCCTCGAAAGTCCCGCTCCGTGAATGCGCAGGCATCTCGGCCGGCTTCTCGGCTCATTCATTCGTTGATTGAAAGCAGTGCAGCCATTGGCTTGCGCTGCTGTCAATCACAACCAATGACGCGGGGGGCGGGCTGTATCATGGGCTGTATCCCGGGAGAGAGCTCGCATGAAGGTGGTTAGTTCTTGCGGGGAGGAGCCGAGACAGCCGCCGAGGGACCCCAGAAGACCAGGTTCGGGGCCACTCTGTGCAAAACGAGCTGCACAGTGGAGGTAAGTATAACATGTTTGTCATTTAAAAAAATTAAATGTTTTTTTATCTTTAGTGATCCTTTAACCACTTCAGCTCAGGAAGGTTTTACCCCCTTCATTACCAGACCATTTTTTGCAATTCAGCACTGCACTGGAGGGGGGTAATTGCGCAGTCATGCAACACTGCACACAAGTGGAATTTTTATAATTTTTTTTCCCCGCACAAATAAAGCTTTCTTTTATTGGTATTTGATCCCCACTGTTTTTTTTTTCTTATATAAACTAAAAAAGGCCGAAAATTTTGGAAAGAAAAAAATATTTTTTTCTATAAAAACATAACCAATAAAATAAAAAGAATCGTATTTCTCCCTCAATTTAGGCCAAAATGTATCTGCTACATGTCTTTAGTAAAAAATAAAATAAAATCACAATAAGTGTATTTTGATTGATTTGTGTGAAAGGTATAGCGCCTACAAACTATAGAATATATATATATAGCGCCCTGCTCCTATTGGGTAGGCGCTAGTTGTAAATTTAGTTGTCTGAGCTGTCGTTTAGCTCAGAATAATTGTGTAAATTGCTGGTTTCTATTCCAGTCCAGCTGTGTTGCGCATTATTTCCACTCGACTGTGGGGGTCGCTGTCCCCACAGGTCAGGGTTGGAATTGCAGCTGGCTGGATGTATTGGGTACCTATTGCCCAGAAGCAGCTCAGTGGGATTGGTCTTCCCGCTGTGCATTCTGGGGGAGGGTACTTAAGGAACAGACACAGTTTTCCAGGAGCTCTAACCTGATGGCCCTCTTGGCCTAAGGTGTGCCGTGGCAGTTTCTCGCCTCGGGGCCGGCTGGCCCGAGGCCTCGTTAATGGAAGTAGGCCCAGGAGTTCTGGGGCCTACTAATCAGGGGTGGTCCTTGCTGTCTTGCCTGTGGGAAGAAGCCGAGCAATTGAAGAAACCAGAGGAGGACTTTTCCCAGGAGAGGACAGAGCAAATAGGCTGGTGCCTCGGGAAGAGCCTGGAGACTCAATTGGAGGATGCATCCCTACATATCTACCTCACAGTATTGCCGGATCGGCTGAAAGAAACGGGTACTGTGTACTGGTACTTAGACTATTCGTGTTCTTCAAGTCTGTGACAGAGACTTTTGGCCGAGCACAGCACCGGCTGCTAGGTCAGTGAGAGAGGCCTATCCGGTGGTTGCTATATCCAGCGTGGAAAACTGTTTGTCCTCTGAATTAAGAAGTACCCGTGATCCGAAAGCAAGGTACCTGAATCTCCCCTAACCCTCCATCCCTCCAAATGACATTTTGTTTAATAAAACCATTGGAAAAGAGACTGTGTGGTGATGACATCTGTGAGAAACTCTTCAATGGAACCCCTATGACGGATACAGTGGAACAGACAGGTAACGGCATGACCCAAAAATATAACCAGCAGCTCCTACGGGAGTAGTGCTACATATAATTGAATTTTTATCTATTTTTTTTATACTAGTAATGGCGGTGATCAGTGACCTATAGTGGAACTGCGATAGTGCAGCGAGCACTGAGTAGGAGCTGACTAAGGCCCCTATCATACGGGCTCCTCCATGAAGCAGGATCCGCTTGCTCATCTGTTCGCTGATCCCCACTGAGCAGTTGGATGACAGGTCAGTGTCCGTTCCGCTATGCAGAGCAGACACAGACACATCCCGCTCTTGTCTATGGGGCAATCGGATGGAAACGGACTGCCTTCCGCAATGCCATCAGATCCGAACCACCAGACAGATGGGGAATAGGTCCCTCATCCGACTGTTTTTGGGGGACAGGATCAGATGGGATGTCCACTAACATCTGCTTAGTGGCGGCTGGTGCTCATAATTTTTTTGGGGGGCGCAAACAAACTGAAAAAAACCCATCAATTGCAGCCACTGTGCCCATCAAACGCAGCCACTGTGCCCATCAAACGCAGCAACTGTGCCCATCAAGAGCAGCCACTGTGCTCATTAAACGCAGCCACTGTGCCCATCAAGCGCAGCCACTGTGCCCATCAAGCGCAGCCACTGTGCCCATTAAACGCAGCCACTGTGCCCATAAAACGCAGCCACTGTGCCATCAAACGCAGCCAGTGTACCCAGCATGGCGCCCGCTGTTCACCATGCAATGCATGAATCTATAAAAAAGGGGGAACAATCAGCGCAAACAACCTCTAATATAACCTAAAAATGCCAGCTGAACACAAAAGGTAATCACAAGCCCAAAAGTAATATGTAAATGAATGCATGAATCTATCTATGGTGAGAGAGAGGTGACAGGAGAGAGGGGGTGGCGCCCATGCACCCTTTATGGATGCACCGCCACTGCATCTGCTGCTCCATAGAAGAGACTGGAGGGTTTGATAGGGTCCGCCTGAAAAACTGACAGATGGAGCTGATCGGGTCCCCGTGTGAAAGGAGCCTAATTGACACTGACATCACCGGTGACACTAATACAGTGATCAATGATAATACTATACACTGTCACTGCACTAATGACACTGGCTGGGAAGGGTTAACATCTAGGGGCAATGAAAGAGTTTTTTTTTTTTTTCTAATTATGGAATTCAACAAAATAATACACAAACAGCCTGCACACTTTACAATATCAAGTAGGAATGTCTAGAGCAGTAGTAACCAGTCAGTCCAAACAACATTATGTATGTCTCAATAGATGCAATAGGCTGTATGACCTAGCGAAGAGCTGCTGGAAATTAGTAAAACATGTCAATATTCCACCACATATTGGTAATTTTTCAAGAAACAACAATACACATGCAATAGTCAAAAAAAAAAAGGTATTGAGCAGAGGATGGGGTTAGAAGAGTGGAGGCAAAGGGGGGGATGTAAGGAGGGGAGGGTGGAGTGGGAAAGATGGAGCGATAGGAGTAGGGAGGGATGGAGAGAGGATGGGGGGGGATAGTGGACAATAACAGTCCACCTCTCGGATGGTTCAGATGAAAGGGTTAACTGTGTGCCTAACAATTGTAATGTGTGCAATATGTGCTGCTTTTACTAGTAGATGTGGCAGATTTTTCTCCCTGCTTTGCAGGAAGAAAAGAACAGTAACATCTGTGCTCCGTGTACAGAGCTGAGAATTCCCACATTTGGAGAGAAATCCTCTTACTTCCAGTTGCATCCCCAGCATAGGAAGAAAAGTGACAAGGGTCATAAATAATAAACACAAGGGTATTTTAACCTTTTTTTTTCCAAAACAAAACAAAAAAAACATTTGGCTATGCATTCACTTGAAGGCCCCCTCCCCACTGAGCAGCCGGATGAGAGGTGCCTGTCTCATGTCCACTATGCAGAGCGAACACACGGACACAGTCTGCTGTTCTCTATGGGGCGAACGGATGGAAACGGACTGGCAGCCTGTTTCCATCCCACTGTTATCCGATCTGCTGGACGGATGGGGAACAGATGGGTTTTTAGCAGACCGGTTAAGATCGGATGCCGGCGGGTGTCAGCGAACACATGCCCGCTGACCTCCGCCGCTCCGTAGTGAGCTATTCTCTCTCCTGCCTCCAAGCAAGTGAGTACAATAAGGTAAGGGGGACTCAGATGTAAGGGGTGCCTTGTGGACTCTGATGAAAGGGGGCTTTGGGAACCCTAATTTAAGGGGGAATTCTGGAAACTGTAAGTGAGAGGTTTGGTGAACAGAAACCCCCTTACATCAGAGTTCCGCTTTACACCAGAGTTCACAGCGTTCCCCCTTAAAAATAATATTTTTCCATGCACGGATAAAGTGTTCGGGTTTGGCGTGAAGAAAAGGTGGCAACCCTAATGATCACAGGCCATGTGATTGACTGCACCAAACCAGGCAGAGCTTTAATATCATTTGTAAAGTCATGTGTAATACCAGGAGAAACCATAGAGCAGTGTTTCTCAACTCCAGTCCTCAAGGCGCCCCAACAGGTCATGTTTTCAGGATTTCCCTCAGATGAGACAGCTGTGGGAATTACTAAAGCAGTTAAACTGATCAAATAACCTGTGCAAAATAATGGAGAGCCTGAAAACATGACCTGTTGGGGCGCCTTGAGGACTGGAGTTGAGAAACACTGCCATAGAGAAGAAATATAATCCCATGTGCATGCTGTCACATTACAGAGGATGCTGGAGCACTGCCAGGATATTAGGGAATGTGCATCTAAGTAACAAAGTCACTTTTTTGTGTATTTGCTGTACCAGTAAGGCCTTATTCAGGTGGGTGCTGGCACTCGTCCTGTGCACAAGTCATTTATTTTAAACTTCATCTGCCTGCAGGCAATTTACGTGTTATACATTCTGTATGTAGCCCCACAGAACAGACAGTGCACAGTCCACATGGGCTTTGCTGCTTAAAGTGGAGCTCCACCCAAAAGGGGAAGTTCTGATATAAGGCCTCCACCCCCCCCCCCTCCTCTTCTACAGATGGCACTTTTTTGCAGGGGGGGGGGCACTGGTTTTGGCAGGTACCCGCTCCCATTTCTGCTTAGATCGCCTAGGCGTTGTGACCGGAAGTTCTCCTCTACCCCTCCCTCCCTGCACATCACAGGTCCCAGAAGACTGCAGGACCATTCACAATGACTTGGACATTTCATAGATAGGCAACTCCTATCCTTGTATTGATTAGTGGTTCCAAATTAAGAATAACTACTACAGTCTACAGTAGAGAACAGTCACAAAAGATACACTCAGCATCTTTCCAAATAACCGTTCTCCTTTATTATGACGCAATTGTAGGTTTTTATACACGTGATTATGTAGGTATCACATTAATATTACAATTGTACTTTTATGGTAACAAGGGGCGTAACATAGGCAGACTAATTCTAATCAGCACTCGAAAAAATGCAAACATGTACTGAAAACATTATTAGTGCCGTGTGCACAGTGAGTGCTGTGTGCAAAACATACAGTATAGAATACAATTATATACAGAACGTACAAATTTCCTTAACAACATTGTGCAGCACGACTTGCACGTGCGCAGTGGGCACCTGGCTGAGAAGCCCGTGGGATAGAGCGGCATGGGTGATCTGATCACATCACTGGATCGCGGAACAGGTGAATGTGTGTTTATTAAAAGTCAGCAACTACAGTTTTTGTAGCTGCTGACTTTTGATAAACCAAAAAATGACTGGAGCTCTACTTTAACTGCAGACAGGAAACAGGAAACTTTATTCAGGGGAAGGACATAGACAGAGCATACCATAGATACAGCTACAAACTTAAAAACACTGCCATCTACTGGTTGAAGAATATATCTCTACTAAATACTGATGTACAGTAGTTGTCGCACAAAATACAATTCTGTATTCCAACACTGTGGAAGTGGATGCAGATGTAGGGTGTTATTTACTAAAGGCAAATCCACTTTGCACTACAGGTGCACTTGGAAGTGCAGTCGCTGAGAGGGACATGTAAGGAAAAAAAACAGCCTTTTTGCTTGCACATGAATAGATGATAAAATCAGCAGAGCTTCCCCTCATTTCAGATCTTCCCATCAGCAATTGCACTTCCAAGTGCACTTGTAGCGCAGAGTGGATTTGCCTTTAGTAGATCAACCCTGTAGTGTCAGAACGGACACAGCTGCATGTCTAAAATTTGATAGGCATACAGCAGCAGGTCCACAGACCCAAATGTAAACAGTGTGTGTTCAGGTTCATGTATGTACTCCTGCACACCTGTCAAATTTTGACATTTGGCTGTGTCCATGTAGCCACTGCAACCACTTCCCTAGGCTGACTGCATGCTGCTTGAGGCAGATGCAAATGCAAAAAAAAAGGCTCATGCACACAGAATGGGTGCCAGTGCCCAGCATAATGAAGCATATATATTAGAATCTGAGATGTGTTCATGAATCATAAGCAGGAGGTGAAGCTATCCACACCTTACAATCTATATTCTTTCATGTGAGTATAAGCCATTTCCATTTATATACTATTCATCCTAATCTTAGCACAAACCAATTCTGATAGGTGTAGAAACATTTGGTCTCACCATGACTTTTTGTGTATGAATTATTCTCTCTCTAGCTGAACAGAGGTCTCTGATGCTGCTGAATCAGCCTTGATTTTAGCTTACCTGTGCTGATGGGAGTATGTTCTCTGACAATGGTGACCTCTCCTGAATATGCAAGTTGCCTTGCTATCATATTGATCTTTTGGTTACAATACTTTGGGTCTCTAACCCAAAAAAGTAAGCAGATCAGGAGCTCTGACAGTATATCTTTATTTAGGGTTTCAAAATCAACAAAGCTAGCATTTTAAATGCAGGTCCCAGTCATACCTCTGCGCATGAAAATGTGCACTGATGCACATTGCACTGCAGTTTGCAATGTACATCAACATGTGTCATACTACAAGTCAACGCGTGATCACGCATGTTAATTTGCATCTTTGATGTACTTTGACAAGTGTCTTGATCTTTTTTCCTTTGGTTTCAAAGTGAATGTGTATCCAGCCTCATGTAAACCTGTAGTATAGAAGAATATTTTAAACTCATGCCTCGAACACACAGCCGGGATTTCCGATGAAAAAAATTTCATCGGGAATCCCGACGGGACAAAAGAGAGCTGGTTCTGGTTCCTGTCGGAAAACCCAGTCGTGTGTACGAGGCATAAGATTACTACCGATTAGCTAGCACCATAGAGCAGGGGTCTTCAAACTACGGCCCTCCAGGTGTTTAGGAACTACAATTCTCATTATGCCTAGTCATGTCTGTGAATGTCAGAGTTTTGCAATGCCTCATGGGATTTGTAGTTCCGCAACAGCTGGAGGGCCGTAGTTTGAGGATCCCTGCCATAGAGTGTCAAAAAGCTTTTATGCAGTGGTGCTGATACTACTGTTTCAACTCAGGGGAGCCTAGAATGGAGATTGCTTACTGACACATCACACCTGCAGTATACATAGTGAAATTTCTAATTATGCAATGAGTTACTCAGAGGAGAAGGAAAGATGTTGATGGCTGGCACAGTGGTACTGCTCAATAGAAGTCTTATTTTTGGTCATGTGACCTGTGATGTTCACAAATAGAAGGGGTGTTCGGAGGAGAATCACTGTCCCAGCTTCTCTGGAAGCACATGCATTCAGCTAGCACATGTAATTTGACAATAAGATAATGATACTGGGTACCTTTTACACCCTCTCACAGGTGGTGTTTATAATGTTTTTTTTTTCCACATTACTTGCAGCTTTATCCAATTTCTTCCCAAAGCTCCAAATAGTAAAAAGGTATTGGTGCCAATTCCTTACAACGTGTTGGCATTTATGTAACCTTCTTCAACACACAGTTTAAGAAGTTAAGTGAAAAGGACAGTACAAGCAGCCAATCAAATTTTATTTTGCCTTCTCTTGTTAAAAAAATAATAATTATTTTGCCTAAGTCAGACCTGGTTGTACAATCATTAGCCCCCATATATGCACGCCTCTAACATTCAAGCCTCAGTTTTGTGAACAACCAGTGCAAAAGTCCAAAAACACAGAGGGGGGAGACTTGTGTCACTCAATAGACTTCAAGATTTTATGGTAAGTACAAAAATCTTATTTAATCTATCCTTCATTAAGGGACACAGGACCTCTGAAACATTCGGGACAGCTAAAAGCAGTCCAAATGAGGGATGTGCAACAGGCCATTGGCAACAACCAGAAGGAACGATGCCTGAATATAAAACCGAAGAGTTGATGTTTTCAACAGGACAGGGGAACTAACAACCCAGGGGGAGAGTACAGAAAATCAACTTGATACTTAGCCTAGAACCACAATAGCCACCAAAGGAAATTACAGCTTTGAAAGACACTACTAGTAGAAACTACTTGTAGAACACTGAGGGATCAGAACCCTGCTAGGGGATGGAAAAGTGGAAACTGGCCCTTACTGACTTTGTAACTCAGATGGTCCCACTGGGGAGAGATTATCAGGGATACAGAAATTCCCTGAGGTACAGAGGGAATACCCTCGTAGGAAATAACTCCCAATGGCTAGATCCTACTAGGGTGTTTGTAGCTGTAGGAGCTCTACAAGACCCAAGGGCTATAACAACAGGGTGATCCTACTGTAGCGGGGTCTTCAAAGTTAGTGGGATAGACCTGGGGGTAGAGAGACCCAGGTGTGTAATTATGTCAGGGATTAGACCCCTTTTTGTTATTCGTGGAGGATTGGGTGGTGCAATATTCTCCTTGGCCTGTGGGTGGCGGGGTACCTACAGGCTCGAGGTAGAATCACTACCACAGTGTTACCCTTTTTTTGTCCCTTCCTGGAGATGGTACGGCTGGGGCGGGGAACCCGCCGTGGTGTCGATGGGAGGAGATAAAAGGGGGAGACGTCCTCGCCACGAGGTTCTTTTGGGGGATCATCTCTTCACGCACCCAGGCACCTTAGGCCTGGGTGCGGGCGGTTCAAGGTTCCGGCCTAGGCGCCCTAGGCCTGGCCGGAATGAAGATGGAGTCCATCCCAGGCACCTTCAGCCTGGGGTGAGGTACTATTGAGGAGGCCTGGGACCCGGTGACTCCGACTGGGTCCCGCGAGGGTGAAGTTGCTCCAGGGCGCCCCTTGCGAGGGGACCCGCATCTGAGGTGAGGAGGCTGGGGAGGTCACCCGTCCGAAGACCCGGTGCAGTGTCAACCCGGTGACGGATGGGCCTTCGGTAACTCCCTTGGAGGACATCTTCCCCTGATAGGGGCTACAGCGCAGCGGAGGAGCTTTAATCAAGACTCCTGCAACCCCTGGTCATAGCACAGGGAGTGTAGGGACTAGGAACCTGTACAGTGCCTCGACCTGCTCCCCCATCGTATCATGCCGTTGCATTTGACTGTATGTGGAGATACGCAATAAACCTGAGTTTGGACTTTGATGGGTGTATGGACTCTGTTGATGGGAACAAAGGGAGATTCTGGCACGGAAGGACTGACCCTCATAACCAGCACACATTTGGCCCGAGGAAAAGATTGGTACTGGCCTTCACCTCACCCACAGCCATGGGGAGGACATGGGCCGTAGCGCACCTCACTCTGTCGCTCGACATAGCCCTAGCTAAAGAGGTCGGGGTGAGGCCGCTACACGTGGGGGCTCGTGAGTCCGGGATGAAATGTGTGTTGACCCTGAGGTTTGGAACGGCTGTGTTTGAACTTTGCTGCCCGGAGGAGGTCCGAGCAGGTCGGCCATGTGATTGGCCAAAGTGCGTCCCTGTGCTCGAAGTCGTGGAAATTTCTCTGAAAAACCGGGAGAGGCCCATGCAGAAAGAGCGGGAAGAGGGAGGAGTCCAGCCGTGTGACGAACTACAAGTGGGGACTTTTGCTGCACTGCGCCACGAGGCACCCCGTGACTGTACAATTCGTGGGCGGAGACTGAAGGAAGCCCGCGAAAACGTGCAAGTCGTGGGAGGAGTCTGGCCACGTGTGGAGATACACGTGGAGACTCCGGCGCGAGGTGAGCGCGTGATGGAACAGCAGGTGGTCGGGATGGCCTCAAGCTCCCCGTGGATGCCGGTACCTTACCCCACGAAAATGACTGCATTTGCTGCGCCCATTACAGACACGGGGATAAGGCTCAGGCCCCGAGGACAGTTGGCTCTGTATTCATGCAGAGACACGGAGGCCCTCGGTGTGATCTGTCCCGGATGCTCGGGACTGGTGGTCCAACTGAAGCCGTTCGGGCGATGTGAAGCGTGCAAAGAATTTCTTTTTGAGGTCGAATCATCCACAGTAAGGCCCCGGGCCCTTCGCCTCAACTGCATCACAGGAACCGCCACTCCGGAGGGAGAGATCCAGGCCTTTGCGGAGGTTCCCGTGCGCGCTGACCAGGGCGATGGGACTGCCCAATCAGAGACTGAGAGAGGAAAATCCGAAGACACTGCTTCGGTCACTACAGACTCCCTGCTCCCACCTCCGAAGAGGAAAGTCGGCCTGGTACAGGCATCCTATGGTCGTGGTCGAGCTTCACCCCGCCGCTTGCCTGGCCTGGATGGCGCCGGTAGAGAAGAGAGTCCCGGACATCCCAGTTCTTCAGAAGGTCCAGGTGAGCCAGGGGCTGGGACTGTGGTGTTGGTTGGAGGTGTCGGGGGTCCACAGTCGGTGGAGCCCGCAAGGGAGGGTAGCCTTCCGTCTACTAGAGACTACCTTCCCGCTGAGATGTATGACACCTTCGACCTAGAGTCATTGTCAGAAGACAGTACGCTCCGGGCGCAGGCCCCGGAGTTCCCGAGGAAATCTAGTCCTCGGGCCAACTTTCCTCATTCAACTACATCACCCGCTCTGATGGTGGGGATGCAGCGTGCTTCGTTGCGGGCACCAAAGACAAAGCAACCCGAGATGGTGAAGGTACCTCGGCACCCGGAGGCCATCGTGCAGCCAGGAGAAGGTGAGCGAGATGTGATGCCGCCTCTAGCCAGGTTGCAGAGACTTTTCTCCCAGAGAGTCGCCCGTGAATATGGGTGGGAGTACCCCTACTTGCCTCGGGACTTATTGTATGAAGTCGAGGTCCTGCGACCAAGGTGGTATGACGAGTTTGTATGGGAAAAGCTTAAAGTGCCCCATGCCAGGCGATACCTGTCATGTTCGCCGCCTGTGTCTAAAAATTTCAAGGACTGCAGAGCTGATTGGAGACTTGGGCGCCATATTCATGCCGATAAGGTGCTCATCTGCAGGAAAGAAGGAGAGGATGTCGAGTATTCGGTGGAAGTGTTTGACGGGCACCTGAAGCCCCTGTTTCTGCCGGATCCAAGGTTCTACTTATAGGAGAAGTGAGCTCCTATCTTGTTGCTGTTGAAACTTTCTGGAAGAGACATTCCCAGACGCCTAGAACTGTGCCCTACTTTTGTTTTGATTTGGGCTTTTCTTTTACTCACTGGAGACTTGGGAGCTGTTGTTTTTTTTTCTCCCTTTTCTTCATGTGCCAAAGGCAGAGACTTTTGGGGTAGAGTCAGAGTAGGAAAGCAGGAAGAATGAAGATCTCACCAAGTGTCATTACCGCAGCGCTGTCACCAGGTGGCAGTGTTGTGCAACGGTTGTTTGAAATGTTCCACATGCATTACTTACTTATTGGAGTGAGTGGGTCTCTCGGCTGACCGACCCACTCATGCCAAGTTAACACAGAGTGTTAGGATGTGTTTTTTTTTGTTTCCCTTCTGCAGGAGATTCGTCGGTCAAGACTACTGAGTATGGGGTGGTTCTTAGACAGTGACGGGAGGGATTGTATATGTGTACATGACAGATGTTTTATACAAAAGTTTTAATGTTTTATAGTTCCCTTTCCCTAGAGCAGGTCTTGGCACACACAGTATTCAAAATTTGAGGGATAGCCTCTGGGGCCCATTTCATGTCACCACTCCTTGGGAGACATGGGTGTGCACCTGACGCTGGAGACCAGCGTCAAATCACAAGGGGGAGTGTGTAGCGGGGTCTTCAAAGTTAGTGGGATAGACCTGGGGGTAGAGAGACCCAGGTGTGTAATTATGTCAGGGATTAGACCCCTTTTTGTTATTCGTGGAGGATTGGGTGGTGCAATATTCTCCTTGGCCTGTGGGTGGCGGGGTACCTACAGGCTCGAGGTAGAATCACTACCACAGTGTTACCCTTTTTTTGTCCCTTCCTGGAGATGGTACGGCTGGGGCGGGGAACCCGCCGTGGTGTCGATGGGAGGAGATAAAAGGGGGAGACGCCCTCGCCACGAGGTTCTTTTGGGGGATCATCTCTTCACGCACCCAGGCACCTTAGGCCTGGGTGCGGGCGGTTCAAGGTTCCGGCCTAGGCGCCCTAGGCCTGGCCGGAATGAAGATGGAGTCCATCCCAGGCACCTTCAGCCTGGGGTGAGGTACTATTGAGGAGGCCTGGGACCCGGTGACTCCGACTGGGTCCCGCGAGGGTGAAGTTGCTCCAGGGCGCCCCTTGCGAGGGGACCCGCATCTGAGGTGAGGAGGCTGGGGAGGTCACCCGTCCGAAGACCCGGTGCAGTGTCAACCCGGTGACGGATGGGCCTTCGGTAACTCCCTTGGAGGACATCTTCCCCTGATAGGGGCTAAAGCACAGCGGAGGAGCTTTAATCAAGACTCCTGCAACCCCTGGTCATAGCACAGGGAGTGTAGGGACTAGGAACCTGTACAGTGCCTCGACCTGCTCCCCCATCGTATCATGCCGTTGCATTTGACTGTATGTGGAGATACGCAATAAACCTGAGTTTGGACTTTGATGGGTGTATGGACTCTGTTGATGGGAACAAAGGGAGATTCTGGCACGGAAGGACTGACCCTCATAACCAGCACACATTTGGCCCGAGGAAAAGATTGGTACTGGCCTTCACCTCACCCACAGCCATGGGGAGGACATGGGCCGTAGCGCACCCCACTCTGTCGCTCGACATACCCCTAGCTAAAGAGGTCGGGGTGAGGCCGCTACACTACTTATTCATGCAGGGTGATACACATATACCTCTTGTATATCTGACTCCACTAAAGGAGACTGTAATGACCCAAAAATTGAAATTGAAGTACCACATCACTGCTAAGAGGTCAAGATACAACTTTATTCCAATAAAAGTCAGGGAACAATCCAAAAAGTAGCCAACATGTCTCAGAGGTCCAAAAGTGCTCCCTTTATCTTTGATTTGGCTGCCAAATCAGCTGCTGACAAGGCCTGTGCTTGTATTCACACTGGAAAAAAATAACATTAAGGGCCAGTTCCGTACAGTTTTGTGTGCATTTTTTTCTGCACTAAAAATGCATGCACAGTGTTTTCCATGTATTCCAAATGGCTCTTGTTGGCTCTAGTTCACACCATGCAGTCAGTTTCCAGTGCAGAAACTGACCGGAAACTGACTGCATGGTGTGAACTAGAGCCAACTAGAGCCATTTTGTGCAGAAAAAAAGCACACGGAATTGAACGGAACTACGTCTGGTGTGAACTGGCCCTAAAGGTCCAGTTCACTTCTAGTTTTTTTCACATTGTTATCAATCAAGCCCTGATGAAGGAGGCACTCCTGGATCCCCAAAATGCATTAGCTACTTATTGGATTGTTCTTCTGACTTTTTTCAGAATAAAGTTGTATGTGAACATTTTAGCAGTGGTGTGGCGCTTTAGTTTCACATTTTGTTACATGAGGGCCAGAAACAGACTCTGTTGGAGTTGGCCCCAGAGAGCACACAGAACTCCAGTAGCTGGGTGCACACTCCTGCAGAGGGGAAGTTTGACTGTCAGTAATGGAGCCCCACACCATAAAAAGTCCAACAGTCCTTTATTCTTCTTTCACATGAACAGCATCAGTTGAACTTTTAAAACGAACAGACAGGGTGTGGATACGAGTAGGCCCAGGCACAGTGAACACTCCTATTCCTTTTTCTTGCGAATAGGCTTGGCGCACGGTCTCTGCCACCGACCGTGAGATTGGTCGCTGCCACCGACCGGGTGAACTGTTGAGGCCCCTGCCACAGGCCTAATAGCAGGTCTCTGCCACCGACCTGAGTTGACTAGATGAACCGCTGCCACCAGTCATAGAACATGAATCACCTTCCCTGATGAATTGGCCCTTGTTCGGGAAAGATATCCATCCGGTCGGTCTCCAGAGGTTCACCCGGCACTGGCAATATGCTGCACCAGATCTTCAGTTGAATCCCTCCTCTGGTCCCTTACGCCTCTGGATTCGGGTGCCCAACACATGGGGCACCCTAGGACAATCCCTCCCTTGCGGGACCCAGTGGAAGGTACTGGGCCCCAGGCCTCCGGTTGAGTACCTCACCCCAGACTGAAGGTGTCTGGGATGGAACACGAACTCCACGTGTACAGGCCAAGGGTGCCTGGACACCGATCACGGACAGCAGCCCGCAGGCTGAAGGTGCCTGGGACTCGGACCTCGTGGCGAAGATGTCCGCCCCCTTTATACCCTCTCCCAGCAAGCACAGTGGGTTCCCCACCCCGCAGTACAGCTGCTGCGAGAGGTCACAAAGGGTACGGCACTGCAGTAGTGGTTCAACCCCAGCTCAGAATGACAACGCCACCTACTGAGCCGCAGGGAACTCAACACCACTGATGTCCTCACACGAATAAAACATAGCCCTGCTCTACCAATAGTGCATCTGGGTCATACTACCACCCAGATGCTGCCCCTAAATAGTACATACCCGCTACACAGGTGTTGGTTCTATTTAGGTATACTGGTAAAACTATTAGGGAAGTATGGGCTGAGATCACCCATAGCAGCGGGACCATTATCTGTGTCCCTTTGAGAAGACATGTTGTACCGTGTACCCCCGTGTGGGGGTCAGCCATACCCAGAACCCAAGCAGCTAGTGCCTGTAAGCCTTCAATAGCACCAGCTGCCTAGGTTATGAAACTTGAGTTTCAGGGACTGTAAGTGGGCAGTCGAATGTAACGAAAGATCCACTTGGTGCTCCGGACCAAGAAGGTGGGAAAGAGAAGGCACACCTAGCAGGTGACATCAATGCACAATGCCTTAACGACTGTTGCAGTAGGATGCCAGGTAATTTAAAATTATGCCTAACTGTGAAGTAGCTCCTAATGCTTCAGCCAACTGGCCTAACTCACTAAATAAACCTTCAGAAACAGGGTCACACCAGAGGTTGTACCATAGCTCTGGACCCAGAAACGAACGGCTAACAAACACAACACATGAAGATCTGAAAGCCTATAACGCAGAGCCCAGTGCCAAAAGGTCACATTTCAGGCTAGCCTTGCCACATTCAAAGACCTATTCACCTTGTAGGTCCTCAGAGACTGGGTAACACCAGAGGCTGCACCACAGCTCTGAAATTGTAAAGCGTTTTGCGGCTAATATAGTACAAACGTCTGGAAAGTGTTACAATGCAGAACCCAGTGTTTGAAAGTCACTTTCCGGATTGGCCCTGCAGTATTTCAGACAAGTGGGGTCTGGGTGCAACCCAAAAAGCTATTGCTGATGATACACCGATCTGTTGCTGTGTAGAGACAGCTCAAGAAGCATTTTTGAAGTCTTGATCTTAAAGGGGTTGTAAAGGTTCGTTTTTTATTTTCTAAATCGGTTCCTTTAAGCTAGTGCATTGTTGGTTCACTTACCTTTTCCTTAGATTTCCCTTCTAAATATTTTTTTTCTTTGTCTGAATTTCTCACTTCCTGTTCCTCCTCAGTAAGCTGTTCAGTAAGCTGTTCTGGCTGACTCCACACCACTCGGATGATGGTGTGAAGTTTACTGAGGAGAAACAGGAAGTGAGAAATTCAGACAAAGAAAAAAAACATTTAGAAGGTAAATCAAAGGAAAAAGTAAGTGAACCAACAATGCACTAGCTTAAAGGAACCTATTTAGAAAATAAAAAACGAACCTTTACAACCCCTTTAAGAAAAAATAGCTACAGTGTACAGAGTTTCTTGATTGAATCCAAAATAAAACGAAAATGAAGAATAAAAGGCAAGCAAAAAAACTAAGCTATAATGGTTAATGGTAGGGTTTACAGAGGGTGGCTTTCAGCTTTTTTTTTCTGTTTGCCAGTGTCTGAAACTCCTGTAGGCACCAGGATTTAACCCGATTGTCTCAAAATGCCTTTGTCCCTCAATGAATGATAAAGAAAAAAATATTTTCAGCACAGTGCATTTGTTTCCAGTAGTACAATTCACAACTTCCATTTCTAACTTGATCCTGATTTAGGTTTATTTGTAACAGTTAAACAAAAGTTGCTTTGCAGAGTTACATCCATATGGTCCATTCATCAGTCGCTGCCGGATTTCTTGTAAATCAGAAAGCCTACTTGTTTACAATCTTCTATTTGCAGTTAATGAAGAGATTGTTAGGCCATACTCTTGAGAACAGATGTTAGAAAATGCATCTGACAGAGTCTCTGTAGGAACTAGATTCGGAACATGTGTCAACAGCTTTGTTCCCTGCAAGTCGTAAATTATTTACTGTCTGTACAGAACACACAGATTGTCTTATTTTCAATTTTATTTAAATTCCGTTATTTGTGCCTGGGCCTGCTAAAGATAGTAGGATTTTTATAACAGCTTACCTGTAAAATCCTTTTCTTGGAGTACATCACGGGACACAGAGCGGCATAGTCATTACTATGTGGGTTATATAGAATTACCTTCAGGTGCTGGCACTGGCAACTTCCAAAACAGGAAGTACCCTCCCCTATATAAGCCCCTCCCATCCGGGAGCACCTCAGTTTTGTAGCAAAGCAATACATGTCCCCAAAAGAGGGGTGGGAGCTCTGTGTCCCGTGATGTACTCCAAGAAAAGGATTTTACAGGTAAGCTGTTATAAAAATCCTACTTTCTTGTTCATACATCACGGGACACAGAGCGGCATAGTCATTACTATGTGGGACGTCCCAAAGCAATGCCAAATGAGGGGGGGGATATACCATACATAAGCTGGGCGCCATCAGGCATGAGGATCTTTTGCGGCCTGCAATACACTGCGCCCAAAGGCGACATCCTCCTGACTTCTAACGTCCACCTGGTAGAACCTAGTAAACGTGTGTACTGAAGACCATGTTGCGGCCTTACAGATTTGAGCCAGCGAGGCCTGGTGATGCACTGCCCATGAAGTTCCAACTGCTCTCGTGGAGTGCGCCCTAACTTTGAACGGAGGCGGTCTACTTCTCAAGCCATAGGCTTGTATTATGACCTGTCGAATCCACTTGGCTAGAGTCGATTTTGATGCTGCCTGACCCTTTCTGGGGCCTTCCGGCAGAACAAACAAAGAATCCGTTTTACGAATCTGAGCAGTGGCTTTTAGATAAGCTTTAACTGCTCTTACTACATCCAAAGAATGCAATAACTTTTCCTCTACCAAGCTCGGTTTGGGGAAAAAGAAGGAAGAACCACATCCTGGTTCAAGTGAAACCTCGATACCACCTTAGGAAGAAAGGCTGGGTGAGGACGTAATACTACTCTGTCCTCATGAATAACCAGATATGGCTCTTTACAGGACATGGCGGCTAATTCCGACACTCTTCTAGCCGAGCATATGGCTACTAAAAATATCAATTTTCTGGTGAGTAGAACCAAGGAAATGTGCCGCAAAGGTTCAAATGGCTGCTTCTGCAGAACCGACAGAACCAAATTTAGATCCCATGGGCATATGGGAGCTTTAATCGGTGGAATAATACGAGTCACACCTTGCATAAAGGATTTGACAAGTGAATGCATAGCCAGGGGCCTTTGAAATAGTATTGATAAGGCCGAAACCTGGCCCTTGATAGTACTTAAGGCAAACTTCCTGTCTACAGCCCACTGCAGGAAGTCCAGAATTCTGCCTATAACGTACTTACGTGGATGCCATTTTCTGGCATGGCACCAAGTGATGTACGCCTTCCAAACTCTATAGTAGATCTGCCTGGATACAGGCTTCCTGGCATTGATTATAGTTGATACCACAGAGTTAGAGAGACCTCTCTTCTTTAGGATGTGGGATTCAATAGCCAGGCCGTTAAACTTAGAGTTAGTAAGGAAGGGTGGTATATCGGTCCTTGCGAAAGCAGGTCCGGACGACGTGGAAGGGTCCAAGGACTCCCCACAGACATTTTGATGATCTCCGCGTACCAGGTCCTTCGGGGCCACGCTGGAGCCACCAGGATCACCGGCTTCTTTTCCAACCTGACTCTGCGAAGGAGTCGAGGCAACAATTGTAGCGGAGGGAATGCATATATCAGTCTGAACTGATCCCAAGGGAACACCAGAGCATCCGAGCCGCAAGCGAGGGGATCCCTTGTCCGGCAGACAAATCTGTCCACCTTTGCGTTGAATCTGGATGCTAGCAGATCTACATCCGGTGTTCCCCACCGCTGACATATTGCTCGGAAGACCTCGGGATGAAGGGACCATTCCCCTGGGCATAACTGTTGGCGACTTAGAAAGTCCGCCTTCCAATTCTCCACCCCTGGAATGAAGACAGCTGACATACATGGGACATGCTTTTCTGCCCATTCCAGGATGTGACTTACTTCCCTCTGGACTGCACGACTCCTGGTGCCTCCCTGATGATTGATATATGCCACTGCTGTGGCATTGTCTGATTGAATTCTGACAGGGGACCCTTGGAGTCTGGATGCCCAGGCTACTAGGGCATACCGGGCTGCTCGTATCTCTAAGAGATTGATGGGCAGGGTTTTTACTACATTTGACCATCTGCCCTGGAGAGACCATTGCTCCAGTACTGCCCCCCAGCCTATAAGGCTGGCATCTGTAGTGACCACCTTCCAGGATATCGGACTGAAGGGTTTTCCCTTCTGGAGATTCTGGGGGATCAACCACCGGCAGAGACTCTTCCGAACGGAAGGGGACAAAGCCATCGGGAAGTCTAGAGCCTGAATTTTTCCGTTCCAGGCTGACAATATGGCCCTCTGTAAATTCCTTGAGTGGAATTGGGCGTATGGCACAGCTTTGAATGATGCTACCATCTTTCCTAGCAGCCTCATGCACAGGCGTATCTTTTTGCACAAAGCAGACGGACCAAGCCCCTCAAAGAGGATACCTTGTCTAGAGGTAAGAAAATCTTCCTCTGGTCTGAATCCAGCCGTAGCCCTAGATATACCAGGTTTTTCACTGGCTGTAGGGCTGACTTGTCCAGGTTGATGACCCAACCGTGAGATTCTAGATACTTGATTGTATCGACAATTACCACTTCTAGCTTGGCAACTGAGTGGTCCATCAACAACAGGTCGTGTAGGTATGCCATTATCGTTACACCTCGTGTTCTTAGATCGGCCAACAGTGGGGCCAGAATTTTTGTGAACACTCGTGGTGCTGTGGCCGGACCGAATGGTAAGGCTCTGAACTGAAAATGGCGCCCTTCTACTGCAAAGCGTAGAAATTTTTGATGACCTGGAAAGATGGGAACATGCAAGTAAGCATCTTTGATGTCGATCGAGGCTAACCATTCCTCCCCCTGTAGGGCAGCGGTGACCGATCGGATCGACTCCATCCGGAAGGACCGGACGTTTAGAAATTTGTTTAGACTCTTTAGGTCCAATATGGGTCTTATGTCCCCGTTTGGTTTCGGGACTGTGAAAAGGTTTGAGTAGAAACTCAACCCCCACTCTTCCATAGGAACCTCCATAATTACTCCTTGGAGCAATAGTTGTTCTAACGCCACTAGGAGACACCTTCTTTTCAGAGGGTCTTTTGGCATGCCTGACCACATAAAATGGGAAGGAGGAGACTCTTAACTCCAACTTGTATCCCCGAGTTACTGCGGAGAGCACCCATCTGTCTTTGATCGTCTCCCGCCAGGTCTCTGTGAACAACTGAAGTCTTCCCCTCACCCGTTTGAGTGGGGGCAGCCCTTCATAGGCTTGACTTGGAGGCTGGTTTAGTACCTCTTCGGATCCAGGGCTTTTTATTACCCTGTGACTGTCCCTGATTTTTACCTCCTGAGTTTGACCGAGGAGGCCGTCGGAACTGCTTAGTAGCAGACGTCCCAGGGATAGGAGAGGTAGTCCTCTTAAAAGACGGACCCCTAGACCTCTTTTTAATTGGTAAGAGAGTACTTTTACCACTGGAAATCTTCTGGATATATTTATCCAGGTCTTCGCCAAAAAAGGCGTTCTCCATGAAATGGGAAGCTAACTAAGAGCTTCTTACAGGGAGCCTCAGCAGACCAGTTCTTGAGCCACAGAAGCCTACGCATATGTACCAAAGACAGCGTGAGGCGGGAGGCCTGATGGATAGAATCCTTGATGGCGTCAACCGCAAAGCATAATGCTCTAGGCAGATCAGCCAGAGCCTGGGCCTGCTGGTCTGGCAAATCCCTCAGGACCATTTTCATTTGATCCTTTAAAGCTTGGCAGACCCCAATAGCTGCCACTGCTGGCTGTGTAACAGCCCCTGCTGTGAAAAAAGCAGATTTTAATAAAGATTCCAATTTTTTATCTACTGGATCTTTGAACATTTGAACATTATCTACTGGGCATGTCAGTGATTTGTTCACAGAAGAGATGGCTGCGTCCACCGTAGGAACATTCCATCTCTGGGTGAACTTTTCCTCCATGGGATAGATCACCGGAAATTTCTTAGGTGGAACAAATAGTTTATCAGGATGTTCCCAGTATTGGAATATAAGTCCTTCCAATAATGGATGAATTGGAAAGGAGCAATTAATCTGGGGAGCTTTTAGCGACCCCAACGAGGAGACAGCAGTAGTTGATGGTTCAACAAGAGGCATTTTAAATGCAGATCGAACCATGTCAGTTAGGGTCTGGACCCACAATCTTTCAGTCTGTGATGCTGAAAATGGTTCATCTACTGTCGATTCCTCAAAAACAGAGTTAACCTCCTCCTGATCCCCTTCAGGAAGGTCAGTCCCTTCCTGGGACTGTTGCTCTGCCAACAGGCACTCTAAATGGAGGGGATGGAGATCTGGCGCGCTTTCTTTCCTGTAGAGAAGAAGCGATCAATGCTGCCAATCTCTGCTCCAATCCCTCCAGAGTTGAGGCAAAAACCTCCTCTGTTATATATGCAGGAGCAGGTGGACTGAGGACAGCCGCAGTACCTGGCACTCCCGGGGGTTCCTTATGGGTATTAACCTCTGATTTCTCAGGGGAGGAAGGTGCAGATGACTGCTCCAGATCCTCAGAGCCCGATGGAGACCCCCTACACTTCCTGAGAGGTATATCTCTGAGTTTTTTAGGCGGCATATTCCTTAGTTCAAAGCTGAGGTATTCCAGCCGCAATACACGCCTTTACTGAAATAGTCTAATGCAATTTGCTGCTATGTACATCAGTGGGTGTCTACTAATGCGTCTTTCTGGGGATGCCTGTATCAACCGCCCGCTGTAAGCCCCTATACCATGCTACCAGCTCCTTTTCATGCTCTGTGTCCATAGCAAGCAGCGTGGACTGAGTCCTTTTATCTTGCTGGGACGCCCGCACATGCGCAGAAGCGCTTGGCGCACAGAGCGCGTCATCCGCCAGGCTCCGCCCCCTTTTTTGAAGCTAAATCTTATAAAAAGAAAGCGTGTGTGCGCGCGCGCGCGTGCACGTGTGCGCTCTTGGCGCCATGTAGGGAGAGGAGCCAGGGTCCCTGTTTCACCAGGACTCGGGGATGGAAGGAAACTACTTGGCAGCATGACAGAGGAATGCAGCTTCCCTGATAGAGAGCTCACTCATCTGCCTGGACTTTCACCATGGAAGGAATAGTCCCAAGAAAAAAAGACGTTCAACAGCGGCCTCTAGTGGACAAACACAGGTACCGCACTTTTGTCTTTTTTTTTTTTTTTTTTTAAAACCTCCTTTATGAAAAACATTTCTAGGTTTACAGTTTTTAAAACTTCCTTTATGAAAAGACATTTCTAGGATTTCTTAGGCATATACAGCTATTAGCGGGAATACCTTTAGGTAACAGGCAGAAAGACATATTAGGCTTGGGGGTCCCCTCAATAGAACCAAGTTCCTGAGGGGCCCCCACTTACCTTTTCCCCGCCGCAGGACTTTGTTTGGTCCACAGAAGCCCAAACTTCACCTCTCACGGCAGGCATTGTACCAGACCTTCAGGGACCGGGTTCCCAAGGATTCCACTCCCCTGGACCTGTATAGCACCCTGCACAGATAGCCTCTTGGTTTTGGGTATGACCAGAGCTCTGGATCCCAGGGTCCAGCCCTCCTAAGAGAGGCATTACAGGCAAAACCCTGCTCTTCTCTGCAAGGCCCGGGTACCGACCGTTTAGCTATGAAGCTTTTTTGGTCGGATCCGGAATAGCTTGCTAAGGCCCAGAGAACCTGTACACAAGCCCAGATGAATACATGTTAACCTTGGCCAACACCTTAGACACTGGCAAAAAACTGAGGTGCTCCCGGATGGGAGGGGCTTATATAGGGGAGGGTACTTCCTGTTTTGGAAGTTGCCAGTGCCAGCACCTGAAGGTAATTCTATATAACCCACATAGTAATGACTATGCCGCTCTGTGTCCCGTGATGTATGAACAAGAAATTGCATTTTAGCTTTGCCCAACCATTTTCCAACCTTCAAGCATCTAGAAACATTGTTCAGATCTAAATTAATTATAGTTCCATATTGTTTGCAAACAAATAAAACACCTTTCTTGCTCGTGCTTTGACAGATACAGGAAGACTTTATTAGCCTTTGGTGTATATTGCTGCCTACAGAAGGTTTGGACGTAGGCAAAAAAATAAATAGGCCAGTACAGGAAAACCCCTCTTACCATCAGCATGCCTCAGATTTTTTTTAGTATCCTAGGAGAATGGATATCATTTTTTTTCTAGCTCTACTGGGAACGGGATAACCCAATTTTACCAGCACTATTTCTCTTTAATCAGGACATTGGCTCCATTGCTACTTGCATTGTTTCTCCTGATGCACCTCTGAAACCTTGAATCAACTTGACTCAGAAGACAACACAGACTCTAGTTGCAGAGGGCTTCACTAGTTCTGGCAAAATAGAGGGAGTAAGCCTTGGGGGGTTAAAATTTCAAAAGGAGGGTTATAAAGGAGGTACCATCATCCTAATGTATTGAAAATTGGGGGTAGAGACAGTTCCCCAAACTGGTCTCCACTATGAGAGTAAGGACTATCTCGATACCAATGGGACAATGTACACGACACGTTATGAATAAAAATTGTATATTATTTTACATACAGTATATAAAGAGAGACAAAACATAATTTTCAATAATCAAGACAGAACAATATAAAATCAAAGGGTGTTTATGCAGTTGTGTAGATACTTAATGTGCTCCAAGATTGGAGTCAAAAGTATGGAAGGTCCTCACGGGACATCAGGAGGATGATATCTACAATAGAAGTAACAGATTATACAAAACAATCACAGTTCCAAAAAAAGCATCATTGTTAATAAAAGTAGTAGAAAAACCACACACATATACATATTAGATAACAATATTTTTGATAACATGGGGGAGGGAACAAAAGGGATGGACACACAGCCGCTTACCCAAGAGTCCAATCACAGAAGCACAGCCAACACCACCACAGGGTTCCCCTACGGTGGATATTGGGGATGTATAAAGGTAGATGAAAGCTAAATGGGATATGTATATGAAGGATAAATAAATATACTTCTGTAGGGGAACCCTGTGGTGTTGTTGGCTGTGCTTCTGTGGTTGAACTCTCTGGTAAGCGGCTGTGCATCCATCCCTTTTGTCCCCTTCTCTATGTTATCAAAAATACTGTTATCTAATATGTATAGGTGTGTGTTTTTTTCTACTACATTTATATACAATCATGCTTTTTTGGAACTGTGATTGTTTTTTATAATCTGCTACTTCTATTGTAGATATCATCCTCCTGATGAAGCGGTCTCAGACCACGAAACATGTAGAGGACCACATGTTCAGTGAGGACCTTGTATACCTTTGACTCCAATCTTGGAGCACATTAAGTATCTACACAACTGCATAAACACCGTTCGATTTTATATTGTTCTGTCTTCATTATTGAAAATTATGTTTTGTCTCTTTTAATATACTGTATGTAAAATAAAAATTTTGTTCATAACGTGTACATTGTCCCATTGGTACCGAGATAGTCCTTACTCTCATAGTGGAGACCAGTTTAGGGAACTGTCTCTACCCCCCAATCTTCACTAGTTCTGTCGGGAATGTCCACCTTCTCTGTTCTGTCCAAGGAGGTTTTTACCTCTACCTTTACAGTCACTTTATGGCCGAAATCACAGTTGTTTGCTGACCCTGAACAAAGAGGCAACAAGTATGCCATCATGCCTTCCTTTGCAGATTCTGTATCAGATCTGACTGCAGCCTCCGGGCTGCTGAGACCCCGATTCTGAGTCTCTCCAGTTCCTACCCAATAAACTTGTGTATGAGGGGTCCTGCCATCACTCCCAAACTAAAATTGACCATTTCTTATTGAGACAGTATGTAACACTTTGAAGCTAGAAGATCAGCCTGCTGCTTCCACCCGTGCTTTTCTGGGGTGTTTTAGGTCGCTTAAGACCACCAAGATCTTTTCTGTGCACTCTCTTATGCACAGTAGGAAACCAGCTGAGAAGCCAGAAGGCTTTATTGCCGGTTTCCTTTAAAATGCTAGTGCCTGGACCCAAAGTCAATTGAAATATCGGCTCGGTTGAGGATATCACTAGATCCCTGGACAGGTACGTGTGCTTATTATAAAAGTCAGCAGCTACAGTATTTGTAACTGCTGACTTTAAAAAAAAAATTGCGGGGGAAACTGGAGCTCCTCTTTAAAGGTTCCATTTTTAACAGCCCATAGGCTAAGTTTAGATGTGAGGTGGAGGGAGGCGATAGAAATGTGTGGTTGAGTTGCTTTTTACTGTTTTTTACTGCTCTCCTTTAAGCTGCAATAGGCAGCGAATAGGGGTGTTTTTGTGTCACGGTCGCAATATTTCGCTTTGTGCCTGGGGCAAAATTTACACAGAATACCTACATATTTGAATTTTTTTTAATAATAGAAATATATTTAAAATGCTGAAAAAGCAGTAAAAAAACAAAAAACAAAAACTAATTTCAACTAATCCAGACTAGCAGAAGAAAAAGCAAGAATTAAACATGACAAAAATAGTGAAAAATTCAATGCTGAACACATATGCTAATCTGGAAGGATGTGTCATTCTAATTACTTAATAAAAGACCTGGAAGGAATATTTGGTATGCTGCTGATGCCCTCCTTCTTAAAATGCTAGAAGCCATCCTGTCTTGTTAATCCTCTAGCATCAAAAATTCAAGCCACTGACCTGTAACATGTTTACAGAGCAGGGACTTCTCCCTACAGGTTCTGGGTCAGTGGCTCCAGGAGTGTTAAAGCTTGAAAATGACTATGACAGCCAAGCACGTAGAAGTATCAGAAGGAAGTAAGCAATGACAGCCCAAATATTTTCTTGTGGCAGGTTTTCCTTAACATGTAACTGCAGTTAATACCTGTACTATATAATTTTATCACACTATGGTAGGTCATCATAGGTGTGGTTCTGTAATTCTCTAACTAAAGAACATAGTTCAAGGCAAAAGTTTAATGCCTGTGGTGGTTTTTATAATGTAGCAAGATTTTGGAATGTCTTTTTTTTTTACAAGGAACAACACTAGAAGTTACACAGATATCTTGGTATGCCCCCTAAATAATAGGATTTTTATAACAGCTTACCTGTAAAATCCTTTTCTTGGAGTACATCACGGGACACAGAGCGACATAGTCATTACTAATGGGTTATATAGTTACCGTCAGGTGCTGGCACTGGCAACTTCCAAGACCGGAAGTACCCTCCCCTATATAAGCCCCTCCCATCCGGGAGCACCTCAGTTTTGTAGCAAAGCAATAAGTGTCCCCAAAGAGGGGCGGGAGCTCTGTGTCCCGTGATGTACTCCAAGAAAAGGATTTTACAGGTAAGCTGTTATAAAAATCCTATTTTCTTTCTCGTACATCACGGGACACAGAGCGACATAGTCATTACTAATGGGATGTCCTAAAGCAATGCCAAATGAGGGGGGGGATACACCATATATAAGCTGAGCGCTATCAGACATGAGGATCTTTTGCGGCCTGCAACACACTGCGCCCAAAGGCGACATCCTCCTGACTTCTAACGTCCACCTGGTAGAACCTAGTAAACGTGTGTACTGAAGACCATGTTGCGGCCTTACAGACTTGAGCCAGGGAGGCCTGGTGATGCACTGCCCATGAAGTTCCAACTGCTCTCGTGGAGTGCGCCCTAACTTTGAACGGAGGCGGTCTACTTCTCAAGCTATAGGCTTGTATTATGACCTGTCGAATCCACTTGGCTAAAGTAGATTTTGACGCTGCCTGACCCCTTCTGGGGCCTTCCGGCAGAATAAACAAAGTATCCGTTCTGCGAATCTGAGCAGTGGCTTTTAGATAAGCTTTAACTGCTCTTACTACATCCAAAGAATGCAATAACTTTTCCTCTACCGAAGTAGGCTTGGGGAAAAAAGAAGGAAGAACCACATCTTGGTTCAAATGAAACCTCGATACCACCTTAGGAAGAAAGGCTGGATGAGGACGTAACACTACTCTGTCCTTATGGATAACCAGATATGGCTCCTTACAGGACATAGCTGCTAATTCCGATACTCTTTTAGCCGAACAAATGGCTACTAGAAAAATCAATTTCCTGGTGAGAAGCACTAAGGAAATATGCTGTAATGGTTCAAATGGTTGTTTCTGTAGAACCGACAGAACCAAGTTTAGATCCCATGGACATATGGGAATATTAACCGGAGGACTAATACGCATTACTCCTTGTATAAAGGCTTTGACTAGTGAATGCGAAGCCAAGGGCCTTTGAAAAAATATTGACAAGGCCGAAATCTGACCCTTGATAGTACTCAAGGCAAGCTTCCTATCTACAGCCCATTGTAGGAAGTCCAGAATCCTACCTATTACGTACTTATGTGGATGCCATTTCTTGGCCTCACACCACGCGATGTACGCCTTCCAGATTCTATAGTAGATCTGCCTGGATACCGGCTTCCTGGCATTGATCATGGTAGATACCACAGCATTAGAGAGCCCTCTCTTTTTTAGAATGTGGGCTTCAATAGCCAGGCCGTCAAACCTAGGGCTGGTAAGGAAGGGTGGTATATCGGTCCTTGCGAAAGCCGGACGACGTGGGAGAGTCCAAGGACTCCCCACTGAAATTTTACAATCTCCGCGTACCACGCTCTTCGGGGCCACGCTGGAGCCACCGGAATCACTGGTTTTTTTTTCTACCCTGATTCTGCGGAGTAATCGAGGTAACCATTGGCGGTGTGAATGCATATATCAGCTTGAACTGATCCCAAGGGAACACTAGGGCATCCGAGCCGCAAGCTAGGGGATCCCTTGTCCGAGAGACAAACCTGTCCCCCTTTGCGTTGAATCTGGATGCTAGAAGATCTACATCCGATGTTCCCCACCGCTGACATATTGTCCAGAAAACCTCGGGGTGAAGGGACCCTTCCTCTGGGCCTAATTGCTGGCGACTTAGAAAGTCCGCCTTCCAATTCTCCACTCCTGGAATGAATACCGCAGATATGGCTGGGACATATTTTTCTGCCCATTTCAGGATGTAATTTACTTCCCTCTGGGCTGCACGACTCCTGGTGCCCCCCTGATGATTGATATATGCCACTGCTGTGGCATTGTCTGATTGAATTCTGACAGGGGACCCTTGGAGTTTGGATGTCCATGCTACTAGGGCATACCGGGCTGCTCGTATCTCTAAGAGATTGATGGGCAGGGCCTTTCCTGCATCCGACCATCTGCCCTGGAGAGACTATTGCTCCAATACTGCTCCCCAGCCTATAAGGCTGGCATCTGTAGTGACCACCTTCCAAGAAATCGGACTGAAGGATTTCCTTTTTTCCAGATTCCGGGGAACCAACCACCAACGGAGGCTCTTGCGAACGGAAGGGGACAAGGACATTGTAAGTCTAGGGCCTGAACTTTTTTGTTCCAGGCTGACAGTATGGCCCCTTGCAAATTCCTTGAATGGAATTGACCGTAGGGTACTGCTTCGAATGATGCCACCATTTTTCCCAGCAGCCTCATATACAGGCGTATGGACGGCTGTCTTTTTTGTACCCACTAAGTGGATCAAATCTTTCAAAGACAACACCTTTCCTCGAGGCAAGAATATTTTTCTCTGGCCTGAATCCAACCTTAGCCCCAAGTATTCCAGACTTTTGACTGGTTTTTAGGGCTGACTTGTCTCGGTTGATAATCCAACCGTGAGATTCCAGATACTTGATCGTCTTGTGAACGACCACGTCTAGTTTTTTCACTGAGTGGTCTATCAGCAACAAGTCATCCAAATATGCCATTATCATTACACCTTGTGTTCTTAGATTGGCCAATAAAGGGCCAGAATTTTTGTAAACACTCGTGGTGCTATGGCCAAACCGAAGGGTAAGGCTCTGAACTGAAAATGGCGCCCTTCTACTGCAAAGCGTAGAAATTTTTGGTGGACTGGAAAGATGGGAATGTGCAAATAAGCATCTTTGATGTCGATCGTGGCTAACCAATCCTCCCCTTGTAGGGCAGTGGCCACCGATCGGATCGACTCCATCGGAAAGTCCTGATATACAGGAATTTGTATAGCCCTTTTAGAATTAATATGGGCCTCCCGACCGCGTTTGCTTCGGGACTGTAAAGAGGTTTGAGTAAAACTCGAACCCTCATTCTTCCAGGGGAACCTCCATAATTACTCCTTGGAGCAATAGTTGTTCTAGTGCCAACAGGAGGGACTCTCTCTTCCGGGGATCCCTTGGCACGTTTGACCTCAAAAATGGGAAGGAGGAGAGTCTTTTAACTCCAAACTGTATCCCAAACCTACTGCGGAGAGCACCTATCTGTCTTGATCGTGTCCCGCCAGGTCTCTTGCGAACAACTGGAGTCCTCCCCCCACCCGACTGAGTGGGGGCTTCAATGAATTTCACTTTGGGGGAGGTTTTGTACCTCCCCTGACCCAGGGTTTCTTATTACCCTGCTACTGTCCCTGTTTTTTACCCCCGGGATTTGACCGAGGAGGCCGTCGGAACTGTTACACAGCCGATGCCCCAGGGACTGGAGAAGCAGGCCTCTTAAAGAGGGACCTCTAACTCTGCTTTTAACCGGCAAGAGCGTATTTTTACCGCTGGAAATTTTCTGGATATATTTGTCCAGGTTTTCCCTGAATAAGCGTTCACCATGAAATGGGACGCTAACCAGCCATTCTTTACAGGGAGCTTCAGCAGACCAGTTTCTGAGCCATAGGAGCCTACGCATATGTACTATAGACAGCGTAAGGCGGGAGGCCTGATGGACTGAATCCTCTATGGCATCAACCGCAAAGCCTAAGGCTCTAGGTAGATCAGCTAGGGCAAAGCCTGCTGATCTGTCAAGTCCCTCAAGACCTGTTTCAACTGATCCTTCACTGCTTAGCAGACCCCAATAGCTGCTACTGCTGGTTGTATCACCAAGCAGATTTTCATAAGGACTCCAATCTTTTATCTATTGGGTTCTTGAACATTTGGACATTATCCACTGGACATGTCAGTGATTTATACATACAAGAGATGGCTGCGTCCACTGTAGGGACCTTCCATTTTTTTTTTTTTTTTATTTTTTTTTTGATGAACTTATCCTCCATGGGATAGACCACCGGAAATCTCTTGGGGGAATAAATATTTTCTCAGGACGTTCCCAATCCTGGTAAATGAGCCCTTTCAGTAAAGGGTGAAGTGGAAAAGAACAAACAGTCTGGGGGCTTCTAGCGACCCCAACGAGGATACAGTAGTGGTTGATGGTTCCGCAAGGTGCATTTTTAAATGCTGATCGGACCATGTTAGTCAGAGACTGAACCCATAATCTTTCAGCTTGAGATGCTGAGAAAAGGTTCCCCCACTGTTGATTCCTCTATAACAGAATCAACCTTATCCTGATCCCCTTCAGGCAGGTCGATCCCTGTATGGGACTGTTGCTCTGCTAACAGGCACTCTGAAGGAGGAGACGGAGATCGGGCGTGCTTTCCCTGACAGGGAGGCAGCGATAAATTTTGACAATCTCTCTCTAATCCTCCCAGAGCTGAGGAAAAAACCTCCTCTGTTACATACACAGGAGCAGGTGACTGAGGACAGCCACAGTACCAAGTACCCCTGCGGGGTCTCTACGGTCACTTACCTCTGAACTTCAGGGGAGACTGGTGCAGCAGGAGTATGCCCAAGATCCTCAGAGCCCGATGAGACCCCCTTCGCTTCCTGGAAGATTCAGTTCCGGAGCTACTGGACGGCATATTCCTAAGCCTAAAGCTGAGGTATTCCAGCCGTAATACACCACTTTTACTGAGAATAGTCTAGCACAATTGCTGCTATATCACAGTTGGTGTCTACTAATGTGCCTTTCTAGGGGATGCCTGTATCAACCGCTATGCTGTATGCCTTTAAATGTTGCCAGCTCTGTCTCTGTACTTCATAACCAGCTTATCTGCAATAATGTGGCTTTTTAAAAACCTGCTGGGACGCCCGCACATGCGCAGAAGCGCTGCGGCGCGCACAGAGCGTCATCCCCCAGGCCCCGCCCCTTTTTCCGGCCACCTCTATATATAGAGGCGCGTGCACGCGCACGCGCGCGGCCACGTGCGCCTCGGCGCTAATTTTCAAACATGGAAACCAGGGACAGGAGCCAGGGCCCCCTTTGCCGCAGGCCGGGGGATAGACGAACACTGCAACATGGCAGAGGAAACAGTTTCCTGTAGGAGAACTCACCAGCTGCCTGGACTTTGCTCTCTGAGAAGAAACTAGTCCATATGACAAGAAAAACATTCCACAGCGGCCTCTAGTGGACAAACACAGGTACCGCAGTTTAATATACTAAACATATATAAAAAAACATTCTTTTTTTTTTTTTTTTTTCTTGACCACCATTAAAAATTATTACATTTTTTTAGTAGTTACAGGCATGCACAGATATTAGCGGGAATACCGTTAGGTAACAGACAGAAAGACAAATTAGGCTTGGGGGTCCCCCAATAGAACCAAGTTCCTGGGGGCCCCCACTTACCTGTTCCCCGCCGCAGGACTTTGTTTGGTCCACAAAAGCCCAAACTTCACCTATCACGGCAGGCATTGTAATCAAACCTTCAGGGACCGGGTTCCCAAGGATTCCACTCCCCTGGACCTGTATAGCACCCTGCACAGAAAACATCTTGGTCGTGGGTATGACCAGAGCTCTGGATCCCAGGGTCCAGCTCTCCTAAGAGAAGCATTACAGGCAGAACCTTGCTCTTCTCTGCAAGGCCCGGGTACCGACCGTTTAGCTATGAAGCTTTTTTGGTCGGATCCGGAATAGCTTACTGAGGCCCAAAAGAACCTGTACGCAAGCTCAGTGAAAAACACATGTTTCTTCTTGGCCAACACCTTAGACACTGGTAAAAAACTGAGGTGCTCCCGGATGGGAGGGGCTTATATAGGGGAGGGTACTTCCGGTCTTGGAAGTTGCCAGTGCCAGCACCTGACGGTAACTATATAACCCATTAGTAATGACTATGTCGCTCTGTGTCCCGTGATGTACGAGAAAGAAAGAAGATGTTCAGTAACTGCTAATGTCTACTGCAGTTTCAGAATGGTGTTTCCAAACGCTGATAAATTACTAGAGAGCAAATAGTACTGTAGCCAACAAAACAGTTGTGGCTTGGCTTTCTGCTGAGTAAGGCTGGGTTCACGCTGCATGCCGATGCGGCTCTCAGCAGGAGTCCAGTGCGTCCTGGCTCACCCCTTCAGGTCCGATTTCAGCCCGAATTCAGCCTGAAACGGACCAAAAGACGCACAGGGCTCCTGTGCAAATTCGCACCGGAGCCGCATCGGAGATATGTGAACCGGCTCCATAGAGAGCCAATCACAATCTCCTGCTATCGCGAATTGGATGCGGAGAACCCGCGAATAATTTGAACCCAGCCTAAACGTAATACCAGTCTTTACAGCTTTAATATGTCTTGAATCCAGGACAAAGTCTGTTCATTTATTTCTGTCATAACATCGTCTTTTGTCTTTCCTTTGGCAGACATTCCATGATTGGCATTTTCAACCCAGTGGATCTGTACAGGAGCTTTCATTTTTCCAATGGTCTTCATCAACAAAGCCTATAGAAAGAGATGGCAATTAAAAGCACACTCTGCAAAGTGTGATATAACTAGAGACACACAACACCTCCAATTCATATTTAAAGTATATTGTTTCTGCATATCACTCAAAGCTTTAGACTCTCAGTCCTTCAACAGTGATAAAAAAAAAATAGAAAATCCATTCACATGCCCCTGGCTCCTGGCTGGCAGATCTCCTCAATCAGCTGTTTTAGTTGCACTGCAAATGCTACCATCGCATAAGTATTGGTTAGCTAAAAACAACCCAGGATGTACAGTAGTTCGGCCTACACTGAAGCACAATGACTTTCCAAGGCTGGTTCTGATTCACACAGGATGTGAACTGAACTGGGTTATTCCAGTCAATGAGATTCAAATGCACATGTAGTCTAAAGCCTAGTACACACGAGCCGAATGTCGGCCGGCATCGGTTGCTTCAATAGAAACCGGACGACCGATTGCCATACACGTGTGTATGGCAACCGGTCCAACAAAAGCAGGCTTCTGCTTATCAGCTCCCGATCAGCACTCTTTGCCAATGGCTGAGAGTGCTGACAGGAATGTTTTCGGGGGGGGGGGGGGGGCGTCCTTCTGTCAGAAAAAACACAAAGGCACAGCAGGGGGTATCGCTGTACTCAGATTGTTAGTGCAGCAGCTCCGACCTCAGCTGTCAGGTATTTTTTTTTTCGTTCAACCAGCTGGTTTGAACAAAAAAAAAAACTAGTGGTGTGTACAAGGCTTTAAAGTGGTTCTAAAGCTAACAGTTTTTTTTACTTTAATGCATTCTCTGCATTAAGGGAAAAAACCTTTTAATAGTGGCCCCCCCCCCAGCCCCCCTGAACCCACTTTCATTTTAGCGCTGTGCTCATCTGCAGTAGCTCTTCTTCCAGCTCTGACAGGCTTGGCTGAGAGCAGTGAGAGCCATTGGCTCCTGCTGCTGTCAGTCAAAACCTGTCAGCAGTGAACGTGGCAACATAATGTTTTGTATGCTGATAGTACTAAAGAATAGAAGTGTACTTAAGGGTACGATATGTGGGCTCTAAGAATATCTTACACTGCATTGTTTGAATTGTAATGGACGTGATTTGTCTATTGTTTTCTAGAATGTTGATACCATTTCTATTAAAAAATAAAGTTTAAAAAAAAAACTGTCAGCAGAGAGCGGGTGGTGGGGCTGAGCCGGGCTCTGTGTCTGAGGCTCGGTTCACATATGAGCCGCATGTGGCTCACAGCAGGGGTCCAATGCATCCTGGTTCACTGTTTCAGGTTCAATTTCAGCCAGAATTTTGGGCTGAATTCGGACCTGAAATGGACCAAAAGACACACAGCGTTTTTGTGCAAAAAGCACTGGACCCGCTGTGGAGATGTGTGAACCGGCTCCATAGAGAGCCGGTCAAAATCCCCTGCTATTGCGAATTGGATGCGGGGAAATCGCATCCAATTCGCAAAGGTGTGAACCCAGCCTCAATAGACGCAAACAGCCCGACTCAGGATCGAGCATGCACGAGTGCTGCCCTGGGAAGCGGCTTCCTATGTGGGCACTCAGCAGGGAACTCAAAAAAAGGATTCAGGCTGCTCTGTGCAAAACCATTGCACAGAGCAGGTGACATGCTGACGTCACCACTCCTATGTTTAGGCAGACGGGCTGTTATTGGTGTGTACGGCTGACACACCAGACTTTAGGTGTTGTTTTTTAAATTTTTTAATTATGCTGCAAGCATATGGATTTTACAATAAAACCTCCAATAAGATTTTAGGCTATACAGAGCCTCTCGGTCTCTTTATTCAGTACCCCACTTTATATCCATCTGACGGGTGACACCAGAAGTGCAGAGCAGTGCTGAGACGTGGAAAAGGCCACGGCTGGGTGTTAAGCCACAGGGGTACATTGACCCCCTATAACAAGGGGTCAATAGGAGCTGGTAAGCAGTTCACATTACCGGTGGAGGATTCACATTTGCTTGGGTGATGGATCATGACACCAAGTAGATTGATTTGTTTCATCATATTACATCATGCACGCTTTTTACCCATTTATAAGTATAACATGTTTGTTATTTAAAAAAACATAATTAAGCTTTAATAGCCATTATGAGCTAATCATACACAGTGAAGAATCAGACAAAATGAGCTCAGTGAGTGGCCATGCCTACCTCGCATTCAACAAAAATCTGTAGTTTATTCAAATTTTGGCGTAGTCTTCTGGTAAATCTTTGGTAAAACAGCGGCTGCCTGCAATTAGATGCAGCTGCTGTTCACATATTGTGACAGCTTACAGGCTGAACAAAAAAAAACTACTAGTGTATGGCCAGTTTAAAGGCAATCCAATGCACAAAATGACTGTTCTGGAAATATGCTCCTTGAGAAATATCTGTTGTAAACCATGATTTCATAGAAAAAAAGTTGCATAGGACTTTAAAAGAAGGGTTTTAAAATGTGCATTTAATGACGTATTAATGACAACAGAGCTACTTTCATTTGTGCTTTTATTATCTGCTTAGAGTTCAGCTTTAGGAAACCTCTTGTGAGATGAACACTAATGCTGCGTACACACGATCGGAATTTCCGACAACAAATATTCGATGTGAGCTTTTGGTCGGATATTCCGATCGTGTGTAGGCTCCATCAGACATTTGCTGTTGGAATTTCCAACAACAAATGTTTGAGAGCAGGTTCTCAATTTTTCCGACAACAAAAGTTCTTGTTGGAAATTCTGATCGTGTGTAGCCATTTCCGACGCACAAAAGTGCTGCGCATACTCGGAATCAATTCGACGCATGCTCGGAATCTTTGTACTTCATTTTTCTCGGCTCGTCGTAGTGTTGTACGTCTCCGCATTCTTGACCATCGGAATTTCTAAGCAACATTTGTGCGTGTGTATGCAAGACAAGTTTGAGCCAACATCCGTTGGAAAAAAAAAACACGGTTTTGTTGTCGGAAAATAGGATTTTTATAACAGCTTACCTGTAAAATCCTTTTCTTGGAGTACATCACGGGACACAGAGCGACATAGTCATTACTAATGGGTTATATAGATACCTTCAGGTGCTGGCACTGGCAACTTCCAAAACCGGAAGTACCCTCCCCTATATAAGCCCCTCCCATCCGGGAGCACCTCAGTTTTGTAGCAAAGCAATAAGTGTCCCTAAAGAGGGGTGGGAGCTCTGTGTCCCGTGATGTACTCCAAGAAAAGGATTTTACAGGTAAGCTGTTATAAAAATCCTATTTTCTTTCTCGTACATCACGGGACACAGAGCGACATAGTCATTACTAATGGGATGTCCTAAAGCAATGCCCAACGAGGGGGGGGATACACCATATATAAGCTGAGCGCTATCAGACATGAGGATCTTTTGCGGCCTGCAACACACTGCGCCCAAAGGCGACATCCTCCTGACTTCTAACGTCTACCTGGTAGAATCTAGTAAACGTGTGTACTGAAGACCATGTTGCGGCCTTACAGATTTGAGCCAGCGAGGCCTGGTGATGCGCTGCCCATGAAGTTCCAACTGCTCTCGTGGAGTGCGCTCTAACTTTGAACGGAGGCGGTCTCCTTCTCAAGCCATAGGCTTGCATTATGACCTGTCGAATCCACTTGGCTAACGTAGATTTTAACGCTGCCTGACCCTTTCTGGGGCCTTCCGGCAGAATAAACAAAGTATCCGTTCTGCGAATCTGAGCAGTGGCTTTTAGATAAGCTTTAACTGCTCTTACTACAGCCAAAGAATGCAATAACTTTTCCTCTACCGAAGTAGGTTTGGGGAAAAAAGAAGGAAGAACCACATCTTGGTTCAAATGAAACCTCGATACCACCTTAGGAAGAAAGGCTGGATGAGGACGTAACACTACTCTGTCCTTATGGATAACCAGATATGGCTCTTTACAGGACATAGCTGCTAATTCCGACACTCTTTTAGCCGAACAAATGGCTACTAGAAAAATCAATTTCCTGGTGAGAAGAACCAAAGAAATATGCTGTAATGGTTCAAATGGTTGTTTCTGTAGAACCGACAGAACCAGGTTTAGATCCCATGGACATATGGGAATATTAACCGGAGGACTAATACGCATCACTCCTTATCTAAAGGCTTTGACTAGTGAATGCGAAGCCAAGGGCCTTTGAAAAAATATTGACAAGGCCGAAAACTGACCTTTGATAGTACTCAAGGCAAGCTTCCTATCTACAGCCCACTGTAGGAAGTCCAGACTCCTACCTATTACGTACTTATGTGGATGCCATTTCTTGGCCTCACACCACGCGATGTACGCCTTCCAGATTCTATAGTAGATCTGCCTGGATACCGGCTTCCTGGCATTGATCATGGTAGATACCACAGGATTAGAGAGCCCTCTCTTTTTTAGAATGTGGGCTTCAATAGCCAGGCCGTCAAACTTAGGGCTGGTAAGGAAGGGTGGTATATCGGTCCTTGCGAAAGCAGGTCCGGACGACGTGGGAGAGTCCAAGGACTCCCCACTGACATTTTACAATCTCCGCGTACCATGCTCTTCGGGGCCACGCTGGAGCCACCAGAATCACTGGTTTCTTTTCTACCCTGATTCTGCGGAGTAATCGAGGTAACACTGTGGCGGTGGGAATGCATATATCAGCTTGAACTGATCCCAAGGGAACACTAGGGCATCCGAGCCGCAAGCTAGGGGATCCCTTGTCCGAGAGACAAACCTGTCCACCTTTGCGTTGAATCTGGATGCTAGAAGATCTACATCCGGTGTTCCCCACCGCTGACATATTGTCCAGAAAACCTCGGGGTGAAGGGACCATTCCTCTGGGCATAATTGCTGGCGACTTAGAAAGTCCGCCTTCCAATTCTCCACTCCTGGAATGAATACCGCAGATATGGCTGGGACATATCTTTCTGCCCATTTCAGGATGTAATTTACTTCCCTCTGGGCTGCACGACTCCTGGTGCCCCCCTGATGATTGATATATGCCACTGCTGTGGCATTGTCTGATTGAATTCTGACAGGGGACCCTTGGAGTTTGGATGTCCATGCTACTAGGGCATACCGGGCTGCTCGTATCTCTAAGAGATTGATGGGCAGGGCCTTTTCTGCATCCGACCATCTGCCCTGGAGAGACCATTGCTCCAGTACTGCTCCCCAGCCTATAAGGCTGGCATCTGTAGTGACCACCTTCCAAGAAATCGGACTGAAGGATTTCCCTTTTACCAGATTCTGGGGAACCAACCACCAACGGAGGCTCTTGCGAACGGAAGGGGACAAGGACATTGTAAGTCTAGGGCCTGAACTTTTTTGTTCCAGGCTGACAGTATGGCCCCTTGCAAATTCCTTGAATGGAATTGACCGTAGGGTACTGCTTCAAATGATGCCACCATTTTTCCCAGCAGCCTCATGCACAGGCGTATAGACGGCTGTCTTTTTTTGTACCCACTAAGTGGATCAAATCTTTCAAAGACAACACCTTTCCTCGAGGCAAGAATATTTTTCTCTGGCCTGAATCCAACCTTAGCCCCAAGTATTCCAGACTTTTGACTGGTTTTTAGGGCTGACTTGTCTCGGTTGATAATCCAACCGTGAGATTCCAGATACTTGATTGTCTTGTGAACGACCACGTCTAGTTTTTTCACTGAGTGGTCTATCAGCAACAAGTCATCTAGATATGCCATTATCATTACACCTTGTGTTCTTAGATTGGCCAATAAAGGGCCAGAATTTTTGTAAACACTAGTGGTGCTGTGGCCAGACCGAAGGGTAAGGCTCTGAACTGAAAATGGCGCCCTTCTACTGCAAAGCGTAGACATTTTTGGTGGACTGGAAAGATGGGAATGTGCAAATAAGCATCTTTGATGTCGATCGCGGCTAACCAATCCTCCCCTTGTAGGGCAGTGGCCACCGATCGGATCGACTCCATCGGAAAGTCCTGATATACAGGAATTTGTTTAGCCCTTTTAGAATTAATATGGGCCTCCCGTCCCCGTTTGCTTCGGGACTGTAAAGAGGTTTGAGTAAAACCCGAACCCCCATTCTTCCAGGGGAACCTCCATAATTACTCCTTGGAGCAATAGTTGTTCTAGTGCCAACAGGAGGGACTCTCTCTTCCGGGGATCCCTTGGCACGTTTGACCTCAAAAATGGGAAGGAGGAGTCTTTTAACTCCAATCTGTATCCCAAACATACTGCGGAGAGCACCTATCTGTTTTGATCGTGTCCCGCCAGGTCTCTTGCGAACAACTGGAGTCCTCCCCCCACCCGACTGAGTGGGGGCAACCCTTCAATGAATTTAACTTTGGGGGAGGTTTTGTACCTCCCCTGACCCAGGGTTTCTCATTACCCTGCGATTGTCCCTGTTTTTTACCCCCGGGAATTGACCGAGGAGGCCGTCGGAACTGTTACACAGCCGATGCCCTAGGGACTGGAGAAGCAGGCCTCTTAAAGAGGGACCTCTAACTCTGTTTTTAACCAGCAAGAGTGTATTTTTACCGCTGGAAATTTTCTGGATATATTTGTCCAGGTCTTCCCTGAATAAGCGTTCACTATGAAATGGGACGCTAACCAGCCATTCTTTACAGGGAGCTTCAGCAGACCAGTTTTTGAGCCATAGAAGCCTACGCATATGTACTACAGACAGCGTAAGGCGGGAGGCCTGATGGATTGAATCCTTTATGGCGTCAACCGCAAAGCCTAAGGCTCTAGGTAGATCAGCTAGGGCAAGGGCCTGCTGATCTGTCAAGTCCCTCAAGACCTGTTTCAACTGATCCTTCACTGCTTAGCAGACCCCACTGCTGGTTGTGTCACCAAGCTTGCTGTAGAAAGAAGCAGACTTTCATAAGGACTCCAATCTTTTATCTATTGGGTTCTTGAACATTTGGACATTATCCACTGGACATGTCAGTGATTTATACACACAAGAGATGGCTGCGTCCACTGTAGGGACCTTCCATTTTTTGATGAACTTATCCTCCATGGGATAGACCACCGGAAATCTCTTGGGGGGAATAAATATTTTCTCAGGATGTTCCCAATCCTGGTAAATGAGCCCTTTCAGTAAAGGGTGAAGTGGAAAAGAACAGACAGTCTGGGGGCTTCTAGCGACCCCAACGAGGATACAGTAGTGGTTGATGGTTCCGCAAGGTGCATTTTTAAATGCTGATCGGACCATGTTAGTCAGAGACTGAACCCATAATCTTTCAGCTTGAGATGCTGAGAAAAAGTTCCCCCACTGTTGATTCCTCTATAACAGAATCAACCTCATCCTGATCCCCTTCAGGCAGGTCGATCCCTGTATGGGACTGTTGCTCTGCTAACAGGCACTCTGAAGGAGGAGATGGAGATCGGGCGTGCTTTCCCTGACAGGGAGGCAGCGATCAATGTTGACAATCTCTCTCTAATCCTCCCAGAGCTGAGGAAAAAACCTCCTCTGTTACATACACAGGAGCAGGTGAACTGAGGACAGCCACAGTACCAAGTACCCCTGCGGGGTCTCTACGGTCACTTACCTCTGAACTTCAGGGGAGACTGGTGCAGCAGAAGCATGCCCAAGATCCTCAGAGCCCGATGAGACCCCCTTCGCTTCCTGGAAGACTCAGTTCTGGAGCTTCTGGACGGCATATTCCTAAGCCTAAAGCTGAGGTATTCTAGCCGTAATACACCACTTTTACTGAGAATAGTCTAGCACAATTGCTGCTATATAACAGTTGGTGTCTACTAAAGTGCCTTTCTAGGGGATGCCTGCATCAACCGCCTCTGTGTGCCTTTATACTGTTGCTAGCTCTGTCTGTGCACTTCAATAGCCAGCTATGATTGTGCTTTAAAACACGCTGGACGCCCGCACATGCGCAGTAGCGCCGCGGCGCACACCGAGCGTCATCCACCCGCTCCGCCCCTTTTCCAGATCGCCTCTATATATAGAGGCGCGCGCATGTGCGCGGGAACGTGCGCCTTCGGCGCCTTTTTTGAAAAAAAATAAGGAGCTAGATGGGAGCCAGGGTCCCTGCCGCAGGGCCCGGGGATGGATGAGCGCAGCAACAGGGCAGAGGAGACAGCTTCCCAGCAGAGAACTTACCAACTGCCTGGATTTGATTTTGGAAGAAAAAAATCCACATTACAAGAAAAAGAACCATAGCGGCCTCTAGTGTCTAACACAGGTACCGCGGTCTTACATTTTTTTATTTTATTTTTTCTTGCCTACTATTAAAATTTTTACATTTTCTCAGTAGTAACAGGCATACACAGAATATTAGCGGGAATACCTTAGGTAACAGGCAGAAAGACAAAATAGGCTTGGGGGTCCCTCAATAGAACCAAGTTCCCGAGGGCCCCCACTTACCTTTTCCTCGCCGCAGGACTCTGTTTGGTCCACAGAAGCCCAAACTTCACCTATCACGGCAGGCATTGTAATTAAACCTTCAGGGACCGGGTTCCCCAGGATTCCACTCCCCTGGACCTGTATAGCACCCTGCACAGAAAACATCTTGGTCGTGGGTATGACCAGAGCTCTGGAACCCAGGGTCCAGCCCTCCTAAGAGAGGCATTACAGGCAAAACCTTGCTCTTCTCTTGCAAGGCCCGGGTACCGACCGTTTAGCTATGAAGCTTTTTTGGTCGGATCCGGAATAGCTTACTGAGGCCCAAAAGAACCTGTACGCAAGCTCAGTGAAAAACACATGTTACTTCTTGGCCAACACCTTAGACACTGGCAAAAAACTGAGGGGCTCCCGGATGGGAGGGGCTTATATAGGGGAGGGTACTTCCGGTTTTGGAAGTTGCCAGTGCCAGCACCTGAAGGTATCTATATAACCCATTAGTAATGACTATGTCGCTCTGTGTCCCGTGATGTACGAGAAAGAAATTCCGATCGTGTGTATGCGGCAAAAGACTTTATTTTACTTGTCTCTCCTACTGAAAATGAAAGTTGCCTTAAAGGATAGGTTCACCTTTTAGAACAAAATAATAAATGCTCCATTTTTTTTTTACGGGCAGGCAGATACACTGACAGGAATAATTTAATGAACTACCTCAGTGCTCCACAGCACCGTTGTAGTTCATTGAGAACTACAAGCTGACAGCCACTAAGGATGTCAGGGCTCGTAGTTCATTCAGACACAAAGCTCTGTGAATGAATGACGTGGCCATGTACGGGAAACTTCTCCCTATACTATTGCCACAAGGGGGGGGGGGGGTAGCGGGCAGTGGCTGCAGCATTCGGAACAGCAGTTACATGTTCCACCCTTAAAACAGATGGAACATGTAACATGTTCCCAAAGGTGAACTTATCCTTTAATCTGGCCATAGATGGTGTGATTTTCTTTCCTGCAGGAAAGAAAATCGCTCCATTCCCCCATCAACACAGTCAGGAACTATTGTGTTCTCACAGAGGGGGGGGTTGTGGAGGGGGTGGGCACGGGAAGCCAACCTCGCGGGGAGAACACAGTGTGATTATTGCTAGTGGCTATAGCCGCTGGCAATAAAACGCATGAAAAGTCCAACAGGCTGGTTATACCTAAGTTGATCGATGGATTGATTTGGATACAATCAGCCTGCTCATACATTGTTCGAATCTCGGCCAGTTCCTGCTGAACTAGCTGAAATTCTTACCGTTTTATAGCCGGCTTAACTGTCTTAAATTTGTTTTACTGTCCGGCTTAAATGCTTAAAGAAGAACCATCACCTGAAGTTAGAATGGCTTGGTAAACCCTCCAGGGAGCCCTGTGTAAATACAGCAAGTACTTGTCCTGTACGATTGGTGCTGAGGGTTAAAAATAAAGTAAACTCCTAAACTAGCTGGCGCTTAGGAAGATTGCAGGCTCGGTCTTTACCAATAGCAGAGGGAACAGAGGAGGCACAGCTGCAGAATGGAGAGGGGGTTGTGTTAGGGTTGCCACCTCATCCCTTTAAAACCGAACATATATTAATTACACAGGTTCTGTGGCTGATTAAGGTGGCAATTAAACTCACTTGGTGCCTTATCTGCATTAAATTAGCCTCAGAACCTATGTAATTCATATGTGTTCGGGTTTACAGGGATGCGGTGGCAACCCTAGATTGTGTGAGGCTGTGTAGCAGAGGAAGCACAGGAATGCATGGCAGGGAGAGCTGCAGGTGATCTGTCTGTGGTATTTAGAGGAGGCAGGCTCTGTGTTCTGTGTGTGTGCAGTCAGTTAGATGTCCGTCTCCTTTGTCCAGTGTTGTCTGATAGAGGTGGGTGGTGGGAGTGGCTAGCTATCCAATAACACTGTTTAGGAACCACAGTACCTATTTTAAAAGGAACAAGTGATCAGAGTCCCCTGGGGTATTTAACAAGCCTTATTAACTTCCAGTGAGATTTCTTCTTTAGGGGATTGTAGCTGTATTAGTGCATTATTACATCAACACAGTTGAGTACTGTCTGTGATACTTGTTTTATTGCGGTAGCAGTTAAACTTTCAGGACAAGCTTTCGGGGACTGGATCTTGAAAGAATAATTACAGACAGTACTAAACCCGGTTAGGTTATTGCTGACTGTCGGGGTAATCTAATGAATTGACCAGTTAAAGTACATTCTGAGTAACAGACCCAAAACAAGTTTCCAGATCAGCATATTCTTGGCATTTAAGTAAACCACTTTGCAGAGGTCTTTTTTTTATCACTTCAACATGTGCAAGTCCATGTCTGTTGATCAGTGTAAAAAAACTAAATACATTTACTGTGACTCAATGTTCCATGACAAGAAAACAGGAAAGCTTGCAAAGGTGTGAGGGCTAATTCTAAAAACTGTGCATACTAAGTTTCTGTTCACCTTATCACACATTTCATCCATTGAACCAGAGATGAACAGAATCGGCTTTGTTATCTGCAAGATATCTTCATCCCGGAGCTTGCCTTTTGCATTAGGAGGGTGTAAGGGATATGACAGGCAAATCAGGCCTTGAACTGCATCATCATCATCTTCACAAGTTGCTTTCATCACACTAGCAGCAGCACGGGATCCCATGGAGCGGCCTGTGCAAAAAATGGGAACAAAATATTCATCACCACCATTCAATATAAACAGCTGTTCCATCATCATCCATTCTGTAAGTATATTACTAGTCAAAGTCATATTGATGTGAGCAACAGCAAACAGTTTTTAACTCACTGCTTAACAGCAAATAACCAGCTAAATTTAACACCTTAACCACTTCAATACCAGGCACTTTCGCCCCTTCCCGCCCAGGACAATTTTTAGCTTTCAGCTCTGTCGCACTTTGAGTGACAATTGCGCGGTCATGCTACACTGTACCCAAACAACATTTTTATCATTTTTTTCCTCACAAATAGAGATCTCTTTTGGTGGCATTTGATCACCTCTGGGGTATTTATTTTTTGCTAAACAAACTAAAAAAGAACAACATTTTGAAAAAAATAAGTTTTTCTTTGTTTCGGTTATAAAATTTTGTTTTCTCCTTCACCGACAGGCACTGATGAGGCGGCACTGATGGGCACTGATGAGGATGCACTGATATGTAGAATTGATGGGCACTGATAGGCGGCACTTATATGCAGCACTGATGGGCACCAATAGGCGCACTGATATGCAGCACTGATGGGCACTGACAGGCGGCACTGATTGGCAGATAGGCGTTACTGATTGGCACTGACAGGTGGCACTGATGGGCAGCACTGATGATGAGGTACTGACAGGTTTTACTGCTGGACACTGAGATGGGCACTGACTGGCACTGTGAGCTGTGTTTTTATGGGGCACTGACTGACAGCTTATGGGCACATTTTAAAAGGTGTTGTGGCACATCTGAGGGGGCTGTGCTGATAATCAATGTGCTGATTATCAGCACAGACCCCCCCCTCTGACAGGGAGAGCCGCCAATCGGCACTTCCTGGTTCACGCGAGGATCAGCTGTGATTGGTCACAGCTGATCACGTGGTAAGAAGCCTCTGTCAGAGGCTTCTTACCACAATCGAAGATGCGCCATGTCAGACTGACACGCCGCACTCACGATCACCACACACCGTCACGGGCGTGCGCCGGCATGTTATCCTGCTGGATGTCATATGACGCCCAGTCAGGATAACAGAACCACTTCCCGGCCGTCATTCTGCATACGGCGGGCGGGAAGTGGTTAAAGATAATAACCTAAACCTGTAATATATTGTAGCAGGACCCCCAAAAATGGGGTTGCTATGCTGTAAATTTAGGGGCAGCCTGAGCAATAGTATGGCTCAGATTCTACAATTCTGTTTAATATGGACTCTGCTCCGCCATGTTACTCTGCTCCGCCATGTTGTTGCCTGGTGTATAGTTCCCTTGGGCCTGTGGTGGCGCTGTTGCCCAGGTCTTGGGTTGAACCACGGGTGGCATTGTGGTGTGATTGGGTGTCCTCTCTCGGCTACCGTGCGGTGGGCGGGTTTGGCATGCTGTGCATGCCGGGAGAGGGTACATAAAGGGCAGATGCCATGATCTAGGGAGGAGTGTTCCCAATTGGGGTGGTGTGCTAGGGGGATTCCAAGGAGAACCCCTGGTGGCGAAGTCGCGCCCGTTGGCCTTGCTGGCCTGGGGTGCGTGAACTGGTCGAGGAGTCTTGGGCACCTTTAGCCCGAGGCTACAGAGTTCAAGGTAGGCCCAGTACTTTCAACTGGGTCTACAACCAACACACTGAAGTCCCAGGGAACCCATGTGAGGGTAGCCCGCTCTGAAGGAGAGGAACCAGGGGAGGACCTGTCCGATGGATCGGCAAAGGAATTCACAGTGAAGGAGAGGCCTGGTTGCCTATCAGAGGGAAGGATTCGTGCGTTGCAGTATAGCCCCTGTAGTGTGTCCCATTGGCACCTATGGTCTCCTCTAATCTATGGGGGTTTCAAAGTTCTAATTCAATAACTAAAGGATTCTGTGGCAGAGGATCTCTTAGACTTGTCCATGAAGGGGACTAAATTAAGGAAACTGTTCGTGCTTCACTCCGGCTGCTAGAACTGTGAGAGGGATCTATCCGGGTGAGCAATTCACACTCAGGCTTGAGTGAAGAATAGGGTAACTGGGTGCCGCGTGCCTGAACCTGTCTCCCTACCTGCTTTTGTTGCTATTTTCAACCTATTCCCAAATCTGTTTCAAACAAGATAAAATAAACTCATCTGTTTGGAGTTTAAACACTGTCTGGACATTGACCTTCTTTCGGGGAAGAGAACAGACTTTTCCCTACATTCTAGGGACGAGAACCAATGGATGGGAGGTAACTCGCTGCAGGACCCAAAATTGTAAGAACACCGCTCCACCTCTTATACCAGGAGGATATGGGCATGTGGCATGGTGTGCCTTTATCCCTGCAAAGTGAAGGTAGGCAGGAGAAAAGGGTCGTGTGCTAAATATTAATTTGCAGAATATCTTACACTATGCATTCATACAGACTTTACTAAAACAAACTTTTATCAATATATACATTCACTGTTAAATTGTTACTAAACCCACAACAGTAAAATCAGTCTGTATGTGCAGTAAAGCATGTTTGTTATACTCATTGTGAAACCTAAGGGGTTAATCCTCCGCATTGTGTAAAAAGGATGTTTGATCCTGTCCTCCCTGATCTGCCCCTTCTTCCACAGTTACAAATCTATCTACCGAGCCCTGGAGGCACTCTGCACATGCTCAGTTTGGTGTGTATTGCTAGAGCGTTTTCTTTTTCTTGGGAGGGTGTATGTGATCAGCACAGGGCCAATCATCACTGTCCAGGTAGAGGGCCAGGGTTCATGCAGCCTCATAGGACAATCAGAAGAAAATGAAAGCTCCTTCTAAAAGCTTTAACCAGTGCTCAGCCAAACACTGATAGAAGTCACAAGACTGCTATATACTGCTGATGAGAAAAGGTATTTAGCAGTTATATTTACTAAAATAATTGCATTTCAGTGTACCGTGGGAGATTAGATATAGTGAATGCAGGATCCTGGGTTTAGTAACACTTTAAGTAACTGCAAATATTTAAAGCCCAACTTCAGGCAGATAAATAAATGATCCCTTGCAGAGGGGCTGTGATTGCACTGCAAGGGTTAGTAGCTCATTTTGTCCAGGAGAGAGGCGAAACAGTTTACTTACCTGATCCTCTGCTCCCCTGGCAGAGGCCCTCCCACATGATCCAGCGGTGGACTGTCCCTCTGCATTCCTCATGCCCAGAGCAGGGCTATGGGTCCTGCTCTGGGCTTGATGACGTCAGGACCCTAGACCACTACAGTGTAGGGATGCAGAAGCTGTGGGGACCGGTATAGCCAGTGTAGCCCCCGAGGATCAGGTAAGTATATCACTGTTTATTGTTTCTATAAACATAAAGAAGCAATTATTATCCCTTGCAGTGCGGGCACAGTCCCACTGCATGGAATAATTTTTTATTTGCCCGGAGTTGGGTTTAAAGCTCGCTTTCAGGTCTGTGGTGACCCTTAGCCAAAATATTGTGTAGAGGTCCAAATTTGTTTTGGTAGAAAAAAAATGGAGAACAGAATGACAGGCTGATGAGGAATGAGCTGATAATGAATAGTTCTTGGCATATGGTTGTCTTTCCATTTTACTGGCATGATTGGTATACTCTATGTGGATACATATTAAAGTATACCTAGGCAGTTTTGTAACCCCATGAGACTGGGATTGTGAAGGAGGGGTTAACATGTCCCCACAATAACCATTTGATTGGTCACACAGTTGGAGCACTGGGATAAAAAAGATAAAGCGGGTGTGGTGGGGGACGATGACAGTTCGCAGAGGATGGAAAGTCCAAGTGTGAACCTGGAGCTATGGTTTTTATCCGTTATAAGAAGGCAAGCGGTATAAAGGGAGCGAGATCAGCCTGATCAGGCTGATGAAGGAAGCGTGGCTTGCTTCCAAAACGCGTTCCCATGGGCTCTCACGGTGGAAGGGACTGGCAGCTCCTCTCTACACTCTCGCTGGAGTTACTTACTTTTGACGGATATCCGAACACCGGACATACCATCCCAGCTATACAGGGCAGCTCAACGCCAGCTCCCTCTGTACGGATCTCAGGCTAATCTCTCTCCCTCTATACAGCTTGCCTTCTTCCTATACCGGATAAAGTCCTTAACTCCAGGTTCACACTTGGACTTCCCATCCACTTTGAACTGTCATCATCCCCCACCACACTCTCTTGTGAGTGCCATTACTGTTTATATTGTTTTTTATCTTTTAATAAATTGTGCTACACAATGCCTGCTTGGTGCTTTTTTGCATTTCAGATTGTGGATTCCCAGCCCACTTTTAAAAGCATCCTTGTAAGCACCTATGTTGTATGCCAGTCTTTTTATTATTGAAATGTATTCCTATACCTCTGGGAATAAGACTTTATTTTTTTGACTGTTTATTTTAATCAGTTGCTTATTTATATCCTATGACCACGGGATTGGCACAGAGATAGCGCTGTAGTGCAGCCGTCATTAAATGGCGGCCCGCGGGAGACTTCCGCCCGGACCGCCAGGCCGCCAGTGTAGTACCAGCCATTGGTTTGCTGGGCCCGTGGGTTTCCCAGCAACCAATGACGTCACGTCGCGTGTGTGCGCCCTGACTCCTGCTCCTCACTGCGGCTCTCGCTCTCTCCCGGCTGGCTTGACATCACGCATGCGCCCCGCCCCCTGCTGCTCAAGGCTCCTGGCTCCCTGTTCTCATGCGAGGTACATCTCGCAGCTTCTGCCTTCCTGCAGCTCTCCAAATGTGCTCTCTCCTGCCCTCAAGGTATGTGGGGCATAATCTGTTAAAGCGGTTGTATACCGCAAAACTTTTTTTTTTTTTTGGTCAACCTGCAAGGCAAAGGTATAATGAGCTAGTATGACTAGCATACTAGCTCATTATCAATCACTTACCTTAGATCGAAGCCCCCGCAGCGGTCCTCGGACGCGTCCTCCGTCGAATCCATGATACCCGGAGTGACTTCCGGGTATCGCCGCTCCGGCGCTGTGATTGGCCGGAGCGGCGATGACGTCACTCCCGCACATGCGCGGGGAACGGCACGATCCCTGCGCATGCGCGAATTTCCGTCAGTGTCCGGCAGGCTCCCATTCAAGAGCCGCCGCGCTCAGTGCGCCTGCGCCGTTATCTACGGCGCGCATGCGCCGTAGATAGCGGTACAGTCTTTTTTGCAAATATCTCCGAGACTGTGTAGGTCTCAGAGATATTACAAGCACCTACAGGTAAGCCTTAATGTAGGCTTACCTGTAGGTGCTTGTACAAAATTTGGGTATACAACCACTTTAAGGTGCACACTGATAGGCAGAATGTGTTAAGCTGCACCCTGGTGGGCATAATTTGTTAAGGGGCACACTGATGGGCACATTTTGTTGTGCCCATCAGAGTGCCCCTTAACATGAAATGTGTCCATCAGCATGCTACTTATTTTATGTTAAGGGTCATGCTGATGGGCACATTTTATGTTAAGTGACACTCTGATGGGCATATTTTATTTTAAGAGCAACGCCGATGGGCACATTTTATGTTAAGGGATACGTAGATGGGCATGCTTTGTTGTGCCCATCAGAGTGCCCCTTATCATAAAATGTGCCCATCAGCATTCTCCTTATTTTATGTTAAGGGGCATGCTCATGGGCACATTTTATGTTAAGTGGACCGCTAATGGGCACATTTTGTTGTGCCCATCAGAGTGCCCCTTATTTTATGTTTACTCGAATGGGCACATTTTATGTTAAGATGCACTCTGATGGGCACATTTTATGTTAAGGGACATGCTGATGGGCACAACGCAATGTACCCATCAGCATGCCCCTTAACGTAAAATTTACCCAGAGTACCCCTTAACATAAAATAAGGGGCATGCTGATGGGCACATTTTATTTTAGGGGGACATACTGATGGGCACATATTATGTTAGTGGGGTTACGCTGATGGGCACATATGTTAAGGGGGCACTCTGATGGGGACACCTGATGTAAGGGGCACTCTGACGGGAATACCTAATGTAATGGGGCACTCTAAAGGGGACCCCTGAAGTAAAGGGACACTCTGATGGGGACACCTGATTTAAGGTGGCACTTGTATGGGGGCACCTGATGTAAGGGGGCACTCAGAAAGGGACCCGATGTAAGGTGGCACTCTGATGGAGACCCCTGATGTAAAGGAACACCTGATGTAAAGGGGCACTCTGGTCACGACACCTAATGTAAGGGGACACTCTGATGGGGACAAGTGATGTAAGGGGCACACTGATGGGAGACACAAGATGTAAGGGAAGCTTGTGATGAAGAAACCTGATGGGAATACCTAATATAAGGGGGTACCCTGACATTGGCAACTGATTTATAGGGGTAGTCTGATGGGGGCACCCAACGTAATGAATTACTCTGGTAGGGACACCTGATGTAAGGGGGAACACTATTGGGGACATGTACATTCACATAGTATTACCAGAACATGCGGAGGAAACCGTAAGAAAAGCACCAAAGAGCTCGGCTTGCGCCAAAAAATAGGATTTTTATAACAGCTTACCTGTAAAATCCTTTTCTTGGAGTACATCACGGGACACAGAGCGGCATAGTCATTACTATGTGGGTTATATAGTTTACCTTCAGGTGCTGGCACTGGCAACTTCCAAACCGGAAGTACCCTCCCCTATATAAGCCCCTCCCATCCGGGAGCACCTCAGTTTTGTAGCAAAGCAATAAGTGTCCCCAAAAGAGGGGTGGGAGCTCTGTGTCCCGTGATGTACTCCAAGAAAAGGATTTTACAGGTAAGCTGTTATAAAAATCCTATTTTCTTTCTCGTACATCACGGGACACAGAGCGGCATAGTCATTACTATGTGGGACGTCCCAAAGCAATGCCCAATGAGGGGGGGGGATACACCATACATAAGCTGGGCGCTATCTTAGACATGAGGATCTTTTGCGGCCTGCAACACACTGCGCCCAAAGGCGACATCCTCCTGACTTCTAACGTCCACCTGGTAGAACCTAGTAAACGTGTGTACTGAAGACCATGTTGCGGCCTTACAGATTTGAGCCAGGGAGGCCTGGTGATGCACTGCCCATGAAGTTCCAACTGCTCTCGTGGAGTGCGCCCTAACTTTGAACGGAGGCGGTCTCCTTCTCAAGCCATAGGCTTGCATTATGACCTGTCGAATCCACTTGGCTAAAGTAGATTTTGACGCTGCCTGACCCTTTCTGGGGCCTTCCGGCAGAATAAACCAAGTATCCGTTCTGCGAATCTGAGCAGTGGCTTTTAGATAAGCTTTAACTGCTCTTACTACATCCAAAGAATGTAATAACTTTTCCTCTACCGAACTAGGTTTGGGGAAAAAGGAAGGAAGAACCACATCTTGGTTCAAATGAAACCTCGATACCACCTTAGGAAGAAAGGCTGGATGAGGACGTAACACTACTCTGTCCTTATGGATAACCAGATATGGCTCTTTACAGGACATAGCGGCCAATTCCGACACTCTTTTAGCCGAACAAATGGCTACTAGAAAAATCAATTTCCTGGTGAGAAGAACCAAGGAAATGTGCTGTAATGGTTCAAATGGTTGTTTCTGTAGAACCGACAGAACCAGGTTTAAGTCCCATGGACATATGGGAATATTAACCGGAGGGCTAATACGCATCACTCCTTGTATAAAGGCTTTGACTAGTGAATGCGAAGCCAAGGGCCTTTGAAAAAATATTGACAAGGCCGAAATCTGACCCTTGATAGTACTCAAGGCAAGCTTCCTATCTACAGCCCACTGTAGGAAGTCCAGAATCCTACCTATTACGTACTTACGTGGATGCCATTTCTTGGCCTCACACCAAGCGATGTACGCCTTCCAGATTCTATAGTAGATCTGCCTGGATACCGGCTTCCTGGCATTGATCATGGTAGATACCACAGGATTAGAGAGACCTCTCTTTTTTAGAATGTGGGCTTCAATAGCCAGGCCGTCAAACCTAGGGCTGGTAAGGAAGGGTGGTATATCGGTCCTTGCGAAAGCAGGTCCGGACGATGTGGGAGGGTCCAAGGACTCCCCACAGACATTTTTACAATCTCCGCGTACCATGCTCTTCGGGGCCACGCCGAAGCCACCAGAATCACTGGTTTCTTTTCTACCCTGATTCTGCGGAGTAATCGAGGTAACAATTGTGGCGGTGGGAATGCATATATCAGCTTGAACTGATCCCAAGGGAACACTAGGGCATCCGAGCCGCAAGCTAGGGGATCCCTTGTCCGAGAGACAAACCTGTCCACCTTTGCGTTGAATCTGGATGCTAGCAGATCTACATCCGGTGTTCCCCACCGCTGACATATTGTCCGGAAAACCTTGGGGTGAAGGGACCATTCCCCTGGGCATAATTGTTGGCGACTTAGAAAGTCCGCCTTCCAATTCTCCACTCCTGGAATGAATACCGCGGATATGGCTGGGACATATCTTTCTGCCCATTTCAGGATGCAATTTACTTCCCTCTGGGCTGCACGACTCCTGGTGCCACCCTGATTGATATATGCCACTGCCGTGGCATTGTCCGATTGAATTCTGACAGGGGACCCTTGGAGTTTGGATGTCCTTGCTACTAGGGCATACCGGGCTGCTCGTATCTCTAAGAGATTGATGGGCAGGGCCTTTTCTGCATCCGACCATCTGCCCTGGAGAGACCATTGCTCCAGTACTGCTCCCCAGCCTATAAGGCTGGCATCTGTAGTGACCACCCTCCAAGAAATCGGACTGAAGGTCTTCCCTTTTTCCAGATTCTGGGGAACCAACCACCAACGGAGGCTCTTGCGAACGGAAGGGGACAAGGACATTGGTAAGTCTAGGGCCTGAACTTTTTTGTTCCAGGCTGACAGTATGGCCCTTTGCAAATTCCTTGAATGGAATTGACCGTAGGGTACTGCTTCGAATGATGCCACCATTTTTCCCAGCAGCCTCATGCACAGGCGTATGGACGGCTGTCTTTTTGTACCCACTAGGTGGATCAAGTCTCTCAAAGACGACACCTTTTCTTGAGGCAAGAACATTTTTCTCTGGTCTTAATCCAGCCTTAGCCCCAAGTATTCCAGACTTTTGACTGGTTTTAGGGCTGACTTGTCTCGGTTGATAATCCAACCGTGAGATTCCAGATACTTGATTGTCTTGTGAACGACCACTTCTAGTTTTTCCACTGAGTTGTCTATCAGCAACAAGTCGTCTAGATATGCCATTATCGTTACACCTTGTGTTCTTAGATTGGCCAATAATGGGGCCAGAATTTTTGTGAACACTCGTGGTGCTGTGGCCAGACCGAAGGGTAAGGCTCTGAACTGAAAATGGCGCCCTTCTACTGCAAAGCGTAGAAATTTTTGGTGAACTGGAAAGATGGGAATGTGCAAATAAGCATCTTTGATGTCGATCGAGGCTAGCCATTCCTCCCCTTGTAGGGCAGTGGTCACCGATCGGATCGACTCCATCCTGAAAGTTCTGATATGTAGGAATTTGTTTAGCCCTTTTAGACTTAATATGGGCCTCATGTCCCCGTTTGGTTTCGGGACTGTAAAGAGGTTTGAGTAAAACCCGAACCCGCATTCTTCCAGGGGAACCTCCATAATTACTCCTTGGAGCAATAGTTGTTCTAATGCCAACAGGAGGGATCCTCTCTTCCGGGGATCCCTTGGCACGTTCGACCTTATAAAATGGGAAGGAGGGGAGTCTTTTAACTCCAATTTGTATCCCAGACTTACTGCGGAGAGCACCCATCTGTCTCTGATCGTGTCCCGCCAGGTCTCTGCGAACAACTGAAGTCTTCCCCCCACCCGATTGAGTGGGGGCAACCCTTCATGCATTTGATTTTGGGGGAGGTTTTGTACCTCTCCTGACCCAGGGTTTCTTGTTACCCTGCGATTGTCCCTGATTTTTACCCCCGGGATTTGACCGAGGAGGCCGTCGGAACTGTTTCACAGGGACCTCTAACTCTGCTTTTAACCGGCAAGAGTGTACTTTTACCGCTGGAAATTTTCTGGATATATTTGTCCAGGTCTTCCCCGAATAAGCGTTCACCATGAAATGGGAAGCTAACCAGCAATTTTTTACAGGGAGCTTCAGCAGACCAGTTTTTGAGCCATAGAAGCCTGCGCATATGTACTACAGACAGCGTAAGGCGGGAGGCCTGATGGATTGAATCCTTTATGGCGTCAACCGCAAAGCCTAATGCCCCATACACACGATCATTTTTAATGTCATTTTTAAAACTGACGTTTTTCTTGTCATTTTTTTTCTTGTTTCCTCTCAAGCCTGTCTTGCGTACACACCATCATTTTAAAAAATGTTCAAGCAAAGCGCAGTGACGTACAGCACGTACGACGGCACTATAAAGGGGAAGTTCCGTTCGAATTGCGCCACCCTTCATGTTAGTAAAGTTTGTTGAGAGACGATTCGCTCTTTTCAGTCTTGTGCTTTTCAGTCCGTTACAGCGTGACGAATGTGCTATCTCCATTACGAACGCTAGTTTTACCAAAACCAGCGCTCCCGTCTCATACTTGATTCTGAGCATGCGCGTTTTTTTCACGTCGTTAAAGCATACACACTATCGTTTTTCACGTCGTTAAAAAAAACGACATGAAAAACGACGTGGAAAAAGAGAGCATGTTCGAAATTTTTAATGGCCGTTTTTCACGTCGTTAAAAATGCTCTGGAGCATACACACGATCATTTTTAATGGCCATTTTTTTTAATGGCATTTTTAATGGCATGAAAAATGATCGTGTGTATGGGGCATAAGGCTCTAGGTAGATCAGCTAGGGCAAGGGCCTGCTGATCTGGCAGGTCCCTTAAGACTTGTTTCAACTGATCCTTCACTGCTTGGCAGACCCCAATAGCTGCCACTGCTGGTTGTGTCACCAAGCCTGCTGTAGAGAAAGCAGATTTTAATAAGGACTCCAATTTTTTATCTATTGGGTCCTTGAACATTTGGACATTATCTACTGGACATGTCAGTGATTTATTCACACAAGAGATGGCTGCGTCCACTGTAGGGACCCTCCATTTTTTTATGAACTTATCCTCCATGGGATAGACCACCGGAAATCTCTTGGGAGGAGTAAATATTTTATCAGGATGTTCCCAATCCTGGTAAATGAGCCCTTCCAGTAAAGGATGGATTGGAAAGGAACAAACAGTCTGGGGAGCTTTTAGCGACCCCAACGAGGAGACAGAAGTGGATGATGGCTCCGCAAGGGGTATTTTAAATGCTGATCGGACCATGTTAGTCAGGGACTGAACCCATAATCTTTCAGCATGTGATGCTGAGAATGGCTCTTCCACTGTTGATTCCTCTACAACAGAATCAACCTCATCCTGATCCCCTTCAGGTGGGTCGATCCCTGTATGGGACTGTTGCTCTGCTAACAGGTACTCTGAGGGAGGAGACGGAGATCGGGCGCGCTTTCCCTCTGACAGGGAAGCAGCGATCAATGTTGTCAATCTCTCTTCCAGTCCTCCCAGAGCTGAGGAAAAAACCTCCTCTGTTATATACACAGGAGCAGGTGAACTGAGGACAGCCACAGTACCAGGTACTCCTGAGGGTGCTCTACGGTCACTAACCTCTGATTTTTCAGGGGAGATTGGTGCAGCCAAAGCATGCCCAAGATCCTCAGAGCCCGATGGAGACCCCCTTTGCTTCCTGGGATTCTTAGTCCCGGAGACTTTAGACGGCATATTCCTAAGCCCAAAGCTGAGGTATTCCAGCCGAAATACACCACTTACTGACTAGCACAATTGCTGCTATATAAACAGTTGGTGTCTACTAATGTGCCTTTCTATGGGGATGCCTGCATCAACCGCCTGCTGTATGCCTTTCTAAATGTTGCCAGCTCTGTTTCTGCCTTCCATAACCAGCTGACAACACCTAATTGTGCTTTTTAACATGCTGGGACGCCCGCACATGCGCAGAAGCGTTGCGCCGCGCACAGAGCGTCATCCACCAAGCTCCGCCCCTTTTTCAAGCTCACCTCTATAAATAGAGGCGCGGGCACGTGCGCCTTCGGCGCTCTTTTTGAAAAGGAACTAGGGACAGAAGCCAGGGCCCTGTTTGCCACAGGGCTGGGGGATGGATGAGCATTGCAACATGGCAGAGGAAACAGTTTCCCATTCAGAGAACTCACCATCTGCCTGGATTTTGACTTGGAAAGAAAAAATCCACATGACAAGAAAACAACGTTCCACAGCGGCCTCTAGTGGTTTAACACAGGTACCGCGGTTTAACCATTTTTTTTTTTTTTTCTTGACCACTCTTAAAATTATTACATTTTTTAGTAGTTACAGGCATGCACAGATATTTAGCGGGAATACCGTTAGGTAACAGGCAGAAAGACATATTAGGCTTGGGGGTCCCCCAATAGAACCAAGTTCCTGAGGGGCCCCCACTTACCCTTTCCCCACCGCAGGACTCTGTTTGGTCCACAGAAGCCCAAACTTCACCTCTCACGGCAGGCATTGTAATTAAACCTTCAGGGACCGGGTTCCCAAGGATTCCACTCCCCTGGACCTGTATAGCACCCTGCACAGAAAACATCTTGGTCGTGGGTATGACCAGAGCTCTGGATCCCAGGGTCCAGCCCTCCTAAGAGAAGCATTACAGGCAAAACCTTGCTCTTCTCTGCAAGGCCCGGGTACCGACCGTTTAGCTATGAAGCTTTTTTGGTCGGATCCGGAATAGCTTACTGAGGCCCAAAAGAACCTGTACGCAAGCTCAGTGAAAAACACATGTTACTTCTTGGCCAACACCTTAGACACTGGCAAAAAACTGAGGTGCTCCCGGATGGGAGGGGCTTATATAGGGGAGGGTACTTCCGGTTTGGAAGTTGCCAGTGCCAGCACCTGAAGGTAAACTATATAACCCACATAGTAATGACTATGCCGCTCTGTGTCCCGTGATGTACGAGAAAGAAAAGGGATAACAATCGTTCATGGCACAGACTTGTGATTTGGACCTCAGCCAGAATTTATTTTTTAGTGACCGGACCTCCTTGAATTTTAATTCACTACCCCTGCTGTAGTGTATTGTGTTTTATGAAAATATGTTGGCATGACACATATGTATATATATAGGTTACAAATGTAGGCATGAAAATTCCAATAGGGAGCCAAGCGCAGAAAGTAAACCAAGGAGCCAAAGTAATTATAAAAGTCACACTGGACCGCTGCTACCGCACTCAGATGACCAAATGGGAAACAGACAAAAACAACTGAATTGGGAAGCGCAGATCCAGGAGGTGGCAAGGAATTAACTGGAGATGGAATCCATGTGAAATTTAAAACAGTTTATTGCTGATAAAACATGTAACCAATACACAGTACAAATAAGAAAAATCGTCAGAATGGCCAAACTCACTGTAATGGTGCCAGAAATGGAGCCAAAGGTGGTGGAGAAATGGTTGTCCGGCTTCCGTGAGGGCTGTGGACAGAGGGGGCTGCAGACCAAAAATGGGAAGCCTGAAAACACTTTCCAACAGCTGGGAGCAGTGACCATAACCAAAGCCAGGCTACATCAGGGAAAGGAAAGGCTGGATCCAGATTCATGAAGCACAAATCGGCAAAGCCTGATGGATCAAATGGATCAGAGCAGGGGATGTGATGAGTATCACAGCAGGTGCCGGAGCTTGAGTAGTATACGATTACATGTTTCGTATGCCGCTCAAGCTCCGGCACCTGCTGTGATGCTCAACACATTTGATCCATCAGGCTTTGCCAATGTCTGCCTGCGGTCAAAATGTGTGACGTGGCCAGGGAGGAGTCCTGTGGTGTCCGGACACCTTACAGCTCAGCCTCGTACCCGCTGCCCCTCCAGCATTCATCTCTGGCCTCACCTGCTGCTGCAGCGGCTCTGCCATTTTTCACTCTGGTCATACAGTGATCGTGCTTCCTGAATCTGGATCCAGCCTTTCCCCTCCCTGATGTAGCCTGGCTTTGATTATGGTCACTGCTCCCAGCTGTTGGAAAGTGTTTTCAGGCTTCCCATTTCTGGTCTGCAGCCCCCTCTGTCCACAGCCCTTACGGAAGCGGGACAGCCATTTCTCCACCAATAAACTGTTTTAAAATTCACATGGATTTCATCTCCAATTGATTCCTTGCCACCTCCTGGATCCCAATTCTGTTTTAACAAATGTAGGTGTCAGGTCACCTATGGCCAGGTGACAGATGCACACCGTAGGGGGACAGGAGTGCACCGCAAGGTAGTGAACCCTATGGCTGACTGCTGCGGATAGGAAACTGGGTGGTTGTGGAAAGCGGGACCAGAGGAGCACAACCGGGATCCTATAGGAAGCTAGAGCCAAGATTCCCCAGGGTGCGGAGTCTAAGACCCAGCAGGTCTTCTCCAGAGCCTCTAGTGGTGAGGATGTTATGCTGCAGGCTGGGTCCAGGTCGCGGCCCCTAGAGTCTCCTAGCTCACGCCCCGTAGGATAAGGGGAAAAGAGGGGAAGCAGCAGAGCAAGATATAAGAGTAATGAATAACAAGCTGAAGGTCAAGGGCCACAAGCAGACAAGGATAACGAAGGACAAGCCGAAGGTCAAGGGTCACAAGCAGACAGGGATAGTCGGGGACAAGCCAAATATGTAACAGAGAGACAGACGTAGCACACGGCAGGCAGGAACCCAAACACACAATGCCTAACAAACACGTTGATCAGCGAAGCAGGCTTGCAGTGCACAGGTTAATATAGTGTTCTGTGATAGGGCCTGGGGTGGAGTCTGGCTGGGAGGAGATTATAAAGGAAGCCAGGTGAAGGGGGTCTGGTCTCTAAGATGAACACATGAGGAGGAAAGGTAAGATGGCAGACAGACATTAATGCATATCCATGACAGTACCCTCCCTCTTACGAGGCCTCCCCCTTCCCCGCCTGGGCCCAGGATTGGAGGGAAACTTCAGATGAAACTCCTTTAACAGACGAGGTGCAAAGACCTCAGATGCAGTGATCCAAGACCTCTCCTCAGGACCAAACCCCTTCCAATGAACGAGGTACTGAAGAACGCCTTTACAAAGTCGGGAGTCCAGAATTTGACTGACCTCGTACTCCTGATTATCGTCAGAGACAGGCGCCACGGTAGGGAGAGGACGAGAGAATTTATTGAGGACTAAAGGCTTCAGAAGGGCAACATGGAAACAGTTAGTGATTTTAAGGCTCTTAGGAATCTGGAGTTTGAAACAAACTGGATTCAGTTTAGCAGTTACAGTGTATAGACCAATGAATCGTGGAGCAAACTTCAGAGAAGGAACTCGGAGCTTGATGTTCCTGGTGGAGAGCCAGACTTTGTCCCCTGGCTGAAGAGAAGGCGGTTTACGCCTGCGGCGGTCGGCAAAGCCTTTGAATTTTTCAGCAGCTGCCCGGAGGGAATCATGAACGTCACCCCAAACAGAATTGAGAGACTCCTGAACCAAAGCCAAAGCTGGAATATCTGGAGAACAGGTCATGGGAAGAGGAAGTTGAGGGTGTTTTCCATAAACAGTGAAAAAGGGTGTCTTCTGCGAGCTGGTATTCACATGATTGTTATGGGAGAATTCTGCCCACGGAAGTAGAGAGGACCAATCGTCATGATGAGAAGACACAAAGGTGCAAAGAAAGACCTCTAACTCCTGATTAACCCTCTCAGTCTGTCCATTGGATTGAGGGTGGTAGGAAGAGGAAAAATCCAAGACAATATTGAGGGATTTGCAAAAGGCTCTCCAAAAATGAGACGTAAATTGGACTCCCCTGTCGGAAACAATATGAGAAGGAACCCCATGGAGGCGGAAAATTTCTCGAATAAAAATGGGAACCAAGGCAGGAGCAGAAGGAAGACCAGGAAGAGGAACAAAATGAGCCATCTTGGAGAACCGATCGATTACCACCCAAATTACTGTATTATTCTCAGACAGTGGGAGGTCGGTGATAAAATCCATGGCAATATGAGCCCAGGGCTCCTTAGGGATGGGCAAGGGCATGAGGAGACCAGCAGGAGCTTGTGTGGAGGATTTAGACTGAGCACAGACATGACAAGCCTTAACGTAGTCTTTGACATCTGAGCGGAGATTAGGCCACCAGTAGTGACGACTAATGAGTAAGAAGGATGGGAGGAATCCAGAATGACCTGCCACCTTGGAATCATGTCCCCAACGAAGGATCTTAGCTCAGTGGGGACAAAGGTCTTATCAGGCGGAATCTTTGACTTCAGGGTGGTAGAGTGGGCAGCAATGCACGAGGTTGGAATGATCGGCTCAGGTTCAGGGGCGGACTCCTCGTCAAAAGTGTCAAATGACCTAGAGAGCGCATCAGCCCGACCGTTGCAGGAACCAGGTTTGTAAGTAATCGTGAAATTAAAACGGGCAAAGAAGAGACTCCACCTGGCCTGTCTAGGATTCAGACGTTTAGCATTCTGTAGATACTGTAAATTCTTGTGGTCAGTAAAGATCGGTATGGAGTGAGGGGAACCCTCCAAGAGATGACGCCACTCCTCTAATGCCAATTTAATCGCAAGAAGTTCCCGATCACCGATGGCATAATTCCTCTCTGCCTGAGAATTTTTTTTGGAGAAGAACGCACATGGTTGACGTCTCTTCTCAAAGAATTGAAGAAGCACAGCTCCCACCCCCATTGAGGAAGCGTCCACTTCAATAAAAAATGCATCCCCAGGATTTGGTCTCCTCAAGAGAGGTCCAGAAACAAAGGCCTGTTTCAGGTCGTGAAATGCAGAGACACCTTCGGGAGGCCAGTCTTTGGCATTCACACCCTTCTTGGTTAAAGCGATAATAGGCACAGCAATGGAAGAGTAATTCCTTATGAACTGCCTATAATAATTTGTGAAGCCAAGAAAGCGCTGTGTGGCCTTGAGGCTAGCAGGAAGAGGCCAGTTGGTAATAGCCAAGACCTTCGCAGGATCCATACGAAGACCCGAACATGAGACAAAGCACCCCAAAAACAGGACCTCAGAACATTCAAAGGAACATTTCTCCAGCTTGGCATAGAGATTGTTCTCTCTAAGACGCTGAAGTACAGTGCGGACATGGTTTCTGTGGACGAGCAGATTTTCAGAAAAGATCAGAATGTCATCCAGATAGATGACAACAAACTGGTACAGCAGATCTCTGAAGATTTCATTGACGAAGTTTTGAAACACAGCTGGGGCATTACACAAACCAAAAGGCATCACCAGGTATTCGTAATGCCCGTCTCTAGTGTTGAATGCAGTCTTCCATTCGTCACCCTCCCGTATTCGAATGAGATTGTACGCGCCTCTGAGATCCAACTTGGTGAAAATGGAGGCACCCTTTAACCTATCGAATAGTTCAGATATTAAGGGTAAGGGGTATCGATTTTTAATAGTAACCGCGTTTAAACCTCGATAGTCGATACAGGGTCTTAGGGTACCATCCTTTTTGGCAACGAAAAAGAACCCTGCCCCTGCAGGTGATGCGGATTTCCGGATGAAACCTCTCTCCAGATTCTCTGCAACATACTCAGACATGGCCTGGGTCTCTGGGATGGACAGAGGGTAGGTACGACCCCTGGGCAGAGTTGCTCCGGGGACAAGATCAATAGCACAGTCAAAAGACCTGTGGGGAGGAAGCACCTCAGCTGATTTCTTACAGAACACATCCCGGTAATCACTGTATGCAGCGGGAAGATCAGAAGAAACAGAAGTGGTAGCAACCGGAAGTCTCTCTTTGGGGGCCACCTTGAGAAGACATGACGAGAAACATGAGGGATCCCAAGCCAGGACCTGCCCAGAGGCCTAGTCCACATGTGGAGAGTGGAGCTGCAGCCAAGGAAGGCCCAATACAATGGGGGTAGAGGCCTTGGGTAGAATGAGAAAGGATATCAACTCCTGGTGGAGAATCCCTACCGACATCCTAATGGGTAGCGTCTGGAAGCGAATAGGGCCCCCTGGGAGAACAGTGCCATCAATTGCCGAGACTACCAATGGGGTAGCGAGAGGTGAAAGGGTAAGCTTCATAGAAGAAGCAGTTCCCCAATCCATAAAATTGCCGGCTGCCCCTGAATCCAGATATGCAAGGGTTGATTGAGGAGAAGTGCCTACATGAAGGAACACCGGCAGGAGAAGGCGAGAAGGTGATGTTTCAGGGTCCAATACTCCACCTTCCAAATGTATTAGGCCCGAGCGTTTCCCGGACAGAAGCGAGCAAAAGTCACGAAAATGACCCTTGCCCCCACAATAGAGGCACAAGCCCAGAGTTCTGCGCCTAGCACGTTCTTCGGGGGTTAGTCTGGTCCGGCCCAGCTGCATAGGTCCCTCAGCAGGCAGAAGATGCTCCACGGGACGAAGGAAGGGGAGCTCAGACTGGCTAGGACCCAGAGAGTGCTGGAGTCTTTTTTCTAGCGACCTCTCCTGAAAACGAATGTCGATCTGGTTGCACAAAGAAATTACATCGTCCAGACCGACGGGAATGGCTCTTCCCGCTAATTCGTCTTTCACTCGGTCAGAGAGGCCATGTAAAAAGGTAGCGACCAGGGCCTCATTATTCCAGCTCAATTCAGCTGTGTGGATACGGAACTGAAGAGCGTATTGTCCCACTGAACTAGCTTCTTGGCGAAGACGTAAGACAGCACTAGCCGCTGAAGAAGCCCGAGCCGGCTCCTCGAAGATGTTCCGAAAGAGCTCCAAGAAGTCGGACAGGATGGAAACCACCGAATCATTCCTTTCCCACAGGCGGGCAGCCCAGGCTAAAGCTTCACCGGAGAGGAGGGAGATGATATAGGCTACCTTAGCCCGATCAGACAGGAAGTTTTGAGGCTGAAGCTCAAAATGGATCGTACATTGGCTGAGAAACCCCCTGCAGGCCTTGGAGTCCCCAGAGAAACGGAACGGAGCTGGCAGTTCTAGTGAGTGTGTGGCTGCGACTGATGCGAAAGGCGCAGCCGCTGGTTATACTTGAGGTTGCAGATTTGGGGTTCCCAAGGAGGTCTGAAGCTGCTCGAAGCGAGAAGCCAGATCCTGGAGGAATCGCATCACCTGAGTCTGATCTGATTCCTGGGTCTCAAGTCTACGGACTATGCCCTGTAATGGATCATCCGCGGGGAGCGGCCTGTCAGCCGGGTCCATGGCTGATCAAACTGTCAGGTCACCTATGGCCAGGTGACAGATGCACACCGTAGGGGGACAGGAGTGCACCGCAAGGTAGTGAACCCTATGGCTGACTGCTGCGGATAGGAAACTGGGTGGTTGTGGAAAGCGGGACCAGAGGAGCACAACCGGGATCCTATAGGAAGCTAGAGCCAAGATTCCCCAGGGCGCGGAGTCTAAGACCCAGCAGGTCTTCTCCAGAGCCTCTAGTGGTGAGGATGTTATGCTGCAGGCTGGGTCCAGGTCGCGGCCCCTAGAGTCTCCTAGCTCACGCCCCGTAGGATAAGGGGAAAAGAGGGGAAGCAGCAGAGCAAGATATAAGAGTAACAAATAACAAGCTGAAGGTCAAGGGCCACAAGCAGACAAGGATAACGAAGGACAAGCCGAAGGTCAAGGGTCACGAGCAGACAGGGATAGTCGGGGACAAGCCAAATATGTAACGGAGAGACAGACGTAGCACACGGCAGGCAGGAACCCAAACACACAATGCCTAACAAACATGTTGATCAGCGAAGCAGGCTTGCAGTGCACAGGTTAATATAGTGTTCTGTGATAGGGCCTGGGGTGGAGTCTGGCTGGGAGGAGATTATAAAGGAAGCCAGGTGAAGGGGGTCTGGTCTCTAAGATGAACACATGAGGAGGAAAGGTAAGATGGCAGACAGACATTAATGCATATCCATGACAGTAGGCAGAACACTGACAATTGCGATTTTCGGCAAAGCATTGACAAAACTCACTTATAAACAACACCACATTCGAAGGAGTGGGGGACAAAGGAGAGCATCAGTGGATGGACACTGAATATAGAAAAATTCACTATTTTCATTTCAGCAAAATATGCTTCATAATAACATTGACCAGCTATTACAATTATAACAAATTATACATTACATAGTACAATCTCATTACTGCATCAGATAAGACAGCTCACCAAGAAGGAAAATCCCGCCAATGTTATAATCATCCAGAGATTTTATATAACTCTAAAAAGAAAAAGAATCGTTATAACAATAAATTCAAAGTTTACATATATTCATACGTCTGTGCTTCCTGAGGGATATTCTGGGTAATGTTCCCTCTCCCTGATTGTTGTATCACCAATCACATTCAAACTTCACAGGTAGGTCTGTATCTCTGAGGTGGCTATAAGAAAAAGTCTTAGTAACTTTAATGATATGTAAGTCTTTACACAGAGAGTGGCAATGTCCCTATATCACCAACAGGAAAAATGGAGTAGTTGTGCCAGTTATGCCTAATAAAAAAACTGCAGTCCTGTGCAGGCTGTGCCCCTGATATAACCCTTTCACTGCCAAGCCACAAGCTCCACTTTTAGCCCTGGTTCACATTAATGCTACTTTGAAATCGTGCTACTTCACTTAAAGAAGCATGATTTCAAAGTAGCAGGTCAGTGCGATTTCAGGTGCTACTTACAAGACATCTGTGCGGCTTCATGCACAGATGTCTATCGAAGTCGCACTCGAAATCGTCAAAAGTAGAGCAGGAACTACTTTTGCAAATCGATGCAGTGCCGCACCGATTGTAATGATGCCTTTGCCAACAATAGGCTGTGACTTGTTGACAAATTGCTCCAATGTGAACGAGTGCTTAATTTCAGCTGGCCAAACCATTTTTGCAATCTTTTACTTTTTTTGTCATTTTTTCACTTAGCCCAGGTTCACACTGGGCTGCGGGAGTGAAGCCGTGCGAGTTCAGCTGAACTCGCACGATTTCACTCTCGCTGGCAGTCCCGATTTCAGCCGCGAATACAAAGACATCTGACACAGATGTCAATGTAAATCGCGGCTGAAATCGCAAAAAGTAGTACAGAAACTACTTTTTTGAAATCGGTGCAGGTGAAGATATCACAAGGTATAATCATCTATTTTTAACACCATGGCCATTAGTGGCCTCTTATGAGGTCTGGGTAAAGGGGAATCAATAAACACGTGGAAGTAGGAGAGGGGATCCCTCCCCTATTCCCTTTTTTTTTTTTTTTTTAAGCTTGTTTGTCGTCACTTAAGTTGGGGAATTACGCAATGGGGGCCGCTACACACAATTATGGGTAATTAATACTTAACCACGAGGCACAATATACATACACATTTCTTTTTTTAATGTGGAGAAAAAAAATAATATTAGTAACTTTGGCCATCGGTGGCCTTTTTGGAAGTAGGAGGGGGCGTTGTTTAAGTGACACAGAAGGGCACAGTAGGAGAACACATGACTCAAGTAGAGGGAATGGAGTGAGTAGGGATAGAGCAGACTTACTCCTCCGCAGCCAGGGATGGCGTGGAGGGAGGGGGGGGGAGGGAGCTATTTTATTTTTTCATGTTTTTTTCAATTTAATTTTATGTTTTTTTTTCTTTCCTATTCCTTTTTTCTTTTTTTGGGGGGGGGGGGGGATAACATAATTGATAAACTTTTGATAAGACAATTTTGTACCTGGTTCTTTCCTGTAAGGTTCATTTGTGTCTTATGTAAATTATGTAATATAAGAATGTACAATGCTGAATGGAAATGTTGAAGTTTATAATAAAATAAATAAAGTTTGATTATAAAAAAAAAGTAGAGCAGTAACTACTTTTGCAAATCGGTGCGGTGCCACACCGATTGTAACGGTGCCATTGCCAACAATAGGATGCCACTTGTTGACAAATTGCTCCAATGTGAACGAGTGCTTAATCTCAGCTGGCCAAACCATTTTTGCAATCTTTTACTTTTTTTTGTCATTTTTCACTTAGCCCAGGTTCACACTGGGCTGCGGGAGTGAAGCCGAGCGAGTTCAGCTGAACTCGCACGATTTCACTCTCGCTGGCAGTCCCGATTTCAGCCGCGATTACAAAGACATCTGACACAGATGTCAATGTAAATCGCGGCTTAAATCGCAAAAAGTAGTACAGAAACTACTTTTTGAAATCTGTGCAGCGCCGCAGATGCGGCGTCGCACTGATTAGGACGGTGCCATTGCCCGCAATTTGCGGCAAATATCACCGATTTGACATGTCAAATCGCATGTCAAATCGCACCAGTGTGAACCAGGGCTTAGAGCTTTCAGAGTTTGTAAAAGGCCCCTCAAACCCCTTGATGTGCAATGTGATAAAATAATGCATACATACATTTTATTGCGACGCAGTGTGTTACGATATGCAACAATGTGTTGCTATGTGCTGCTGAACACAGAATGAAATTAATGTAATTGAAAAAAAAAAAAATCAAGCACTGTGATGTATGGTAACCATGCACTGCAGCACTTTTGGACAATGGTTACCAGTGCACAGTGGTATTGCTCACCATATAGCATGCTGGCTGATGTGAATGGACCCTTAGTGTGTTGGTGCACTGCAGTATGATTAGGGAAAATGAATCCTCATTCTCCTTTTCCTCTGCAGCAGAACTGAATGGATGAAAAGGAGGTGCTCTGTAAAGACCAGGGCGCTGTTGAGTGCTGTGGTAGTTCATGGATTCTTCGTGTCAGTGTGAAACTGCCTGCCTGTATGATGTATGGGCAGACAGCTTACACTGACACTGACAGTCTGCTGGAGACCTACATGGCATCAGCGATCTGCTAATCCCTGGTGCAATGCTTTCCAGGCTCCTAAAAAGAAAAATTGTAAATGCACTTTTTTTTACCTGTAAAAAAATGGTGCATTCATTTATTTATTTTTTAAAGGTGAACTTATCCTTTAAAGTTTCATACACATGGCCAGAACAGCGTATACAATGGCAGAGGTTGTAGCCAGTGTAAGGGAGCCACGGGTGCAGCATACAGCCTCCTAGGCTTGTGCAATTCGTTTCGTAACGAATCGAAATTCGTCCAAATTTAGCAACTTTCGGACATTCGGAAGCATTCGAATTTCCGAACAAAGCAATTACGAATAAAACCGAATCCGAAATAAATTATACCGCAAATAGCGAATGCCCGAATGTCTTCGGCATAATTAGTTATGAAAAAAGTTGCGAATCCATACGAAGCACAATAACACTCACTCTGCTCTGCTCTCTGCTTCTCCCTCACCGTGCTGAACTCCCTCTCAAAATGGTGTACAGGGGCGGAGGCTATAACCGCATGTAAAAAACGAAAGTCAAATACAAGATTTCTAATCCATTCGAAGCACAATAACACTCTGCTCTGCTCTCTGCTTCTCCCTCACCGTGCTGAACCCTCTCAAAATGGTGTACAGGGGCGGAGGCTATAGCCGCATGTAAAAAACGAAAGTAAAATACGAGATTTCGAATCGTTACAAATAACCGCTATGTATTTAGAAAAGTACAAATCCATTCGAAGCACATTAGGCATAATAGGCAGCGTCGTTGTGAGAGAGACACGGAAAATTACGAATCAACGAACCCAAAAAAAGTTACGAAAGTAGGAGTTGTCTCCAGAATCAACGAAAAACAATGTACCCTACCGAAAGTACGAATTATAAATCAACTAAAAATTCAACGAAAAATGTCGCTTGCGAAAATACGAATTAGTCTGAACACGAAAAATCCCGTCTAGCAAAATTACGAATGATTACGAATCAACAGGACCGAAAAGAAACAAACCGAAACTAAACAAACTTTTCCGTTGTGCACAAGAAACGAACCAAAACTAAATGAATTTTTCCGTTGTGCACAAGTCTACAGCCTCCCACTGCAATAAATGGCTGTACGGTGCTATATCAGGATTTACAGCAATGCTTGCATAAACACGCACTTGCGCACAGGCATACAACCTTGGATCCAGATTGTCTGTGTCCACAGATGTATGTCTGTGCGCATGCATGATTCTATGCAAACGCCATTTGTTTCAATGGGAGGCTGTACACTGCACCTTTGGCTCTCTTACATGGCCATGTGCATGAAGCCTGAAAGTAAACATGCCACACACCAGGGCAATTCAATCAATACAATATAAAAAATGAATAAGTACAATTCACCTTTAGTGAAAACCACATCAAAAATTAACAGATCTTAACACCTCCTGATCCTGCCTGCTGGTCCTTTCTGCTTTATGACCAATAGGGAGGCTCACAAGGAAAAAAACAGTGTGCGGCCCTAGCTCACCTTTCACAGGAAATGTAGAAATTTGAATGGCACATCAGCTGCCTATATTTGGAGATCTGTTTGATTGTATAATTATTTTAATTGAAGGTATGAACTAACTATATGTTTTTCATTATAAGTTCAGTTTGGATTGCTCACTTTTATGGCTGGTTTACAACGTGTTTGCTATATGCCATATGAGGCATTTGGAATAACAAAAGCACCCAGATCACTACTAAATGACTAAGGAACATATGGGTTAATGGAACTATGGAATTGGATTTTTGTGTAATTTCTCCTAAACAATGCAATTATATAACTATGCAAAATTACTGGGGATTTTTGCAACAAACCTATAATTACTACTCATGTTAATGGTTTACATACCACCACAGCATTGTAAGCTTTGGTTCTGTAAACTAGATTGAGTCCTTTGCATGTAAATCGTAGACAGAGCAAACCATGAGATGCCAAGTGGCTCGCCAGAGAAACCAAGTGAGCAAAGTTCATGTCTCCCCCAGCACCGTGTGTGAGAATGACTCCATATAATACACCACTGTGAGCTTTAGGAATGGATAAAACAGCATCCAGAGATTTCTTAGCAAATGGGATTTTAATCTTCTCCTGAAAAATACAAATTATACATATAAAAGAACATGCCAACACATCAATGACTGACATTACAGTACTGTATATACAATATCTCACAAAAGTGAGTACACCCCTCACATTTTTGTAAATATTTTATTATATCTTTTCATGTGACAACACTGAAGAAATGACACTTTGCTACAATGTAAAGTAGTGAGTGTACAGCTTGTATAACAGTGTCAATTTATTATCCCCCTTAAAAATAACACACAGCCATTAATGTCTAAACCGCTGGCAACAAAAGTGTGCAAATTTGGTGTTATCGCTCTCACTCTCTCATGCTGGCCACTGGAAGTTCAACATGGCAGCTCATGGCAAATAACTCTCTGAGGATCTGAAAAAAATAATTGTTGCTCAACATAAAGATGGCCGAGGCTATAAGAAGATTGCCAAGACCCTGAAACTGAGCTGCAGCACGGTGGCCAAGACCATACAGAGGTTTAACAGGACAGGTTCCAGTCAGAACAGGCCTCGCCATGGTCAACCAAAGAAGTTGAGTTCATGTGCTCAGCGTCATATCCAGAGGTTGTCTTTGGGAAATAGATGTATGAGTGCTGCCAGCATTGCTGCAGAGGTTAAAGGGGTGGGGGGTCAGCCTCTCAGTGCTCAGACCATACGCCGCACACTGCATCAAATTGGTCTGCATGGCTTTCATCCCAGAAGGAAGCCTCTTCTAAAGATGATGCACAAGAAAGCCCACAAACAGTTTGCTGAAGACAAGCAGACTAAGGACATGGATTACTGGAACCATGTCCTGTGGTCTGATGGGACCAAGATAAACTTATTTGGTTCAGATGGTGTCAAGCATGTGTGGCAGCAACCAGGTGAGGAGTACAAAGGCAAGTGTGTCTTGTCTACAGTCAAGCATGGTGGTGGTGGGAGTGTCCTGGTCTGGGGCTGCATGAGTGCTACCGACACTGGGGAGCTACAGTTCATTGAGGGAACCATGAATGCCAACATGTACTGTGACATACTGAAGCAGAGCATGATCCCCTCCCTTCAGAGACTGGGTCGCAGGGCAGTATTCCAACATGATAACGACCTCAAACACACCTCCAAGACGACCACTGCCTTGCTAAAGAAGCTGAGGGTAAAGGTGATGGACTGGCCAAGCATGTCTCCAGACCTAAACCCTATTGAGCATCTGTGGGGCATCTTCAAATAGAAGGTGGAGGAGAGCAAGATCTCTAACATCCACCAGTTCAATGATGTCGTCATGGAGTAAGGGAAGAGGACTCCAGTGGCAATCTGTGAAGCTCTGGTGAACTCCATGCCCAAGAGGGCTAAGGCAGTGCTGGGAAATAATGGTGGCCACACAATATATTGACACTTTGGGGTGTACCGTACTCACTTTTGTTGCCAGCGGTTTAGACATTAATGGCAATGTGTTGAGTTATTTTGAGGGGACAGTAAATGTACACAGTTATACAAGCTGTACACTCACTACTTTACATTGTAGCAAAGTGTAATTTCTTCAGTGTTGTCACATGAAAAGATATAATAAAATATTTACAAAAATGTGAGGGGTGTATTCACTTGTGAGATAATGTGTGTGTGTGTATGTATGTGTGTGTGTGTGTGTGTATATATAACAATGAAAGACCAAACTAAATAAAAACAGTTCAATGACAGGTGGCTGCGGGTGTCCACATGTTCACATTGAGCTGTTACATGTGATTAGGGACAGATGATCAGCCTTGGACACAGATCAATTTGCTAATACATGCAAACAGTCGGCACCATCTGTCATTGATATTGCTAGCTGGCCACGGCTGTTTACCTCCACCTGTGCTACCCAGGAACTTAAAAACATGGGTCTCCTGAGACCTCTCATATTTCCCCAAAGCCCCCACTGGTAAAAAAAAAAAAATTGTGGCAATGCATGTTACGTGTGTTATTCACTGCATAACTGGTGTGCGTTGTGCACGTGCACGTGCACTGCAATGCCTTTTTACAGAGCATCACAGTGCTTCATTTGCCTTTATTTTAAATCACACTCATTCAACTCTATTGTGCATGCAATGTAACACGGTGTGTTGCGATAAAGTGTATGCCTGGATCAAAGCACTGTGTGTGTGTGCACCAACAATGAGTACCTATTTATATGGTACTTTCTTCAGCGCAGTATAGTGTGACACAATCTGTTCACCACACACCAGTAGCTACTTCCTAAGAGGCCCTTAGCCCTCATTTACACTGGAGCGACTTGTCATGCAATTTGACAGGTCACAGCCTATTGCCGGTGTCTTGCTGAAAAAGGTCCCCTGCGGATTAGTTCCCCCCTGTACTGCGCAGGCGCAGCGCTTGCCTCCGATAATAGCCCAACATGTAGAGCTGAGAGTCAGCTCTAGACGGCGCCTGCGCACACCAAATTGTGCTACACTTCTGACATCCAAGCTCATTCCTTAGGGATCGAATTGTATGTAGGCGGGTGTAAACGGACACATGTTCATTTACGCCTACTGCTTCATAGAGAAGAATGAAGGTTCTGATTGGGCCTGCCTAAAAAATAGACAGGTGGACTCAATCGGAGCATCCATGTGAAAGGGGCCTTAGGGCACGTTCACACTGTGTGCAGTGACTGGCGTTTTTCCACACTGTCACAACAAGGGCATATAGAAAACAGATTTTACGAAAAGTTTCTTGCTTGCATTCTATAAGTGGCGCAACATGCACCAAATTGAAGTACAATTCTAGACAGGTCCATGAATTTGGCGCTGTCTTCACCACTTTTACAACATGAGAAACACTTTTGCAAAATCTGTCTGCGCCAGTCTTTATGAATATCAGGGACTGTGTGTTTCAGATCTGTGTACCCACTCCTGCCCTCATGGCAAACTTTGATATGCGATTGTATCCATGCAGCCCATTTTGTGTGCATCCACTTCTATGGGCTGTATGCAAACAGAGGTGGATTCTCACACGTCTGCCAGCGACTCTGCGCGGAGAACGGGATTAATCGCACATCTGAATGGGCAGTGGTTTCTAAAACGCATATAAAATGCATGCAATGATTTTATATTCTCACTGTACATTTAGCGCATTTCATTTACTTGCATTTAGAAAAAATAGAATTCTGGGCATCCAGGGGCAGATTAGATCCTCTGAACACTTCTAAACCCACATAGTGTACATTTAAATGTAGTAACATTTCATAAGAAAGCAAAACGTTTGTTTGTATTTTTCAGCATAATTGCACAATGAATCTAAATGCAGGAGGTTAGTGTGAATTGTGAGAGGAGTCTGAGCACATGGCTATGTATTATGACTGTACCTCAGTGAAGTCCCCCATGGCTGTACTCATACACACTGCTGGAAGAGGAGGAGAGGAGGGAGGGAAGAACTTCCTCATTACAACAGGCTGCAGGATCTGTCACATGAATGGCTGCAGTGTTCATTATTACATAAAAAGGCTTTTTCCAAGGATTACAACACGCAGTACAAGTATACACAATGTGCACATATTTGTTTTCATACAATATTACTGATCCGGACAGTCTCTAGAACAGGGGGCTCAAACTGTTGCGAAACTACAAGTCCCATCATGCCTCTGCCTGTGGGAGTCATGCTTGTAACTGAGTCGTGCAATGCCTCATGGGACTTGTAGTTTTACAACAGCTGGAGGGCAGCTAGTTTAGGACCCCTGCTCTAGACTAGAGCCTTAGGGTGTAGATGCAGATAGCTGGCTGCTCTTTGAGGTATTCAAGATTTGTCCCCGGACATGATAGAATAGCTCTTTATTTCCTGCACGTGAGATGTAGTCCCTACCATTTCATTATTCTTTGGTCTGTTTAGGGCTCTTTTCCACAAGCTTCCTCTTCTAAAGAGCAATCTGCGGCAGATTGCTTTTCAGAGGGCATTTGAGGAGGCGTCTCCTCCTTGCCATCTGTTTTAACCCCTAAAAAAAAGCCGCAGCTATGTGTATTGCATGTGGTTGCTGCGAGGCCCATTTAGCTGAATGGGTCACATTCGGGGGAAGGTACTATAATGCATCATGGCCACGGCATACGTACACCTAGGGTTGCCACCTCATTCCTTTAAACCCGAACACATATGAATTACACAGATTCTGAGGCTAATTTAATGCAGATTAGGTTCCAAGTGAGTTTAATTACCACCTTAATCAGCCACAGAACCTGTGTAATTAATATGTGTTCGGGTTTAAAGGGATGAGGTCGCAACCCTACGTACACCCCCATCCATTGCCTTTGCAGCTTAACCACTTAAGGACTGGAAGGTTTTACCCCCTTAATGACCAGGCCATTTTTTGCGATATGGCACTGCGTCGCTTTAACTGACTATTACACGGTCATGCAATGCTGTACCCAAACAAAATTGACGCCCTTTTTTTCCCACAAATAGAGATTTCTTTTGGTGGTATTTGATCACCTCTGCAGTTTTTTTATTTTTTGCGCTATAAACAAAAAAAGATTTTGAAAAAAAAACAATATTTTTTACTTTTTGCTATAATAAATATCCCCCCAAAAAAATGTCTTCATCAGTTTAGGCCGATATGTATTGTTCTACATATTGTTGGTAAAAAAAAAATCGCAATAAGTGTATATTGATTGGTTTGCGCAAAAGTTATAGCGTCTACAAAATAGGGGATAGATTTATGGACTTTTTATTATAATTTTTTTTTACTAATAACGGCAGTGAGCAGGGATTTTGAGTGAGACTGCGACATTGCGGCGGACAGATCGGACACTTTTGATACTTTTTTTGGGACCAGTGACATTTATACAGAGATTAGTGCTATAAAAATGCACTGATTACTGTGTAAATGACACTGGTAGGGAAAGGGTTAATGCTAGTGGTGATTAAGGGATTAAATGTGTTCCCTGGGAGGTGTTTTCTAACTGTGGGGGGAGGGGAATGACTGGGAGTACAGAGAGATCGCTTTTCCTGATCACTAGTGTAGCGGGTATATGCTTTTCTATCATGTTTGAATTTGGTGGGGGATCTGTGATGTGTGGTTCTCTGGAGCCCAGCAGGTGGCGCTGTCACTTTAGGCCCGGGGTTGAGCCGGGGGGCTCCGCTGGGCTTGCTGGGGGAGGGTATAAGGGGGCCGGCCATCTTGGTTGGGGAGGAGTCCCAGGCACCTTCAGCCTGAGGACGGTGGTTCGTACTGGGGGTCTAGGCGGCTTAGGCCTAGAGGACACCCGGAGGTCGTTTCCATCCCAGGCACCTTTAGCCTGGGGTGAGGTACTCGGATGGAGGTCTGGAGCCCTGTGTCCTTCGCTGGGTTCCGCAGGGGAAGGAACTCCTAGGGGACCCCGGGAGTGGGTACCCGAATCGAGAGGCGTAAGGGACCGGAGGAGGTACTCACCCGAAGACCTGGTGAGCAAATTGCCGGTGCCGGGTGAGCCTCCGAAGACCGCCTGGAGGGATGTCTTCCCCCGAACAAGGGACCAAAAGCCACTTTCAAGAAGGAAATAGGAGAATAAGTTGTGCCTGGGCCTGCTTGCATCCACACCCCCCCATCTGTTCTGTTCGTTGAGGGAGTCCAATTGATTGTGTTTCACCCTGATGTTTGAAGAATAAAGGAGTGTTGGACTTTTGATGGTGTGGGGCTCATTTTACTGGCAGACATTGTTCGAGAGAGGAGGTGGAGGTTCCAGAAACAGAACACCGACCCGAAGGTAAAGGAACTTTGCTTACACCACACAAACATCTGCAGTTAAGGCTTGGCGTGGTGACCCCGCACTCTCTCCTCCGGAGCAACCCCTAGACACCAAGAAGAACGAAGCCAGGGAGGGAGAGAGTGGAGACCGCTACATAGGGTTGCCACCTCATCCCTTTAAAACCGAACACATATTAATTACACAGATTCTGTGGCTGATTAAGGTGGTAATTAAACTCACTTGGTGCCTTATCTGCATTAAATTAGCCTCAGAACCTGTGTAATTAATATGTGTTCGGGTTTAAAGGGATGAGGTGGCAACCCTACCGCTACACTAGGAACAGACGATCACTCTGTACTTCCCTGTCAGAATGGGGATCTGTTTGTTTACATAAAAAAAAAAAAAGGAAGGAAAATACTTGTTTGTGTTTGTTTACATTGACAGATCCCCGTTCTGGCTCTCTGTGGAGCGCTTGCGGGTGGCCGGTGGACATGTGCATCACCTCCCTCGCTGTCCAGCGGGCGCGCGCCTGTTAAAGCTGTAAAACGGACTGCCGTACAGCTACAGCGATTCGTGGGAACGAGCCGACCTGCCGCAGTATAATGACGGCGGCTGGTTGGCAAGTGGTTAAAGGCTAATTTCACCTATAAGAAAAATAAATGCACGTGTTTTTGCAGGAAAAAAAATGTGACTTTATTTTTTTTCACAGGAGCCTGAAAAGCATTGCACCCGCAAACAGTGGATCACAGCCAGTGACAGGCTCCTGCAAACTCAGCTATGAGCTTTCAGTTGAAGAGATGGAGGAAGTGTCAGAGGACAATGAGTGCAGTGACTACTGCACTCGTGTTCCATTGAGAACTACAAGTCTATCTGCCATAGTGGCATATGGGACTTGTAGTTCATTCATTCACAGATCTCTATAAAGGAATGATTCGGCTGTGCTGGCTGAGCCCTGCACAGACATGTTGATTTTTTTTTAAAAGTGACAGCTGTTGCAGGGGAGAAGAACTCCCGCACACTGTCATGTGGGGAGAGGGGTTTTCTGGGGGCAAGGGGGTTTGCTTAGCAGCATTTTGCCCCCTAAATACAGGTGTAACTTGTATCTTGTGTAGCGGGGTCCTCAATTCAAGGGAAGTGTTTGGGAGGTAGTATGCCAAAACACCTTGATTTGTCAGGGTTTACAACCATTTTGTCTACAGGGAGAGTATTGGTGTACAGTTCCCTGGTGGCGCTGCCATAGTAGGCTAGGGTTGAACCACTAGTACAGGGCTGTGCTTTTTGTGTCTCCTCTCTGCAAACGTACGGTGGGGTGGGGTTAACCTGCTGTGCACGCTGGGAGGGGAGATAAAAGGGGCAGATGCTGCCTGTTCGGGGTTAATCGGTGGGGTCCTACCCCTGGTTCTGGTTCCAGTCCGTCCTGGGCGCCCTAGGCCCAGGGGCGGGTGTTTTCTGTTCCGGTTCCATCCTGGGCACCTTTAGTCCCAGGGTGAGGTACTACTCTGCTGTTCCTGACCGTCCTGGATGCGAGGACTCTGGAATTGCAGCAAAGGCCTGGGTCCAGCACCTTTGGCTGGGGCCTGTCGGGGATCGAGGAGTCTCAGGGTGCCGCCTTGCGAGGGAACCGATATCTGAGTAGAGGAGGCTGGGGGATGAACCGTTCCGAAGGACTGATGCGGTAGTCACGGTGAAGGAAAGGGTCCCGGTAACTCTCCGGAGGGATGTCTTCTCCCTAGGCCAAAGTCAAGTTCATCGGGTCTGTGGCAGAGACCAATTTCATCGGGTCTGTGGCAGAGACCTTGAGTAAAGCGTGAGTGTCATTTGGCTGCTAGTCTTGTTCTAAGTAGACTATCCATTTGAGGCTGAGTCTGTTTAAGAAGCTGGACAGTGAGGTGACTAAAGCCCCATACACACGGTTGGACTTCCATCGGACTTTTCCGTGTTTTTTTTGTCCAAATGGAGTTGGTCGGGAACACCCATAGCATACACACGCTCGGACTTTTCTGCAAACTTTCCCAAAACTTTTTGCAACATCACGTGGTTTTTCAGCTCTTTACCGCCACCCTTTGGTCAACTTCTACTATTGTTGGTTGATTTTAACATTAGTTGTTTTGTCCATCGGACAAAGGTCCGATGGTTTTCTGTACACACGGTCGGACTTTGCTTCATCTGACTTTTGTTGGGCAAAAGTTTGTCCGTTTGCAGACCCAACTTTTGTCCGATGAAAACAAGAAAAAAGCAAAAAAAGTTTGTCCGATGGAGCGTACTCTCGGTCGGATTGTTGGTCCAACTTGCTCAAAATGAAGTTTGTTGGCCAAAAGTCCGACCGTGTGTACGGGGCTTAAGATTGTGCCTGGACCTTTCCCCACATCTTGTGCTATCCTTTTCTTGCTCCAACCTTTGTTCCTATCAAGAGACTGTTATTTTCTGAAAGAAGAAATAATCTCTCTGTTGGAGTTCTAGCAAGTGTGGACATTCTATTTGCTTGGGGAAGCAAGTACTCAAATCTGTTATCCACAGAGGTGAGAAAACCATTCTCTGGCTCAACTGTGAAATGACCCACCAACTACACCGCTCAACCTCTTAATTCAGGAGGGTACGGGCTTGTGGCATGGTGTGCCCCTTCTTCCTGCAAAGAGCCAAAGAACAAGGCAGGTAAAAGGGGGTCTGTGTGCTACACTTGTATCATGTTGCAAACAATGAAGTTACATTTTAAAAGGGAACGGTTGGGGGGAACAGTAAAAACAGGGCTCAGCTGCATGTTTTTACTGACCCCCAAACGCAAGTGTTAACATAGCTTTAAGAGGAAGTAAACCCTGATGAGCTGATGGGATTTGTTTTTGTGTTTTTTACTTGAGTGTTTTTGGAGCGGCACCATTCATTTGAATGGGCCTCCCTCGGCTCAAAAAGAAGCTCATGTAGCAAATTATGACACAGAGCCAGGAGTGTTTGCGTTCGCGATTTTTTCCACCATTATACCGCAATTTGTCCCTCGACAGTCGCAGCAAAATCACACCTTGTTTGGGGTGCCATTAAGAAATCATCCTGCCAGCAATCCAGAATGTCCAGGTGTGAATGGAGCCTAAAGCAGGGTACACACGATCAGATTATCGGATGAATTTTCCTCAGTTTTTTTGTTGCATGCTAGTCTCTTATCGAAAGTGAAGAGGTTACTCAATATACGAAAATTCTCGTACGACAGAATTCAAGTGATGTAATGTGGTAGAAGTGATGTAATGTGGTAAATTGCTTTGTATGTTTTCTTTCCTTTCTGAGCATGCGTAGTCTTGCTCTTACGATTTTTTTCGGATGAAAACTGTACTAATTAAATGAAATGTTGTGTTCACATACGACAACAATTTTAGAGCCTGCACATCCAGTTTTTGTCATCCGAAAATTTAGAATCGGCTGTTGAAAGCACCATACTAACAATCAGAAAATCATCAGATCGTTCGTCGGATGAAATTTTACTTCCGATTTTCTGATCGTGTATACGGGCCTTAAAGCGGTTGTATACCCTCATATACTACTTGCACCTACAGGTAAGCCTACATTAAGGCTTACCTGTAGGTGCTTGCAATATCTCTTTAACATACATGGTTAAGGAGATATTTGCAGAAAATCAGGCACCGATGTCTACGGCGCATGCACGCCGTAGACACCGGCGCAGGCGCACTAAGTGCGCCGGGTCTTGAATGGGAGCCTGTCGGAAAGTGCCGGAATTCGCGCATGCGGGGGATCGTGCCAGTTCCGCGTGTATGCGCGAGAGTGACGTCATCGCCGCTCCAGCCAGTCACATCATCGGAGCGGCGATACCCGGAAGTCACTCTGGATATCATGGCGGCAGCAGAGGAGAGGAACGAGGGTCGGTGCGGGTTCTTCGATCCAAGGTAAGTAGATGATAATGAGCTAGTATGCTATTCATACTAGCTCATTATGCCTTTGCCTTGCAGGTTTTTTTTTTTTTCTTTTTGGGGTATACAGCCGCTTTAAGGGTGGAGGATCATGGTCAATATGACCTGCCTGATGGATGCACTGCTGATAACTTGTCTTGCTGCCCATCTTTCACATTCTCTGCCACAGTCTGCCTTCCAGCTTCCAGTCCCTATTTACATTGGCCAAAAATGTGACCGCAGTGACTCAACTCCAACCTAGTGCAAATAGCTAGGCAAACCTCCATTCACCATGTGGCTAGGGACGGTAAATGTTTTTTTTTTTTCACACTTCTCTGTTTGCACCTACCTGTATAGTAGCTGGAGGGGTGAGATGAAAAAGTCACAGCTCACCTACCCAGATAGCAAGGCTAACTTGGCACACATTTGTGGCAGAGTTGAATTGTAAGTCTATTAACTTGCTGCACATTTTGACTGCAATTTGTACACTTGCAGAGCACTTTATGCATACCCCCCAACCGTCCCGGATTCAACGTGACCGCCCCGGGATTTCAAGTAAATCCCGGTGTCCCACGAATCCGGGCTGAGTCCCGCAGTGGAGCCCAGTGCTGGGACATGTTCCGGCACTTGATTCCACTAACCCCCAGTCAGGTGAGCGCCACTCCGCGCTGCAGCTGGCGAAGCCGAGACTTGCTCAGTGCTCAGCCAGCACAGCATCCCCACCTCCCCCGCCCGCTCACCCGATCGCTTGCCCGCCCGTTCCACTGTACACCTGGAACGAACAGAGGAGGAGGGAGGCTAGTGCTCAACCTACTCCCCATGTCTCCCTGTGCCCGTGTGGGCGGAAACTTCAAAGCAGTTCACAGGATGTCTGAATGAGCTTTGGGTGAGTGAACTCTCCCCCCTATCCTCCTTCCTGTCCCAGAGCATTCCTGCCTTCCTGGTCCCACAGCGTTCCTGCCTTCCTGGTCCCACAGCGTTCCTGCCTTCCTGGTCCCACAGCGTTCCTGCCTTCCTGGTCCCACAGCGTTCCTGCCTTCCTGGTCCCACAGCGTTCCTGCCTTCCTGGTCCCACAGCGTTCCTGCCTTCCTGGTCCCACAGCGTTCCTGCCTTCCTGGTCCCACAGCGTTCCTGCCTTCCTGGTCCCACAGCGTTCTTGCCTTCCTGGTCCCACAGCGTTCTTGCCTTCCTGGTCCCACAGCGTTCTTGCCTTCCTGGTCCCACACCATTCCTGCCGTCCTGTCCCACGGCGTTCCTGCCTTGCTGGTCCCACAGCTTTTCGCCTTCCTAGTCCCATTGGTCCCATGCACTGGTAAGAGCTGAAAGTGTCCGGAACGAGCCATGAACCTCCCCATACCGCCTGGGGCAAAGCTCTGAAGTCGACAGGTGACATGTCCTACTCAACCTGGATGGAAGCTTTGAGGATAGGTCTGGGGACCCAGTCTAACATGCGGGATAAGATCGCTTCAGAACGATACAATTTTAAATTACTGGTAAGAAGGCCAGTCCTGCCATGGGTTTTCGTAGCATAAACGGTATTTAACCGCAACCTGGAGAACTGTTTATGCCAGAGAAAATAGATAGAGATAGATTGTAGTGTCCGTAAAAAACCTGCAGGGGGAATAATTAGTATGGTCTAAAAGATATACAACAATTTAGACGATGTGTCCATCTTCAAGATATTTATTCTACCAAACCAAGGTATTCGTTTAGTATGCCAGTGCTTTAGGTACTTTAGCATACAAATCCCATAATTGTGATGGTATGGCTGTCCCTAAGTAAGATATGCACATAGGTTTCAATTGTAAGGGGAAATTATCCCAGAGGAAAGAGTGTATGAGAAGGCAGAAAGATATTAACCTCTTTAGATCCGGGCCATAGACTATTGACGGCCTCAATGTGGATCTAAAAATCCGGGAGGACGTCAATAGACGTCCTCGGCTATTTTGGCCACTGGGGGGCGCACGCCTGGCGCATCACTGAGATGCCGATGCGCGTGCCTGGCGGCCGCAATGTCCTCCAAGTACCCGCGATCGGCATGTACACAGAGCAGGGACGTGGATCTCTGTGTGTAAACACAGAGATTCACGTCCTGTCAGGGAGAGGAGACTGATGCTGTGTCCCTTGTACATAGGGACACAGATCGGTCACCTCCCCCAGTCAGTCCCCTCCCCCACACAGTAGTAATCACTCCCAGGGCACACATTTAACCCCTTCAGCGCCCTAGTGTTAACCCCTTCCCTGCCAGTGTCATTTTTACAGTAACCAGTGCATTTTTATAGCACTGATCGCTGTATCAATGACAATGGTCCCAAAATGGTGTCAAAAGTGTCCGATGTGTCCGCCATAATGTCGCAGTCACAATAAAAATCGCTGATCGCCGCCATTACTAGTAAAAAAATATATATTAATAAAAATGCAATAAAACTATGCCCTATTTTGTAGACGCTATAACTTTTGCGCAAACCAATCAATAAACGCTTATTGCGATTTTTTTTTACAAAAAATATGTAGAAGAATACGTATCGGACTAAACTAAGGAAAAAAAATATATATATTTTTTTAAATTGGATATTTATTATAGCAAAAAATAAAAAATATTGTGTTTTTTTCAAAATTGTCGCTCTTTTTTTGTTTATAGCGCAAAAAATAAAAACCGCAGAGGTGATCAAATACCACCAAAAGAAAGCTCTATTTGTGGGGGAAAAAGGACGTAAATTTTGTTTGGGAGCCACGTCGCACGACCGCGCAATTGTCATTCAAATCGTGACCGCGCTGAAAGCTGAAAATTGGCCTGGGCAGGAAGAGGGTTTAAGTGCCCAGTAAGCAAGTAGTTAAGGGCCTCGGTTTTGCTCATGTTAAAGTTTAAAATTGCTATAACTACCAAAGCGATGAAATTCAGCAAGGAGGGAGGGGATATTGATGTGAGGTTGATAGGTGTATACAGTACTAGGAGATCGTCTGCATATAAAGTGAGTTTATAGTGTGAGGATGGGGGTGTGGATCCCTTTAATAGAGCTAAAGCCTGGTACACACTAGTAGCTTTTTTTTCCGTTCAACCCAGCAGGGCTGAATGAAAAACAAACAAACTGACAACTCAGGAGGAGCCACTGCACTAACTATCTGATGTTAGTACAGAAAACTCCCCAGCTGTGCTATTGTGTTCTGACAGGGGGAAAGCCCCCCCCCCCCCCCCGCAGAACGCTCTGGTCAGCGCTCTCAGCCATTGGCAGACCTTTTTTGGTCATGCCCCTTCGATATGTTCAGTAAAAAAATGGGTCTGTAACTGCCACAACTGGACAAGTCCTAACTGGGTTTAGGGAGGACCACAACCTGCGCTGTGAGGAGAGGAGGTGGGAGCAGATGATAGTCAGCTACCAAATTAAAGGCCTGACACATGGTCAGTGCCAAACTCAGGTTGAATGATTTAAAGAAGCGGGATATAAAGCCATTTGGTCCCAAACACTTGCCATTTTTCAACCCTTTAATGGCCTAATGGAATTCCACCTCTGTGAGGAAAGGTCTAATGCCTCGTACACACGATCGTGATTCCCGAAGAGAAAAGTGCAATGTGAGCTTTTCGTTGCAAATTCTGACCGTGCGTATGCTCCATCGCACTTTTTCTGTCAGAATTCCGGCCAGGAAAAGATTGAGAGCAGGATCTCATTTTTCGTGAAAGGAAAAATTCCTATCGCGAATCGGGTTCGTCTGTATGCAATTACGACGCACAAAAAAACGCGCATGCTCAGAATCAAGCAGAAGAGCCTAACTGCCTATTGAACTTCATTGATCTCGGCTTGTCGTACGTGTTGTACATCACCACGTACTTGACGGTCGGAATTTCGTCCAAGATTAGTGTGACCGTGTGTATCCAAGACAAATTTCAGCCGTTTTCCTGCTGAAAAGAAAACACGGTTTTCTTGTCGGAAATCGCGGTCGTGTGTAAAAGGCATAAGTCTTCTGGCTCCTAAGTGGAGATCGTAGGTAAGGCTGTTTCACAGATGTAATCTATCTAGCATAGACTCCTGAGAATGAGATGAGGCATGGGCCCACCCAGAGGGGGCAGTTAAACAAAGTTTAATGTTCGAAGAGGAAGTGAGAAATGTAATATTTTGTCTCTGAGTGACCAGATTTTTAATGTCTATAGGCTGCTGAGATGTAAACCAGCCCTGCCAAAAGTAAATAAACTGTATAGGTAAGGTATCATACTACTTGATTCTTGGAAAATTTTATCTAGGCTGTACAGTCAAACTAGATGTATGCTTTAACTCTATTAGGTAGTATTTGCTCATTGTTTTGGCAGAGCCTGCAAACGCTGTTTTCCCACTTATGAAGGAGACTGATGTTCTGTACTGTCATAAAGATTTGGAAAAAGTCTTCTAAAGATATACTGTCCACTCAATTGAAACAGCATATGCTGTCATCTGCCTTTATGACATTTATAGCAACAATATCTGGATAACGCTGGGCATGTGAATGTTTGTAGAACTTGATCCATTACTCTTTGCCATTATGCAGTTGTCAAGGCCATGCCAAACACTAATGCATTTTATTGATATAAACTCCTTTATTGCATCGATTCTAAGACAGAATGACATTTCCCTCGAATTCCTTTAGGTACACTTGTAAGAGATAAAAAAAAAATTAAATTTATCTCTTCACAAGAGGCAAAAATGTCCTCAATCAAAGGTAAAAGATGCTTGTCAGTCTTTAAGTACAGGATTTATGCTAACTTTAAAACCTCCAGAGATTCAATCTGAAACATGCGATTTGATAACAGACACAATAGCTAGGACCCAAGCATTCTTTTTTGTATATAAAAGCCAATTCAGTATTCACCACTGAATGCAAAGTACAAGCTAAGCTTTGTAAATTGAGCTGTGCATTTACTTCCAGACATAAGCTGTAATGCCGCGTACACACGACCGTTTTTCATGACGAGAAAAATGCAATTTTTTTATTTGGTCATTAAAAATGATCGTGTGTGGGCTCCAGAGCATTTTTCACGACGTGAAAAATGGGCATTAAAAATTTGGAACATGCTCTAATTTTTCTCGTAACGCGCATGCCCAGAAGCACTCCTTCTGGTAAAACTAGCGTTCGTAATGGAGATAGCACATTCGTCACGCTGTAACGGACTGAAGAGCACGAGGCTGAAAAGCACGAATCATCTCTCACCAAACTTTACTAACACGAGGATCAGCAAAAGCAGCCCAAAGGGTGGCGCCATCCGAATGGAACTTCCCCTTTATAGTGCCGTCGTACATTTCGTACGTCACTCACCACGCTTTGCTCGAGCATTTTTTTTCATGATAGTGTGTAAGCAAGGCAGGCTTGAGAAGAATCACGTCGAGAAAAACTTTGTTTTTTTCAATGACATTAAAAACGGTTGTGTGTACGCGGCATGAGAGTATCCAAGCCTTCTATGAATTCTTCAGATGCTTTATCTAATAGAACATCTACTTGTGAAATAGAAATGAGAAATGGTGCCAATTATATTATAATAATCTCGAATGTTCTAATGCAGCACCAAAAATTAGTGATAAATAAAAAAGCATGAAAAACTGTGATTAACCACTTAAGGACCAGCCACTGTATATATACGTTGGCAGAATGGCTCGTGCAGGCACAATCACGTACCTGTAAGTCCCCTTTAACTGCCCGACGTCGGGGGTCGCGCGTGGGTCCCTCGGACTCGATCGCCGCGTGGGTCCCCGTGATCGTCTCACGGAGGCATGGAGCGGGGAGATGTTAGTGTAAACACCCCTACTGACAATGTCACCGATCTCCGCTCTGTGTAATCAGAGCGGAGATCGGTCACGTGTCACTCGTAGCCACGCCCCCACACAGTAGTAATCACTCCCCTAGGCACACTTAACCCCTTCAGCGCCCCTAGTGGTTAACCCCTTCACTGCCAGTGTCATTTTTACAGTAACCAGTGCATTTTTATAGCACTGATCGCTGTAAAAATGACAATGGTCCCAAAAATGTGTCAAAAGTGTCCGATGTGTCCGCCATAATGTCGGAGTCACGAAAAAAATCGTTGATCGCCGCCATTACTAGTAAAAAAAAAATTTGATAAAAATGCCATAAAACTACCCCCTATTTTGTATGTTTTTTTATATATTTTTGGGGGATATTTATTATAGCAAAAAGTAAAAAATATTGCATTTTTTTCAAAATTGTTGCTCTATTTTTGTTTATAGCGCAAAAAATAAAAACCGCAGAGGTGATCAAATACCACCAAAAGAAAGCTCTATTTGTGGGAAAAAAAGGACGTAATTTTTGTTTGGGAGCCACGTCGCACGACCGCGTAATTGTCAGTTAAAGCGACGCAGTGCCGAATCGCAAAAAGGGGCCTGGTCTTTATGCTGCGTATTGGTTCGGGGCTTAAGTGGTTAAGGACGCAAATTAGAACATATACTATTGCAATAATAAATAAAGTGCATAATATAACATATCTTCAATTTAAGCACATATTAGTGTCAGAGTCCAAAATAAAGTCAAAATATGTTTAAAATATATACAGTAGCAATGTGTTAATTCGGGTCTTGTTATGTAAACTCCAACACCATGCCTCCTAAAGTGCAATGTGCTTCAAATCTTGAAAAAAGTGCTTCACTCGAAGTGACAAATAAATGTGCTCACCAGATATCTTTGGACACAAAGCGACCACCAGGCATATAAATGAAAGCAATCCTTCCTCCGCTGGCTAAAATCCTTCAAGTCACACACAGCCTTATCCAACTGTTTCACAGATTAGCCCGGACCTCAATCCAATCATAAATGGTATGAAATGGTATAATCTACAATCAGGTATACTCTTGAATACATTTCCACAGCTCCCTTTCCACTTAACCACCCTGGCGGTATGATTCTGTCTGGAATTACGTACCAAAAGCGGTACAATTATTTTGCATGGAAATTTGGTGTTATGTATTGTTGGCCTGCGATTCTTAGTAATTACTTACTTAAACCTGACCAAACAAGAGTCTAGTAGACATCCCGGGTATGATAAAGTTTGAAACACAAAATCATAAAATATAATAAATAACTATAAATAATTATAACAAATAGTAATGTAATTATAATAAAAATTATTCAATAATGTAATCAAATCAAAAACACTGAAATTTGCTCAGTTGCAGAATTGTCGCTGTCATTAGATTTAGTGTTTGATGACGAATTTCCCCACAAATCACTATCGCTCAATTCTGCAAGTGATTCTAATTTATTATCGCTGTTTTCTAGCTGGTCTAAAACCACTTTTGACATAAAGGGACACTTTTTGGTTGCCATGGACAATCTCCAGTTTTCAGGCAGAAAAAACAGTATTTATAATATAAAACTGCATGCAGGACACGGGACAGACCACTAGGGACAAAGGGGATGTGTCATTTTTTTATACAGTACTGTAATCTGTAAGATTACAGTATACTCTGTTTTTTTACTTTTTTGAATTTGCTGCTGAACTCCGCCCCCATGCGCCGCGCCGCTCTCAGGGAACGGACTCCGGCGGCACTCAGCAGTCACCAGTGTGTGAATCGAGCGAGGAGACAGCTCGCACACACAGCGGGACACATCGCAAAATTCAGGGACAAGGTAAGCAACTTCCCCTGTATCCTGCAATGCGATCCCGAGTCTGGCTCGGGGTCACCGCTTTGGACATGAAAAATCCACCCCGAGCCAGACTCCGGATTACCTCCAGGGAGGTTAATCTGTAAAGTTTGGCTCCACCACAAACAAGCCATAGAAAGGCATAGTGTAATATAGTCTTTAATTACTTAAAGCGGTTGTAAAGTCAAATACTTTTTTTTTTTTCTAGTCACCTGTAAGGCAAAGGCATAATGAGCTAGTATGCACCGCATACTAGCTCATTATGAAATACTTACCTTAGAACGAGGCATCGTTAACTCACCTGCTCCACGCTGAGGGAGATGACAATGTTGCCTCGGCGTGTCTTCCGGGTATCGCGGCTCCAGCGCTGTGAGTGGCTGGAGCCGCAATGTCTCACTCCCGCGCATGCTCGCGGGAGAATTCGTTCCGGCGAGGTCCGGCGTCTGCCGAGCCTTCAGCCCGAGAATCCCCAGTGCGCATGTGCCGCTGCTGTCAGCGGCGCATTGCGAGGGGAATATCTCCTAAACCGTAAAGGTTTAGGAGATATTTTTTTTACCTACAGGTAAGCCTTAGTATAGGCTTACCTGTAGGTAAAAGTACCAAAATAGAGTTTACAACCGCTTTAAAAGCACTTACAAATCTTGTGTAAGATACAGCAGGTTGCAGCGCAGCAGAGAGAGGAGGCAGGGGCCCGATCCGTCACTTGTGTGTGATTCGAGAAGCGCGGTGTGCGTCTCAGTTGTTACAATGGGGGTGGAGAGCTCCTTTATCAAGCGTGTCAAGCCTCACTTTCGATGCACTTCACGCTCGTGCGCGCGTCATCAGGAAAAAAATATCTTCTTGTGTCTCAATTGTTTTTGGGTTGTCGACAAATTATTAAAACTCTATAAATATGGGCTTCAGTTTGTAGAAGCAGGGTATACAGCTGATTTAAAAAAAAAAAAAAAGGTATTTTCAAGCCTGCAGCAAGCTTCAAGCTGTTTTGTTGAAGCAAACTTCAGCTCTAGTAAGAGGATGTTAAATCAGTATTAAATCCAAAAAGAAACATCTATTATATTGCAGCTTACCAATTCTTAGATGTTATTTAGTGTGAAATCACAATGTGATATCACCTTAAAGGTGACGTGACTGAACGTTCAGTCACGTCACCTTTAAGGTGATATCACATTGTGATTTCACACTAAATAATTTTCGGTTATTTTTATTCACAATTTTTACGTAGTTGCGCAGCTTTAGTTCCTTATAATATTGTTATTTGTGTGTGTCTCACATTTTTTAGTTGCAGCACAGATATTGAGTTATCACATTTAGTTTTTACAGACAGCGCAGTATTCCTACACTTTTTACAATTCTTAGATGTGATGGGATATATGCATTTCTTTTTTTAGGCTTTCTTTCTTCTATTTCCATCTGGTGATCCAGCCAGCAAATCTTTTGTTTTTCAAAGCACAAGCTCTCCAGCAGAATGTATCAGTTTACATGGCTGAGACAAACCATTTAACACTGATAGGGGTGCTTAAAATAATCAGCTTCTATTTTTTCATGTAAAACTTTTATCCTAAAAGGAAAATTAAACCTTTTTTTTTATTGTGTTTACCATCACTTTAAAAAAGAAAATTTCATGGAATGACAATACTGCCTACCACACGTTTACCTGCATTGAGTAACACAGCACACAGGTATGAAAGCACCCTAAGGTTTACCATGTCTGCATTGAAAAATAGTAACCAGACAGAATTTGTTATACTGATCTGACTATCTTTTTATTACAAGAACCAAATGATCCGAAAAAGTGTAGTCAAAATAAAAAACACAAAAATCAGCACAAGAGATCTACAGTAACGAACAGTCTGTAGGAAGTGTCCCTTGTTTAGATGCTTCTTAAAGGGGTTGTAAAGGTATTTTTTTTTTTTTTTTTAAATAACAAACATACCATACTTACCTCCACTGTGCAGTTCGTTTTGCACAGCGTGGCCCCGATCCTCGTCTTCTGCGGTCTCTCAGCGGCTGTCTCGGCTCCTCCCCGTAAGTGCTAACCCCCGTTCTGGGAAGCTCTCTCCCAAGGGGGTTAGCTTGCGGGCGCGCTCCCGTGTGATACAGTGGCGGCTATAGCCGCCAAGTGTATCACTCGGCCCGCGTCATTAATTTGATTTACAGCAGCGGGAGCCAATGGCTGCGCTGCTATCAATCTCCAATGAAGAGCCGCCTCAAGCTGGGGGAAACCATCGCGCCCACGGAGTTTCGTGCCTCAGGTAAGTAAAACGGGGTGCCTGGGGGGCCCGAGAGTGCAAGGTGTTTTTTCACCTTAATGCATAGGATGCATTAAGGTGAAAAAACACGAAGCTTTACAACCCATTTAAGCTGAAATCCTCCTTCGACCATGGCACAATAATCTTCCAGTAATCTTCCAGTGAAGCAGGGGTTAAAAAAACTGTCAGAGCTGTTGCAGGCTCCTAACAGGTCCTTTCTGCCCAGCGCTTCCATTCCTAGAAACTGTACTACAGCTTCTATGAAGGTCTGTCCCTCCATTCATAGATCACTTTCCATTTTTAAAAGCTGTAGGATTGGCTTCTGTGAATGGTGGAGCTGGGCAGAAAGGGCAGTCATAGATTTCTCGCAACAGAAGAGGCATGCTGATTTTCATGTTTTTTTTTTTTTATTCTGGCTGCACTTAAGCTTTAAAGTGATTGCAAACCCTCACCTTGTAATACAACCCATTCAGTTTAAAATAGAAATGAAAGGCTGTCCTGAGTTCCCAGCACAGCTAGAGAACTGACCACAGTGTGTTCTCCTGCTTCTTGTGGTCAGTTTCTAATAAGAAAGCAAAAGGAGAAGCAAAATTGTGGCGATTACACTTTTAAACCACATGGGTAAAGTAGTAGTATTTCGCTCAAAGCTACAATAAATTATGAAGTAAAATAGGTACATTTGTGTATAGATGTTTATAAAAAAAAAGAAAATACACCTTTTTTCACTTTTTTATAAGTGATCACATTCCCTCTGTTCTCAGCTGCATGAGAGCTAGGGGAAGAGAAACAACAGAACACCGATCTTCACAGTGAAAGTCTGTGGGGGGGGGGTGTCAGGACAAGTCTCATCATTGGAGGGGAGCAGCCTGAGTTCCCAGCACAGCTAGAGAACTGACCACAGTGTGTTCTCCTGCTTCTTGTGGTCAGTTTCTAATAAGAAAGCAAAAGAAGAAGCAAAATTGTGGCGATTACACTTTTAAACCACATGGGTAAAGTAGTAGTATTTCGCTCAAAGCTACAATAAATTATGAAGTAAAATAATGTTCCTAACAGAGCCTGGACAGTTAACTATAACAACAGTGACATACACAGACTGGTGGCTTTCTCTTTTAAAGAAAAAATGCTCCTAACCAAAAGGTAACCAAACGTTTACCAAGTTCAGTTGTATTTGATTTGCTAATACTAGAAATCCTATTATCAAGCCTGTTCGCACCAACCCTTAATAGTGTGATACATTGAGGCTCCCTTTTTATTTGGATGCGCTGCTTAACATCACAGCGGACCATTAAGAGATGGGAAAAGTGGAAAAAGTTAAAATTAACGAAGAAATATAGTGAGATTAAGATTACTTAGAGAAAAGAGGAGAAGGAAGGGTCTAATGCCGCATACACACGACCGTTTTTCATGACGAGAAAGTGCAATTTTTTAGATTGGTCGTGAAAAACGGTCAGGTGTATGCTCCATAGCATTTTTCTCGACGAGAAAACTGCCCGATTTTTTTTTTAGAACCTGCTCTATTTTTCTCGTCGTTTTTCACGTCGTTCTTTTTCACATCGTGAAAAACGGTCGTGTGTGTACGCTTTTACGAGGGGGAAAAAAACACGCATGCTCAGAATCAAGTATGAGACGGGAGCGCTCGTTCTGGTAAAACTAACGTTCGTAATGGAGATAGCACATTCGTCACGCTGTAACGGACTGAAGAGCACGAGGCTGAAAAGCGCGAATCGTCTCTCACAAAACTTTACTAATACGAGGATCAGCAAATTCAGCCCAAAGGGTGGCGCCATTTGAATGGAACTTCCCCTTTATAGTGCCGTCGTACGCGTTGTACGTCACCGCGCTTTGCTTGAGCGTTTTTTTTCATGAACGTGTGTATGCAAGGCAGGCTTGAGAGGAATCACGACGAGAAAAACTTTTTTTTTTTTGCATGACATGAATAACGGTCGTGTGTACACGGAATAGGAATGGGGTGGAAGGGGGGGGGGAGGGAGATTTAAGGGTAAACAAAGGTTTGGAAATACAATTTGTCAATGCATGTCCCTACTGAGTAGGGAAAATGTTTTTACTTCTTTGTATATGATACATTTCGATAAAATAAAGAATATAAAAAAAAACCATCACAGCGGACCACAAATAAAGTACGGTAGTGTGTTACTGTAAACTGTAACCCAGGTGCACTGGAAAGGTGATTGGGCTGCTATTCTGTATAAATATGAATCTGTGCTGCACCAATACGCTTAAAGCAGAATGTCACTTTCACATCAATCCCCTTCCTGTGCCCCTCTTCTGCACTGCCTTCTTTCCAAATCTGGCACGTGAGCGGAGGCACCGCCGGTCTCCGATAGGTATTTTGGACCTGACAGATTGATGGAGCATTTGCGCATGCACAGGTGATTTGTGGGCATGGGTAAAGACACTGACAGTTTTTGTTATCTGGGCACTATAGCAGCCTTTGGCATTTGTGCACATGAATCTCCCAACGTATGTGCAGCTGCACTGCACAATTTCAGCGATCTGCGCATGCGCTAAATCTTGTGCCCTGGGTAACACACTACGACCCCTTTCACACTGAGGCAGTCTTCAGGCGTTTTTGCACTAGAAATAAGTCCTGTAAAGCGCCTGAAAAGTGCCTCCCTTTCATTGCAATGGGTAATTTTACATCTGGGCGGTGTGCTTGTGGGATGTTAGAAAAAGTACTGTAAAGAAGCATCTTTGAGGCGGTTTGGGAGCACTGTGTACAGCGTTTCCAAAACGCCCCTGCTCATTGCAATGAATGGGCAGTGCTCCCGAAGCGCCTGAAAAGCTGAAATCGGCGCATGGGCTCTGAAGGATTGTCCTTCCGTGCCATTTCTTCAGGAGCGTGTGCCGTGACCGCGTGGGAGTGACGTCACGTGGCTCCGGCCAGTCACACAGCCGGAGTCCGTGGCCCCCGGAAAGAAGACGGGTGAAGATGGATGCGGCCTGCAGCGGAGACGATGCAGGATTAGTTTACAGGTAAGTGTCACATAATGCGCTAGTATGCGATGCATACTAGCACATTATGCCATTATGTTGCAGGGAAGAATAAAGGAAGAAAAACACACCAGGGTTTACTTCCTCTTTATGGAAAATGTTTCTGCAGCACATTCATGTGAATGATCACTCAATAAATGTAGAACTAGATTTACTTTGGGTTGGATCAGGACCCCATTACAAATGGAAGGGCAAAAGGGAACTGGCAAGTTTCCAGAGTGCCAAAAAGTGAAGTAGCTCTGGCTGGCAGAGGGGTATTTTTTATCCTGCAGAGTTGTTTGAAACCCAAATCTAGCCAAAATGTTCTTTTATTGGACTCAAGAATCAGCTATGGGGATTTTTGTTTTGTTTATTTAGTGGTTAAACTTATATGGGGAATAGGGAAGCATGGGATGCCTGTAACTGTAGAAATTGAATGAAATCTTGAGGACTTTCAAACCTCTCTGGCTTCTAGGTATTAGACTGGATTCACACCGCGTGCGGATGCAATTTACAGCAGGCGTCTGGTGCGTCCTTGTTCTCTGTTTCAGGGACGAATCAGGCCTGGATTTTTGCCTTAATTTGGACCTGAAACGGAGCCAAAGATGCCACAGGACCCTTGTGCAATGCGCTCCGAAGATGTGTGAACCTGTTCCATTAAGAGTCAGTCACAGTCTCTTGTCATGCGAATTGAATGCGGGGAAACCCACATCTAATTCGCAACAGTTTGAACCCAGCCTCAATGCCAAATATGCTGTCCTTCCATAGGATCGATGGCCCAGCCAAACTGACAACAAAAAGTTCCAACTGGGCAATGCAGGTGCTGTTCCTTAGAGAAATACTATCGCAACTGGCTGCTTCTGACCCAAGCTAGAGGTGTGGGATGGCTCCTGATAGCTTTGTACTAGCACTAGGCTGTCCCTATGGACAAACAAAGGATTGCACCTCTCTTTTCCCTTTTTGGTGAATGCAACAAGAGGCTGCTGCACAGGCTTCCTTCTACACAAGCCAAGACGAGTCTGTCAGGGTGGTTTCAGCTAAGCCTAGCTGAGGCTGGTAAAAAGGGGTGAGGCTTCAAACTGCACCTTCTATCCTCTACCCGCTCTCTCCTTCTCCTGTTCTTTCTTTTTCGGCCAAGGAGCAGAGCCCCCCCCCTCCCCAGGGCAGGGATCCCCTCCAGGTGACTGGACCCTGGACTCTGCACCCTCACTGCCAGGCTCCTGAACATTTATGGTTTATTTCCCCACCTTCTGGGCTTTGGCATTGGCCTCTTTTCCTCCATCCTCTAAGTTACAGAACTACCGAGCCAATTCTGGAAGCCAGGGGGAAGTAAAATAGATCCAGCCCTTGGAGCTCTGCATAGCTAAGCACAAACAAATTAACCCCAGCTCCTCTGCCTATAGAGGTACATTTAGTTTGGCTCCTCTATAGGCAGAGGAGCTGGGGTTAATTTGTTTGTGCTTAGCTGTGCAGAGCTTCAAGGGATAGATCTATTTTTCTCACCAGTGGGAACATAATAAGCTATTAAAAGCGAAGATAAGTTTTCGCTAAACTAGAAAAAGGTTTTGGCTAGAGTTGGTCATCAAATACAATGTCAGAAATTGAATTCTAGCATTCTTCAGCACAGAAGGGTACAAAAATACAGTACCTCTTTCTCTCCAGTAACTCTTTCACTAGCTCTTTATACATTTTAATTTTGCTTAGTTGTTCAACCTTTTATAAGCGTGAGAACACTCTGAAATGCAATGCATCATCCTATCTTATTTTGTCTGTAAATCTGCAGAGCACTGCACATACAAATCCATTTACTTTTTTGCAGATTAAACATTTCACACAAAACAACAAATTTAGATTTGGTTTGTAAATTTCTGTATTTTTTGCTGATTTTGCCTAGATGCTGACACATGGAGAAACAGAGGAGAAGAAATTGTATTAGGTGATCAGCTGGTTATAAAAGGAAAAAGGGCCACAGAGGATTTACACAGGAGGAGATGTGCTAGTCTTGGAGAACACACACGTTAGGATATTAAATAAACACACATTGCATCTACAATTTAAAGTAAAATGAAAGGCTAATGAATAAACCTGCTTTAAAATGTAGTAAATACCTGTTTTCTCAAGTTTTTCTATGCAGTCAGATGACCCCAATGCTCCAAGTTGCTGAAGCTTGTAGGCAGGAACTCTCTACCCCTACAACCACACCTAGAACAGTAAACACCAGAGGACAGGTGACATCATTGCTCTAGATAATTCAGCCCCGTTGTTGGCCCTACACATTAGTAATATACTGTATGATAAAATGTGTAGTGGGTAATGTAAAGGACGCATTGTAAAGTAGGTGTACTGTATACTTTAGCCTTGCTTCTACTTTAAAATAGTTCTAAAGGCTTAAGGTTTTTTATACCTTAATGCATAATAAGCATTAAGGTAAAAAACATTCCAATTTCAGCTCCCCCCAACCCTCCTAAATACTTATCTGGCTTCTGTTTCGAACCAGAGCTGCGTCCGAGAGCAGCATCACTGCTCTCTCTCTCCTCACAGGGACAGAGCCAGCAGCGGGAGACATTGGCTCCTACTGCTGTCAATCAAATCCTGTAAGGAGGGAATGGGGACAAGGCTGAGCAGCACTGTTTGTGTCTATGGACACACACAGCCGGCTTGGGATCAAGCACGCACATATGCTCCCATAGCAAGCGCTTGCAGACACAGAAGAGGATGAGCAGGCAGCGCCGGTGGGGGACTCCAAAAGCGAAGATTTAGGGCTGCTCATTACAAATCTATTGCACAGTGCAGGTAAGTATAACATGATTGTTATTTTCAAAAAGCTGAGCCTTTACAACCACTTTAAACCACCAACTACTTTTATCACATTTAAACTATGGACCTATTGACTGAGCAATATTTTACTCATTACTTATAATATGAAAGTGATACACAATTTGGTTTGGGGCATCAAGGCTTTCTTTTGGTGCATTGTTTCCGAATGATTATTTGATTTTTAAGAAGAAAAAAGTCATAATTGTCTTGCCAATGGAGTCCCCAACAGAAATAGGAAGCTAGCAGGTGACTAAGATCAGTAGGCTCCATCTATTAAATAAAATATCACTTTCAAGTAAACTGACCACTACACTTCATCACAACCTGCAGAAAACTAAACTTTCTATGGGTGATTCAACTCATGCTTGCCATTTTAATTCTAAAAAGACAAATCATCCACTGAGAAATTGCAGTTCAAAACAGGGTATAGGAAAAAAAACCAAAAAAAAAACACAAATTTAATATAGCTCTGTTTTTATTATTAAAAGTTTTATCATTAAAAAGTAGCAAATAACTTTAAAGTTTATTTTAAAAAATCTCAGGTAATTCACATAATACTGTGTAATAAAGGAAGTCCAACTCTGTAAAAGCATAAGACCAATATCTAGTCAAAGCTCATCCTTCACCTGCAAGAGATAAAGATGTGTCAGAAATACTTAAGCATTGCAAAATGGTAACATATTGCTATGATATATTAAAGTGTATTTCAACCCAAAACCAAAATGTCATGTATTGCAGCTTACCAGTCCATAGTTGTGGTGGCTGCATTTGTTTTCCTTTTTTGTTTCCCTTATTTTCACCTGGTGATCCTGTAGTAACACACTTCCTCTCATAGGGTGACAATGCTCACTCACTGTTCTGTATCTATGGAGGAGCAGAACAGAGGCGTGTTACAACTACAGAATACCTCCCCTTCTCTTTTTCTCCATAACATAGGGGTGAGGTGTTCTGTAAAACACTTCCTGATATCATTGCTTGGGATAAGACTGCAGAGTACACAGGCCAGTGCTGAATTTATGACAGGATCAACCGTTTTTTGTTTTTTTTGCACTTATTAAACAGATATAAAAAACCTCATTAAACAGTATATTTAACAGACAAAAATAGACCAAATGGGAAGTTAATTGTTAGGGTTTACATACACTTTAATAAACGTTCAGTGCAACCTGTAAAAACTGTTTTATTATTTATTATTACATCAACTTAAAGTGGAACTAAACCAAAATATGAAGGTTTAATAGGTTTCATCTAGAAATATACATTTTAATCTAAGCAGTACCCTGAAAGATTTACCTTTTCAGATCAGAACACTTCCTAGTATGTGAGTGTACTCCCGGGACTTTGCTAAGTGAGGCCTAGTCACTGCTCACCTCCACCATCACAGGAGTGAGCCCTTTCTCTGATTCAAACCCCCTCACATACTCTTTCTCTCCCCTGATGCTGTAGCTCTGAGCTCAGCATTTGAGAGCTCACTCCTGTGATGGTGAGCAGTGATGGCTAGGCCTCACTTAGCAATGTCCTGGGAGTACTTAGCAACGTCCTGGGAGTATTCCAGTAAGGTATGTAAATGGCCTACACCTATAACAAGGGCTTTATTCATTTTCCACATTTTGTCACGTTACAACCAAAAACGTAAATGTATTTTATTGGGATTTTATGTGATAGACCAACACAAGTTGGCACATAATTGTGAAGTGAAAGGAAAATGATAAATGGTTTTCCAACTTTTTTACAAATAAATATCTGAAAAGCATGGTGTGCATTTGTATTAAGCTCCCTTTACTCTGATACCCCTAACTAAAATCTAGTGGAACCAATTGCCTTCAGAAGTCACCTAATTAGTAAATAGAGTCCATCTGGGTGTAATTTAATCTCAGTATAAATACAGCTGTTCTGTGCAGCCCTCAGAGGTTTCTTAGAGAACTTTAGTTAACAAACAGCATCGTGAAGGCCAAGGAACACACCAGACATGTCAAGGATATAGTTATGGAGAAGTTTAAAGCAGGGTTAGGTTATAAAAAAATATCCCAAGCTTTGAACATCTCATGGAGCACTGTTCAATTCATCATCGGAAAATGGAAAGAGCATGGCACAACTGCAAACCTACCAAGACATGGCCGTCCACCTAAACTGACAGGCCAGGCAAGGAGAGCATTAATCAGAGAAGCAGCCAAGCGGCCCATGGTAACTCTGGAGGAGCTGCAGAGATTCACAGCTCAGGTGGGAGAATCTGTCCACAGGACAACTGTTAGTCGTGCACTCCACAAATCTGGCCTTTATGGAAGAATGACAAGAAAAAAGCCATTGTTGAAAGAAAGCCATAAGAAGTCCCATTTGCAGTTTGCAAGAAGCCATGTGTGGGACACAGTAAACATGCGGAAGAAGGTGTTCTGGTCAGATGAGACCAAAATATAACTTTTTTGTCTAAAAGCAAAACGCTATGCGTGGCAAAAAACGAATACTGCACATCACCCTGAACACACCATCCCCACTGTGAAACTTGGTGATGGCAGCATCATGTTGTGGGGATGCTTTTCTTCAGCAGGGACAGGGAAGCTGGTCAGAGTTGATGGGAAGATGGATGGAGCCAAATACAGGGAAATCTTAGAAGAAAACCTGTTAGAGTCTGCAAAAGACTTGAGATTAGGGAGGAGGTTCAGCTTCCAGCAGGCCAACGAATGGCTTAGATCAAAGCATATTCATGTGTTAGAATGGTCCAGTCAAAATCCAGACCTAAATCCAATTGAGAATCTGTGGCAAGACTTGAAAACTGCTGTTCACAGACGTTCTCCATCCAATCTGACAGAGCTTGAGCTATTTTGCAAAGAAGAATGGGCAAAAATTTCACTCTCTAGGATTTGCAAAGCTGGTAGAGACATACCCAAAAAGACTTGCAGCTATAATTGCAGCAATAGGTGGTTCTACAATGTATTGACTCAGAGGGACTAAATACAAATGCACGCCACACTTTTCACATATTTATTTGTAAAAAAAGTTGAAAACCATTTATCATTTTCCTTCCACTTAACAATTATGTGCCACTTTCTGTTGGTCTATCACATAAAATACATTTAAGTTTTTGGTTGTAACATGACAAAATGTGGAAAATGTCAAGGTGTATGAATACTTTTTAAAAGGCACTGTATCTACAGATGCCCCTTATCTGCATAAGCAGTTTTGTGGTAAAGGTGAACTATCCCTTTAAGGTTTTGTATCTCTTTGTACCTTTTTGTGATATAAGTTACCACTTCAGCTCTCACGCTTGTACATCAGCCATGGGCCAAAGCAACATTTATACTTCTGCTATGGGTCTGTTTATTCGACAATAACTTTGTTCTTACTTAAAATAATGAAGTAGTATATATATTTGTTTTTTTAGGATAAACAAAATAATTTATTATGGCGATATTGTCTCACAACTTTTTTATGTAATCTATAGACCAAAAAAGTAACAAAACAAAAAAAAAAAAAACTTTTTTCTACATTGATCAGTGTTAATTCAAAATAATTGTTTTAAAAGAGAAAAGTGTGGGAGCCTGGTGCTCTGCCCCTCCAGTGCTCACTGGAGAGCCGGACTTTGGAGGGGGTAGGAGAAAAGCGCTGAGAGGCAGAGCTAGCTGCCGGTCAGGCATGTGGGCAGATCCCCACATTATTGTGGGGATCCCTGCAGAGACTAGACTTTGCCCCGCCGTCGGCTTAATCTGGATCACAGGAGTGCACAGGAGAAGGATGGGCAAAAGAGCTTTGGTCATACTTCTCCTTTATTGACAATGAAAAATATAAAGGCTTTTTTTTTTTGGTCACTAAATAAACAAATTAAATAAAAAGGAAAAAAGTTAATATGTTGGTGGTTATTAAAATAGAAATACACCAAAAAATATCAGCAGGAAACTAACAGCTTGGGCAGCCCATACATTATGCACTTTTTTTGTTCAACCTACTGGTTGAACAAAAGAAAATGCCTCGAGTTCCCCATCCACCTCCACTTTGGTATTGTATTCTGACAGTGGGGAGCCTTCCCCGCTGTCAGAATACATGATCAGTGTTGCTGGCTATAGCCGGCGGCACTGATTGTTCGGGAAAAACTCGACAGGCTGGTTGAACACAAGTCTATCAATAGATTGACTTGTGTACAATTAGCCTGCCCATACATAGATTGAAATTCATCTGGTCTCTGCTGCACTGGACGTAATTCGATCCATGTATGGCTGGCTTTAGAGGAGAAGAGAAAGAAGGAGTTACTTGGGGCTGATTAGAATAAAATAAGGGTTAATAAGGGATAAATATAAACAAATGTAATCTAAAAAAAGCTTGTTTTCCTTGCTAGGTTGCTTTAATTGACACAATATGCAGATCAAAGACTATTCCTTTGATCTGCAGATGAATGAATAGATACAAAGGTAACAATGTTACTTTGTATCTCATTATCCTGCATCTGAACAGTGCTTATAAACACTGTGTCAGAAAGCCTGTTTCCTGACGGCTCCATGTCAGCACAGCTGGGTGAGGCTCCGCCCACCCCCACGTGATCAGGACTTAACAATAAGTTTTTCACTCACCTCAACCTCAGCGTTCTTCTGTTTTCCTCCTACGTGCAGGACGGAGGTGTGCTCCTCTACCTAGCCGGTCTAAATGGCTGGCGGACCGTCTATACGTGTGGATGAAGCTGGACGAAGTCCCTGGTGTCTAGTCTAAATGACCATAATCCAGGGAGCCCCGCTGCTGGTCCTCGGGGCGGCTTTATCATGGCTAACAGCCGTGTCTGGGGTCCGCTTGGTCCAAACAAGATGGACAGCGGTTGTGGCAGAGTACTACCCTATGCACGCGCACCTGCGCTGTGCCAACGTCGACGGTCAGATGATGGAGGTTGGGTGAGCTAAATGCTTTGTATCCAATGTATGCTGCATTACTGGACAGGGAGTACTCTGCATAACAGATACACAAAGTAACACTTTGTCTGTTCACACATGGATATAATCTGTTGGAGGCTGCTCATGTTTTGCTTACTGTCATGCCACTATGCCAAACCCCTCCAAAGACCAGCATTTTGCAGAGAAGGTATGTGGAGCACACCTGAAAATGTCTACTGAATCCAGCATGGCCTTTGGAGACATGGGATATCCTTGTATTTTTCTATGTGATCTTGGTCTTCCTTAAAAAAAAAAAAAAAAAAAAGAAGAAAAAAAGAGTTTGGAGAAGCAAGTTATGATGTCTACAATTCCCTTGGTTTGTGTACACTGCAGATGGTTGTAATTTTGTTACAAATTCCTACCTTTGTGTTGCTGTTCTGAAACAAACATTTTCATCATAACCTGATTCCCAGGATTAGATCCTAGCCAAATTAACCTCCATCTGGTTAACAGGGCTGTAGATGGAAGCTTCTGCCTCCCTCTAGCTGTTTTTAACCCCTCAGGGTTTGTTACTAAGCAATCTATTTACTGCATTTAACCATTTTTTTCCCTAGTCCAGGGTCGCGGGAATAAAGCTGTGCTATTTAGCTTTGTCTCCCGCTGGTCAGTCGCGGTTCCGGTCGCAATTTTCAGAGACATCTGTGCAAGTCTCTGTGCGGATGTCAATATAGGTCGCAACCCAAAATCGCAAGGTAGTACAAAACTGCCTTTGTTGAAGTTGGCATGGCGCCGCTGATGCAGCGCTGCACCGATTAGGGTGGTGCGATTGCCCCATATATTATTTTCATGCGATTTGACTGGTCGGGTCGCATGTTAAAAACGCACCAGTGTGATCCGGGTCTATGGGTTGGTTTGCTGAATGGTGTACAAGCCCTGTGGTGAGGTTATCTATTAGTGTTTACCAATCTCAGAACGAACATGCTTCAGGCCCTTCAATAAGAAGACATGGATGAACATGAAGGAGCAGTCTCATGACTTTCCCAAGCAAACATCCCTCCTCAAGCTCTATAAGAGGAATACACGGATGGGCATGACAGTATTTATCCCACTGGCTTAAACAGCCGGAGAGGAGGGTGACACCTAAAAGGTGTTACACCCAATGAACAAATTGCCAATACGCTCTAAAGGGGTGTTCCTGGCTTACCCTGTGAAAGGGTCATCTGCTCTGACAATGAGAAGCTGCCTGTCCACACTAGGTGAAACAGCCAATTTTCAGAATTTCCAGATGAGCATGACAGTATGTATCCCACTGGCTTAAACACATGGAGAGGAGGGTAACACCTAAAAGGTGTTACACCCAATAAACAAATTGCCAATACGCTCTAAAGGGGTGTTTCTGGCTCACCCTGTGAAAGGGTCATCTGCTCTGACAATGAGAAACTGCCTGTCCACACCAGGTGAAGCAGCCAATTTTCAGAATTTCCGGATGAGCATGACAGTATGTATCCCACTGGCTTAAACAGCCAGGGAGGAGGGTGACACCTAAAAGGTGTTAAACCCAATAAACAAATTGCTAATACACTCTAAAGGGGTGTTTTCGGCTCACCATATGAAAGGGTTATCTGCTCTGATAATGAGAAGCCGCCTGTCCATACCAGGTGAAGCAGCCCATTCTCCAAACTTCCGGATGGACATGACTGCACACAGTCTGCTTTATCAAGCAACCAAGTATATGGATGACGGCACCTAACAGGTGGTCGCACTAATGAAACATGTGGTCAATACGCTCTAAAGGAGTGTTTTCACTCACCTTGTGAATTCTCCAAGCCTTCCCAAGCAAACAATCCGCTTCAGATCCTTCCATAAAGAAACAGACGGCAAGGATGCTACCTAGTTCAAGCAACCTAGGATAAAGATGACGACACCTAACCAGTTGTCACAATTAAGCAGATGGTCAAGACACTCTAAAGGAATGACTAGATTCTTCTCATATGGGGACCATCTGTTTGGCAATGTCCAGCCTTCTTTCAGGGCCTTCTTGGTCCAATCAACTCTCTCCAGTCTCTTCTGAACAGGAGAAAGAGGACGACCTGTGTCCAGATTGCTAAGGTTGGTGAAATGCCTGTGTATAGAGGTGAAACTTTGGAAGTATTTTAAATACCTCCAAAAGACGGCTGGATGTTGAATGGATCAAGTGCTCGTTCGTCAAGATTGGAGGATATTGTCACAGCAGGATGTCAAAGTTACGCCCTTTGGAACAAATAGAGGTCCAGGGGTTGGGACCACCCCACTGAAGAGCAAGCCTAAATTAAAAATAGTGGCCAGTCTAGCCTCCTGCCTCAAGATGGTCTACTGAGTTAAAGAAGACCGAAAACTCAAGAGTTATTGTTCACGCCCACGCCAGAGAGCGTAGCTCCTGCGCTTTTCAGGATAGGAGTCCAGGAAAGACAAGGAAGCAAATGCTTAGTCCAAGAATTCAATAAGAACTTCCATGTCAGGATGCTCTCTGTTATTTTGGGATTGGGCCACCCATACATGCCCTAGGGGCACTATGTGGTTCCTCTGTGAACATAGGGACGGCTTCTGGACAGACACGTGGTCCCCTAAGGAAAGCATTTTGGGCCATATTTGGAGATCTTTCATCCTTCATGTCTCAGATTGAGCCATAGAAATCGCCTCGCCCCAGCAGCTCGGACGATCTGGTGGTACAGGCAGATAGATTGATAACGTCTACGATGACGAAACGCGTCTAAGGGGGTACGCGCTGACGTCACCACGCTCGTTTGGACAGGAGTTTGCTACAGCCGGCCGGCTTTTTATACACGTGTCTGTATATCGCTTATGCAATGTAAGTGTGTTTTTATTCGTTCTTAATAAATGTAGTGACTTTATTACACTATATAGTCTCTATATATTTTTGGGTACACCTTTCGCGGGCTCCATGGAATAACGTCCTTTGAAGTTGTGAGTCATATTCATCTGATTCAGCAGCCATACTCACAGAGCCGTTTATATCTGCAATTCAATCTCTGCTGACAGTTGATGTGTTTTGCCTATATCCCAGGGCTATCTGGTAAGGAGATTACCTAAGAGGTGGCGGTTCACTTTGTGGCGGATCATTTCACTCCCTCTTTTCTTCTCCTATTGTTTTTCAATAAATGGATTAAGGCTTGCACAAAATTATCCGTTTGGTAAGGAGATTTCCTATAGGGTGGTGGTTCACTCTCATTTTCAAACACACAATTGGTGCGGTTGTGTTTTCACTTTATATAGCACTTACCCTATTTGGGATTAATGTATGTGGCAGGATTACGCTATGTTTTTTCTTTCCTTCTTTTTGTGATATCAACATTTTTTTGGAATATATATCTGCCCAAATCGTGGAGTCATCTTTCCATTACCATCTCTGAGGAATTTGACACTGGTGTGTCAATCAAAGGCCTGGGCTGGGTTTTAGCCATTTGTCTGTTTGGCTTGCTATCTGGTAAGCATATATCACATAGATTCATTCAGGATTTATAAAACTCTCGACATTTGGTTATTCCAGCACCTGTATTTGGGAATTTTGGACTTTGAACTTTCTCTTTTGGACTCATTAGCGCATTTTTTCTTTTTAACAGGCAGATACCAGCCAGTTTAGGGGAGCCCTTCTTCAGTAACAATGAACTCAGGACCAATGGTCTTTTGTCAAGGATCCAAGACTCCATCTTGGAGTTGAAGGCAACCTTTTCAGGCTCTTAGCCTTCAGTCATCTCATCCAGAGTAAGCCTGTCCTGGGAAAGTTGGACAGCACAACGACTGTGGCCTACATCTGGAAACAAGGCTCAGTCTCTCACTTCTGAAGTTTTCTCTAATTCTAGAATTCACCCAAGTCAATCCTCCCAACGATTTGCGACCTATGTGCCTGGTCGGAAGAATCTTCAGACGATCTATTTGTCCAGGTCAAGTCTGACGACAATGGATGATCCAGACTACTGCAAGTCTTTCGAGAACTAACAGAGATTGGTGTTTTGTCTGCCAGAGGTAGACCGCTTACATTCCCAGTCGGCACTGAGTTGCTGAAGTTCCATTCCAGGGCCCAGGAGCCGCAAGCGCTCGGAGTGGAGGTGCTGACCGCAGAATGGATCGCCAAGACTGCTGATGCCTTTTTCAGCTGCTCCCTCTGATTCTCAGCTTCCAGCTAAGGCTGGGGCGAGGGAAGGTGACAGTTTTGGTACCCGCTACTCATCCTGATGAGTGTCAAGGAGTGACGCCCTCTGCCTGGTAGATCAAATCTTCTCCAGTCCCATTCATCCAGCATCCAACAGGCTCAGGCTGATGGCCTGGGTCGAGAGAGGCAGAGCCTAATGGATGTCGAATGCTCTGTGAAGATTTGAACAGTTCTACGAAACGAGAAAGGTCAGCGCTAAGTACGCCTATAGTAGTACAGGACATATATGCCCAGTATATTCGCTGATCAAGATTTTACACTGGACTCTTCAGAAGCCTGCTTCGAATGTCTACAGAAATGGCTTGACTTAATTCTATACGCAAGCATGCTATAGAAATGCATTTTGGCTATCGCTGTCTTCACCGGCATTCAGCCAGCTTCCAACGCTTAATTATACAGTTTTTCAAGATTCAATTTGGTTGAAACCCCAAACTTGTTTCCGGAATGAGATATACCAATGCTGATGTTATTTCATCGGATGTCTTCAATCACCCTGTGGTACTTTCTCGCTGATACTGATTTACTGGTGGCAATTACATCAGCATTGGTGTCCTTGGGTCTAAAGAACCCATACTCGCGTACTTCCCAGACAGAATGGTGCTCATGCCAATGCTCTAATATGTGCCTGAACTGACCTTTAGAGTTCATATCACACAAGAGGTTTCCCTCCTACGTTCCCTTTGGGGAGTACTCAAAAAGTTAGCCCATCGGATGTGGGCTAAGCGCTAAAATATTTAATCAAGGCGACTCCTGCCATCAGGAGCTCTGTACATCTGTTTGTCCTTTTCAGGTGGAACACATAATAATCTTGCTGGGAGCCGTAAAATCATTATCTCTTGGTTGATAACCTCATCTCCTTGGCCTGCAGGTTGTAAGGCTGGCTGTGCCAGGAGAGTCACGGCATTCTCACTAGAAGGGTCCAGACCTTGAGGGTGACAGCAGGCTGGGTGTCTCAAACTATCCGTAATACAAAATATTCATATTCATGACAGTTGGGTTTGTCAGAGGCATTATGGTTTCTGTTACCGTTTTAGTCAGAATTGGAGTGTGTAGCATTATCCCTCCCCTGTTTTGGCTAGTTAATTCCCAGCTGTGCTGACATGGAGCCGTCAGGAAAACGGAAAATTTTATTCAAATACTTACCGTAATTTTCCTTTCCTGACGAGCTCCATGTCAGCACAGAACCCGCCCAGTTAAGTAGTAATAGTTACAAAACGCTGAGGTTGAGGTGAGTGAAAAATTTATAGTTAAGTCCTGATCATGTGGGGGTGGGCGGAGCCTCACCCAGCTGTGCTGACATGGAGCTCGTCAGGAAAGGAAAATTACGGTAAGTATTTGAATTAAATTTTCAGTTTTTTGACAGCAGCAAGCTGTAGTAGCAGGAGTATTTACAAAGCAACTCAAGGCTTGAATTGCCAGAAAATGCAAGGGGGAGCAGCAGAGAGTGTTCTACACATGCCTTGTGCATTTAAAAAAAAGGTATTTGGGGCATGTGTAGCATGTCCAATGTCCATATCTGATTAATACACATTGTGCTGTAGAGTGGTTCAACCTGTGTCACTGGAACTTGTTTTTACGTTGCCAACATCATTTACATGAATGTATGTGTGTTGCTCACCAAATTTCTGTGGCATTGGCACTGAAAGAGGTTATCTGTAGGGTGTTCAACAATTTCCATCCCTTCTCTTATTTTCGGTTCGCTCACCTGCAGCTTTGCATAAGTCTAAAATAAAAGAAAAATCAAGCCAACATTTAAACAAAGAAAATAATGCAGACATGGTTTTGAATGCAGTTTCCTATGCACCCTACCCAGCAGTGCAGGTAGTCCATTTAAAAAATGCTGGTTGAAGATTCAGTGACGCAATGGCATCCTGTAGTTGTCTTAACATACATTTACATCTGTTTTGGAGCAGGAAGATAAAAAAAAACTAACAAGGTGTAACTTTGGTGCATTTTCTATCAAAATGACCCTTTTATAGGCATCAGTGGTAATGCATGTGAAACCTGCCTACAACATGCCAAAAATGCACTGTACCTAAACCCAACCACACTTCACATACATTTGCCAAAACAGTTCTGTATACAACTACAGGCGGTCTCCTAGTTACAAACATCTGACTTACAAACTACTCCTACTTACAAGCGGAGGGAGACAACAGGAAGTGAGAGGAAATCTACACCTACGAAGGGAAATTCACACCTGTAAAGCCTCGTACACACGGCCGAGAATCTCGTCAGGAAAAAATACGTCGTTTTTCCTGACGAGATTCTTGAACAAGAATCTTGTCCCGGCCGAGTGTATACACGTACAATTCAGAAGAACAGCCGTTCTTTTGAATGACACGAACGCGGTGACGTCATCGACTACGACGAGCGTGCGCTCGTCACATTCGATGCCATCGCCGCCACCTTACTACACCCTACCTATGCTTAGGAAGCTACCGCGCATGCGTCAAAGTAATTTTGAGCATGCGCGGGTTTCCACGGCGACAGGTAAGTGTACACACTCCCGGGTTTCTCGTCGGGAAACAGGCTGACAAGAATCCCGAAGAGAAAATAGAGAGCAGGTTCTCTATTTTTCTCATCGAGATTCTGGCCAGTTTTCCTGACGAGAAAACTGAAAGCCTCGTACACACGGCCGGTTTTCTCAGCAAGAAAGCTCTCCCAGCAGTTTTCTTGTTGTTTCTTGACGAGAAAACCGGTCGTGTGTACGAGGCTTAAGAGTTATTATGGAGAAAAGGCGTCTCCACTGATGCTTTATCACAAAGGCTTGTTTCCACAACAACCCAAAACAGATTCAACTTAACCACTTGAGACCCACGCTATAGAGGAAAGACGTCTGCAGCGCGGCTCTCAAGTGTCGGGTGGATGTCCCTGGACGTCCTGCTGTTTACATCCTCCCCGCGCCCCCGAGGGCGCGCGGTGGGGAACAGCTGTGCGCGCCGTGTCACGTGATGCTGATGTGCATGCCTGGCGGCCGCGATGTCTACCAAGTGCCCGTGATCGGCTGTTACAGAGGCAGGACGTGGATCTCTGTGTGTAAACACAGAGATCCACGTCCTGTCAGGGAGAGAGGAGACCGATGCTGTGTCCCTTGTACATAGGGACACAGATCGGTCCCCTCCCCCAGTCAGTCCCCTCCCCCACACAGTAAGAATCACTTCCAGGGAACATATTTAACCCCTTGATCGCCCCCCAGTGTTAACCCCTTCCCTGCCAGTCACATTTATACAGTAACCAATGCATATTTATAGCACTGTTCGCTGTATAAATGTGAATGGTCCCAAAATAGTGTCAAAAGTGTCCGATATGTCCGCCGCAATATCGCAGTCCTGACAAAAATCGCAGATCACCGCTATTACTTGTAAAAAATATATATATAATAAAAATGTCATAAATCTATCCCCTATTTTGTAGGCGCTATAACTTTTGCGCAAACCAATCACTATACGCTTATTGCAATTTTTTTTACTAAAAATATATAGAAGAATACGTATCGGCCTAAACTGAGAAAAAAAAATAGTTAAAAAAAAAAAAATGGGATATTATTATAGCAAAAAGTAAAAAAATATTGTGTTTTTTTTTTCAAAATGTTCTGTATTTTTTGGTTTATAACGCAAAAAATAAAAACCGCAGAGGTGATCAAATACCACCAAAAGAAAGCTCTATTTGTGGGGAAAAAATGATAAAAATATCATTTGGGTACAGCGTTGTATGACCGCGTGTCAAGGTCACCTGTGGCCAGGTGACAGATGCACACCGTAGGGGGACAGGAGTGCACCGCAAGGTAGTGAACCCTATGGCTGACTGCTGCGGATAGGAAACTGGGTGGTTGTGGAAAGCGGGACCAGAGGAGCACAACCGGGATCCTAACAGAAGCTAGAGCCAAGATTCCCCAGGGCGCGGAGTCTAAGACCCAGCAGGTCTTCTCCAGGGCCTCTAGTGGTGAGGATGTTATGCTGCAGGCTGGGACCAGGTCGCGGCCCCTGGAGTTTCCTAGCTCACACCCCGTAGGATAAGGGGAAAAGAGGGGAAGCAGCAGCACAAGATATGAGAGAACCGAATAACAAGCTGAAGGTCAGGGGCCACAAGCAGACAAGGATAACGAAAGAACGAGCCGAAGGTCAAGGGTCACGAGCAGACAGGGATAGTCGGGGACAAGCCAAATGTATAACAGAGAGACAGACGTAGCACACGGCAGGCAGGAACCCAAACACACAATGCCTAACAAACACGTTGATCAGCAAAGCAGGCTTGCAGTGCACAGGTTAATATAGTGTTCTGTGATAGGGCCTGGGGTGGAGTCTGGCTGGGAGGAGATTATAAAGGAAGCCAGGTGAAAGGGCTCAGGCCTCTAAGATGAACACATGGGAAGGAAGGTAAGCTGACAGACAAACACTACTGCATATCCATGACACCGCGCAATTGTCATTCAAATTGCATCATCGCTGAAAGCTGAAAATTGGTCTGGGTACGAAGGGGGATTAAGTGCCCAGTAAGCAAGTGGTTAAGAACAAACCTACAGACCCTATCTTGTTTGTAACCCGGCGACTGCCTGTACATGAAGCAATAAATATCTATATTCTCATGTACTGCGCACACAATTAGATACAGACATAGGAGGTTTGCTCTCTAATACATTTATTATCTTCTTTAAGAATTTTTGTGATTGGCAGAACAACAAATCAATATGGTAATCAAACCTTACTGCGCTATACCCTATGCAATTTTAGATGTCAATGTGTGAATGAGTAGCAAAATAGGTAACAATAACATAGTTACTGTACATAGAAGGGGATTTAAAGAAAGTGGCTACTTTTAAACAACAATTTAGTCTAGGCCAAAAGGTTAGAAAAAATATAAACCATTTATTTTAAGTATCAAAAGGGGAACAGTTTAAACATGCATATTTGATTAAATATACAGACGAATAAAATATAGCTTCATGTACTATTTTACCGATGGACTCCTAGGATAGGGAGTCAATTCGGAAATTGTTACAATCAAACAATTAAAACAAACAGGACTAACAGTACCATCACCAACAATGAGGGGAAAGACACACAGCACAGATGGTCCGGACGCCGGCAAATACTCAGAATTTGTTAAGGAACCTAGCTCTAATTGGCTATCAAAATACCCAAGAAGTAAAGGTATGTTCGCCTGTAATAAATGTCAAATAGGTATGTCCATTTGTTGACCGAACTACGTCTTTTACAAGTGTAAACGGTCACGAGACTTTCACTATTCGTGACCTGATTAACTGCTCCACAACTAGAGTAGTATATATGATCACATGCCCATGTTCAAAGGTATATATAGGCAAAACAAAAAGACCCCTAAAGGTCAGGATAGGGGAACATCTACGCGATATTAAGAAGGAGAAAGAAAGGGACCCAGAGAAGGGTCAGGAAAAGCCCCTTGCAAAGCACTTTGCCCTATTCCATGATGGAAAAACAGACGGCCTAAAAGTAAAGGGTATTTACCAACTTAAATTGCCAACAAGAAGGGGTGACTTTAACCGTATTCTACTTCAGAAGGAGAAATGGTGGATTTTTCGGGTGGGCTCTTTAGCCCCCCAAGGGTTGAATACTGAACTGAACCTGCAGGTTTTCCTTGAATCTTGAATAACTAAGCAAAAAACCCCCCTTCCCATCTCCCCTTTCTCCCCCTCCCCCCCTCCCTTCCCTTTCCTCCCCCACCCCTTCCTCTCTTCTCCTTCCCTCCCTCCACACTCTTCATTATCCCCTCATAGCTTAAGCCCACCATTTAACATTCTCCATCTGGCGAAGATTGTGATTGGTATATATATGTACTTATTCACTTTAAATTCAAATCTTCAAAAACTTTGTGTTGAAACTGAATGAAATAGGTATGAAAAACCTTAGCTAGGTCCTTCTAGGCATCATTTTTTCTTAATTATCAATTACTACTAATCTTATGTAAATGCCACGCACGGTGTCTAAGAGCACCTCTGCCTATCCTTTTTGGCCTCTCCTCCTCCATAAAAGTAATCTAATAATGAAATCGTCTTATCCCTACTTGATGTTTTTGATATAATGCTAACTATGCTTCTTCGTTGCTCTATACTCTGTGTGTTCTTTGAGATTTTTATTATTATTTTTATTACTATTTTCTATTTTGTCCCTTCCTCCTCTTTACCCCCAGTAATGTTTAACCTCATCTCATCTCCATAGAGACATAAACTAGCCTTAAAGAAAAGATTTGTTCTTTAATAATCTCCTGGTTCCCTCTACTGTGTTGAAAAGATTGTTCCATTCTTACATATAAACAAGGGGAACTATCTTGTAACCCTCACGGGTTAATTTGCGGGCGGACCTGCTAATACAGGTAGCATCTATAAATAGACCCGCAAGTACCAGCCACAGACTACGTCCAGACGAAGCTACGCTACATCAAAGCGAAACGCGTTGACGTCACGTGACGTCGGCAAAGCAACCCCTTCAGCCCGACAGCGGAGATCCGTGTACGGAGGACAGCAGCGCGGGGCATTGTAAAGTCCTGGTCGGAACGTACGTAGTGCATACAGCGCGAACCTTTGAACTATTCACGCTGCTGTAGCTCTACAACAAACAAATGCGCAAAGACCAGCAGACAGTGAAACATTCCATCCCGCCAAGGAGAGTTGGTTGAGCACGGAGCTACAGTTAATCTAAAGGACGCTGAACTGGCCCCGCTCTGCAAGTCAGATCCAACTGAACCCTAGATACCCGTCCCCTTCTGAACACACTAAGAAGGTGAAACATATCTGTGGCTACCCTAGCTCCCACTACTCCGCGCTGTACTGAAATACTGATTATGTCATTAGCGGTTATATTTTGAAGCAATAAAAGAACCAATGACTAAAACTCCTCATCGACTCCACCACATCTGATCACCATTGAAGGAAAAGTGACCAAAAGTTCACCATCTCGGAAAAATCTGTACAGGGTTATTAATACACTCTAGTTTCATTCCTAGAGTGCAATAGGAACATTTGTTCCTTCCATCTATTTCCCAAATAATCCTGTGGAGACTATCCCAATATCTTCCTCTCCCCCAGGAAGGTGATATTAGTGGTCAATATTTCCATCTCCCCTTGTTGGGTCCCAATTTTGTTAGGGTTTATTCACAGTGAAGCTGCACTATGGTACTTACTGTTTATATGATTAAATTAGGATATTGGCTTAATCCAAGCTAATCTTACCATTTTACAGCTCCACTTTGAATTTAATTGCCGGCGTCCGGACCATCTGTGCTGTGTGTCTTTCCCCTCATTGTTGGTGATGGTACTGTTAGTCCTGTTTGTTTTAATTGTTTGATTGTAACAATTTCCGAATTGACTCCCTATCCTAGGAGTCCATCGGTAAAATATTACATGAAGCTATATTTTATTCATCTGTATATTTAATCAAATATGCATGTTTAAACTGTTCCCCTTTTGATACTTAAAATAAATGGTTTATATTTTTTCTAACCTTTTGGCCTAGACTAAATTGTTGTTTAAAAGTAGCCACTTTCTTTAAATCCCCTTCTAATTACATCTGGGATTAACACTTTTCCTGTATGCTGTTTCTTAGGCTACAAACGACAAGATAACACTATATTTTAGCTACACGCATCTAGTTCATATTTAATGAACGGGCCTTTTGGTTCGAATTACCCTGGTACTCGTTTTTTCCTCTCTTTTGTGTTTGTCTATGCTTATTATGGGATCTCTTTAGATGCCTTCTTAAACGAGTTTTCCAGCGCAAGTGTCAAAACTTCTTACTATTAATATCATATACACGGTTAAAGTAACAGGCCATTATGGCTTTTGTCCTTGGAGAAGAGATAGATGAGGAAATCAACAATGCATTTAGCAGAAACCTATCCCAACTTTCTGATCAGGATGACGAGATAAGAGAAAAATTTAAAGAACATAAAAAATTACTTTTAAAGCATCTTAACAGAAAGTGGGATGTTTCCTTCCTTACAACATATGTAGACCGTAGAATAGTACCCCGTGGCCTGAGGGACCGCACGGTCCTGGCGGAACATCTTCATAATGAGAGATTCCTTCCGAAATGGAAGGAACTCTGCATAAACCATGGGATTGCGGTAATGGGTCTTATAGTGGAGGAGGAAAAAATTCAACTTATGGAATTAAAAGAAAAAATCAAGGAGAGCGCACAGGGACTTGAGCCCTTGAAAGACATGGAGGAATTTATAAAACAAAATGACTCCCTAAAAAAAGAGATCGAAAAAGCCCAACTTAGCTTAAAAACCACCAAACAATCAAAATTAAAAAGGGATCTCTCGGATTTCGAAAAAGACCAAGTTTTTGATCTTACTATTAGGAGAGGTAGGAGTAAGGCCTTGTACACACGGCCGAGATTCTCGTTGAAAAAAACATGTCGTTTTTTTCAACGAGATTCTTGGACAAGAAACTTGTCCCGGCCGAGTGTACACACGCTCGTTTCAAAGAACCCGCGGTTCTTTGAAAGGAGTGTACGCGGTGACGTCATCGACTACGTCGAGCATGCGCTCGTCACATTCGATGCCGTCGCCGCCATCTTGGTATACCCTACGTATGCCTAGGAAGCTACCGCGCATGCGTCGAATTCATTTCGAACATGCGCGGGCTTCCGGGCGGACAGGTAAGTGTACACACACTCACTTTTCTCGTCGAGAAACATGCCGAGGAGAATCTCAACGAGAAAATAGAGAGCAGGTTCTCTATTTTCTCGTCGAGGTTTCTTGTCGGTTTTCTCGACGAGAAACCCGCTAGCAGCGTACACACGACCGATTTACTCGGCAAGACCTCTCTGCCAGCAAGTTTCTTGCTGGTTCTTGCCGAGAAAATCGGTCGTGTGTACGAGGCCTTAGTCTAATAGGAGAGGACCACGCTCACAGTCTAGACGTAGACGAGACAATGTACCATCTGATTATGATGATGAAACATTACCCAAAGTGGTGACTTTTTTAGAGAAAGAGGGGGTGACCGAAATACAGGATCACCCCCTCTCTCAGAAAATCCCACAAAAGACCACTGCTACAAAAAGCAAGGACAAACCACAGAGCATCCAGACAGAACAGCGTACACAAAGCCAACAAAGGTAACCTTAGAACTCCAAAAAAAACAACTACCAAAACAGAATACAAAAGTTATAAACCTTTCTACCTTCCCCTTAGCGATGAGACACATCCAACTCCTACAAAAAGGTATGTCCTTCTCCCCGGTTAACAATATGGACCATTTCACAGTATACAAGGATGTGGCCCTGTTCTTGAGAAAGGTGTTCTTTAAATCCCTTTATGCACATAAGGACCTTAAGCTCAAAGAGGACCCAAAATTAGATCTAGAGGACCAACTTGCTCTGGAAATTCTAAACTCATTGTTGGAAGAAAATGACGATCTTCAGTCTGAAAGCTGTCCGGTTAAAAGGATAGCTAATCTGAAAATACGATCTAACAAGATGCCTCCCCTGAGCAAGAACAGGTGGTTGCATATGTTTCTTGAGATGGTCCAGGCAGACCTAAATAAGGTTTACTGGACACAGGGTGGATTTGACAACCTCTCTGGGGAGGAACGAAAGGCCCTAAAAGAACTTAAAGAAGCAAAAAATGTAGTTTTCAAAAAAAGTGACAAAGGAGGTAACGTCGTCCTACTGGATGACGACTCCTATATAGCGGAAGTAAAAAGGTTACTGGAAGACAATAGCACATACAAAAAATTGGACTTTGACCCCTTTCCAGAGGTAAAGTACGAAATAAATAGGATGCTAACAGACGCAAGAGACGCGGGACTTCTTGGTCGCCGTGAACTGGACCATCTCCTTGTTCGTGAGTTCAACGTGCCGACCTTCTATATCATTCCGAAAATCCATAAATGCCCCAATAAGCCACCCGGGAGACCTATTGTCTCTGCGGTACAGGGCCCTCTAGAGAGGATAGGTCGGTACTTGGACTCACTACTCAAGGAGATGGTTACGGGCTTAAAATCCTACGTACAAGATACACGTCATGTGCTCTCCAAAATCACGGAACTAGAAATCGATGATGGTTTCCTACTGATAAGTGTGGACGTGGAGTCCCTATATACATCTATCCCCCATCACTGTGGGATTGATGCAGTGGCAAAACATCTCAATCAAAATTACCCTGAATTTGGCGCTCAAAATGAATTTCTCTTGGATTTACTACAGTTTGCACTGAGAATTTTTTCCAGTTCTGTTCACAGTTCTACCAACAAATTAGAGGTACCACTATGGGAGCGGCCTGGGCACCAGCATACGCCTGCTTGCATCTGGGCATGTGGGAGGAGGAGGAGGTTTTCAGGTCGTCGATGTACACTGACCATGTACATGCATGGTTAAGGTACATCGACGACGTACTAGTGATCTGGCGAGGCAGCCGTGAACAATGGATATTGTTCAATGAACAACTAAACCAAAATGACCGGAATATCAGGCTCACCTATGTGATTGATGAACAACACATCTCCTTTTTGGATCTGTGGATTTTCATTGAGGATGGTAAACTGTGTACACATACTTTTCGGAAAGAAACAGCAGCCAACACACTATTGAGGGCTGATAGCCACCATCCTCAGCCCCTGATTGATGGAATCCCAATTGGTCAGTTCCTGAGGATCAAGAGGAACTGTAGCAAAAAGGAAGATCTTAGAAGAGAAAATGCCGAACTTTATAGCAGGTCCCGTGAAAGAGGGTATTCCCACCGTCAGATACGAAAAGCTAAACGGCGGGCAGCATGCCAAGACAGGGAAGCCCTCCTTCTTTGTGATCCTCCAACTAAAACTGAAATACTGAAATCTGAACCAATAAGAGTAATAACACCCTACGGTGCCCAATGGGGCCCAGTTCGCCAAGTACTTGAAAAACATTGGGGTATTTTACTAAACTGCCCCAGCTTGAGAGATATAGTCGGAAGTGCACCCAAATTGGTGGCAAAGAGAGCAAAAAGCCTGGGAGACATACTCATTCACTCAGAATTTGTTAAGGAACCTAGCTCTAATTGGCTATCAAAATACCCAAGAAGTAAAGGTATGTTCGCCTGTAATAAATGTCAAATATGTCCATTTGTTGACCGAACGACGTCTTTTACAAGTGTAAACGGTCACGAGACTTTCACTATTCGTGACCTGATTAACTGCTCCACAACTAGAGTAGTATATATGATCACATGCCCATGTTCAAAGGTATATATAGGCAAAACAAAAAGACCCCTAAAGGTCAGGATAGGGGAACATCTACGCGATATTAAGAAGGAGAAAGAAAGGGACCCAGAGAAGGGTCAGGAAAAGCCCCTTGCAAAGCACTTTGCCCTATTCCATGATGGAAAAACAGACGGCCTAAAAGTAAAGGGTATTTACCAACTTAAATTGCCAACAAGAAGGGGTGACTTTAACCGTATTCTACTTCAGAAGGAGAAATGGTGGATTTTTCGGGTGGGTTCTTTAGCCCCCCAAGGGTTGAATACTGAACTGAACCTGCAGGTTTTCCTTGAATAACTAAGCAAAAAAAACCCCTTCCCCTTTCTCCCCCCCTTCCCCCCTCCCTTCCCTTTCCTTCCCCACCCCTTCCTCTCCTCTCCTTCCCTCCCTCCCCACCCTTCATTATCCCCTCATAGCTTAAGCCCACCATTTAACATTCTCCATCTGGCGAAGATTGTGATTGGTATATATATGTACTTATTCACTTTAAATTCAAATCTTCAAAAACTTTGTGTTGAAACTGAATGAAATAGGTATGAAAAACCTTAGCTAGGTCCTTCTAGGCATCATTTTTTCTTAATTATCAATTACTACTAATCTTATGTAAATGCCACGCACGGTGTCTAAGAGCACCTCTGCCTATCCTTTTTGGCCTCTCCTCCTCCATAAAAGTAATCTAATAATGAAATCGTCTTATCCCTACTTGATGTTTTTGATATAATGCTAACTATGCTTCTTCGTTGCTCTATACTCTTTGTGTATACTCTGAGATTTTTATTATTATTTTTATTACTATTTTCTATTTTGTCCCTTCCTCCTCTTTACCCCCAGTAATGTTTAACCTCATCTCATCTCCATAGAGACATAAACTAGCCTTAAAGAAAAGATTTGTTCTTTAATAATCTCCTGGTTCCCTCTACCGTGTTGAAAAGATTGTTCCATTCTTACATATAAACAAGGGGAACTATCTTGTAACCCTCACGGGTTAATTTGCGGGCGGACCTGCTAATACAGGTAGCATCTATAAATAGACCCGCAAGTACCAGCCACAGACTATGTCCAGACGAAGCTACGCTACATCAAAGCGAAACGCGTTGACGTCACGGAGGTCACGTGACGTCGGCAACGCAACCCCTTCGGCCCGACAGCGGAGATCCGTGTACGGAGGACAGCAGCGGACAGCAGCGCGGGGCATTGTAAAGTCCTGGTCGGAACGTACGTAGCGCATACAGCGCAAACCTTTGAACTATTCACGCTGCTATAGCTCTACAACAAACAAATGCGCAAAGACCAGCAGACAGTAAAACATTCCATCCCGCCAAGGAGAGTTGGTTGAGCACGGAGCTACAGTTAATCTAAAGGACGCTGAGCATCTGAAAGGGTAAAGTACAAATTAAGTTTATCTTCAACAGGGGGATTCCAGTGAAGTGAACTGGCCCCGCTCTGCAAGTCAGATCCAACTGAACCCTAGATACCCGTCCCCTTCTGAACACACTAAGAAGGTGAAACATATTTGTGGCTACCCTAGCTCCCACTACTCCGCGCTGTACTGAAATACTGATTATGTCATTAGCGGTTATATTTTGAAGCAATAAAAGAACCAATGACTAAAACTCCTCATCGACTCCACCACATCTGATCACCATTGAAGGAAAAGTGACCAAAAGTTCACCATCTCGGAAAAATCTGTACAGGGTTATTAATATACTCCTAGTTTCATTCCTAGAGTGCAATAGGAACATTTGTTCCTTCCACCTATTTCCCAAATAATCCTGTGGAGACTATCCCAATATCTTCCTCTCCCCCAGGAAGGTGATATTAGTGGTCAATATTTCCATCTCCCCTTGTTGGGTCCCAATTTTTTTAGGGTTTATTCACAGTGAAGCTGCACTATGGTACTTACTGTTTATATGATTAAATTAGGATATTGGCTTAATCCAAGCTAATCTTACCATTTTACAGCTCCACTTTGAATTTAATTGCCGGCGTCCGGACCATCTGTGCTGTGTGTAGGGATGAGCTCGGTGTTCGAGTCGAACATACGTTCGACTCGAACATCGGCTGTTCGATCGTTCGACGAAGATCGAACGATTTGGGCCGTTCGCGCCTAATTCGAGTGACGCGAACGGCCCACAATGCACTACGCCATCGCAGTGTCATCTAGGCGCTGTGATTGGCCAAGCATGCACTGTGACCCCGCATGCTTGGCCAATCACAGCGCCGGCAGCGAGGAGAGCAATGATTGGCCACAGGCAGGATGCCTGTGGCCAATTAATGCAGAGGGTGTTTAGTACACGCCCCACACTATAAAAGGCCGCCAGCACGGCGGCCTAGTGTAGTGTGTTCCGGAGCAGGGAAAGAGAAGCATAGGCAGGGACAGTGACATTTTTTTTTTCTTGCTTAACCTGGATTCCTTTAGTTTAGGGAAAGAGAAGGATAGGTAGGGAGAGTGTCAGTCTGTTTTACTGTGCGAATCCTTGTTTCTAGGGACAGGGAAGGACAGTGAGGGAAATTCTCCTTGTGCTATAGTGTGCTAAAGCATTGATCATCAACCATCTTTAAAAAATCATTTTTTCTAGGGACAGAAAACTATAGGTAGGGAGAGTGTCAGTGTGTTTTACTGTGCTAATCCTTGTTTCTAGGGACAGGGAAGGACAGTGAGGGAAATTCTCCTTGTGCTATAGTGTGCTAAAGCATTGATCATCAACCATCTTTAAAAAAACATTTTTTTCTAGGGACAGAAAACTATAGGTAGGAAGAGTGTTAGTTTCTTTCACTGTGATAATCCTTGTTTCTAGGGACAGGGAAGGACAGTGAGGGAAATTCTCCTTGTGCTATAGTGTGCTAAAGCGTTGATCATCAACCATCTTTAAAAAAACATTTTTTCTAGGGACAGAAAACTATAGGTAGGAAGAGTGTCAGTTTCTTTCACTGTGATAATCCTTGTTTCTAGGGACAGGGAAGGACAGTGAGGGAAATTCTCCTTGTGCTATAGTGTGCTAAAGCATTGATCATCAACCATCTTTAAAAAAACATTTTTTCTAGGGACAGAAAACTATAGGTAGGAAGAGTGTCAGTTTCTTTCACTGTGATAATCCTTGTTTCTAGGGACAGGGAAGGACAGTGAGGGAAATTCTCCTTGTGCTATAGTGTGCTAAAGCATTGATCATCAACCGTCTTTAAAAAAAAAAATTTCTAGGGACAGAAAACTATAGGTAGGAAGAGTGTCAGTTTCTTTCACTGTGATAATCCTTGTTTCTAGGGACAGGGAAGGACAGTGAGGGAAATTCTCCTTGTGCTATAGTGTGCTAAAGCATTCCTCATCAACCATCTTTGAAATCCTTGTTTTTTGGACAGTCAGGGAAATTGTCGTTGTGCTATTCTGTGCGAAAGCAATCATCCTCAACCATATTTAGAAATCCTTAAGTAAAGGGACAGAGAAGGACACCTGAAGGTAGCCCTTATTCCTTTTTTCCCATCTCCCTGCAGGCCATCTATTAGAATGTCTGGAAGGCAAACAAGGAGAGGCAGACAGTCAGGAGGCAATAAAAGAGGGCAAGCAGGCTCTGTGTCTGGGGGCAACAGTGCTGGTCGTGGACGCGGTGCATTGTCATCAGCACATGGCCATGGGACACGCTTGTCCTTCTTTTCGGCAGCTGGACATGTTGAGCCACATCATGCCGAAGACTTGGTAGAGTGGATGACCAAGCCCTCCTCCTCATCCTCTCTCACCCAGGCTCAGGGTACTGGCAAAGCAGCTGCCAAAGCGTCCTCTTCCCTGGTATCAATGTCAGACTCATCATCAGTCACTCCTTCCCTAGACCCACCATGTCCTCCTCCTGAGGAGTCCCCCGAACTGTTTGAGCACAGTGTTGGGTACATGCTCCAGGAGGATGCCCAGCGTTTCGAAGGGTCTGATGATGAAACCCAGCTACAGGAAGGCAGTAGCGTCAGAGCAGACAGAGGGGATGCTCAAGAAGGACACCAATGTGGCAGTCATGTTCCAGCAGCTGCAGCATACTGCCAGATTGGCTCCAGTGATGAGGAGGGAGGGGATGATGAGGTCACTGACTCCACGTGGGTGCCTAATAGGAGAGAGGAGGAGGAGGAGGATGAGGAGGAGGCACATCTCCAACGAGGCAGGATGCCCTTTGGTGGCCAGCGTAAGGGCAGTACACCGACGGAATCACACCGCAGAGCTCCGCCTGTGCAGGGCGCTGCCTCTGCCCGTCATTCAAAAAGTTCTTTGGTGTGGGCCTTTTTTGAGGCTAGTGCATCAGATCGCACAGCTGCTGTTTGCAACATATGTCTCAAGCGTATATCGCGTGGCCAAAACATCAGCCGCTTGGGTACCACATGCCTGACCAGACATATGTTGACCTGCCATGCAGCTCGTTGGCAAGCCTACCTCAAAGACCCACACCAAAGAACAAAGCGGACCTCTCCTTGCACCGCATCAGCTGGGATCTCCAACCCCACTATAACTTCAGTCCTCTCTGAAACATGCACTGAGAGGAATGAAGGTGTAGAATTAGGTGTGTCACAGCCAAGTAGTTGCGGCCACTCTGCTAGCAGTACACCGACGTCCGATTCTAGCAGGCAAATTTCCCTGCCCCAGCTGCTGGACCGTCGAAAGAAGTTCACTCCCAGCCATCCACATGCCCAGCGGTTGAATGCTAGCTTGGCTAAATTGCTAGCGCTTCAACTGCTGCCTTTTCAGTTGGTAGACTCGGCCCCCTTCCGTGAGTTTGTGCAATGTGCGGTTCCTCAGTGGCAGGTTCCCAAACGCCACTTTTTCTCACGGAAGGCTATTCCGGCTCTCTACCGGCATGTGGAAGGCAATGTCTTGGCCTCGCTGGACAGGGCGGTCAGCGGTAAGGTGCATATTACCGCTGACTCATGGTCCAGCAGGCATGGACAGGGACGTTACCTTTCTTTCACGGCCCATTGGGTCACTCTTTTGGCAGCTGGGAAGGATGCAGGACAAGGTGCAGTAGTGTTGGAGGTTGTTCCACCGCCACGCCTCCAAAATGCTACTACTGGTTGTGACACACCTCTCTCCTCCACCCCCTCCTCTTCTTCTTCCTCCATGGCCTCTTCCTGTGGTTTGTCCTATGAACCAGCGGTGCTCCGTAGCCGTTCAAGGGGCTACGCAAGTACGCAGGCAAAAAGATGCCATGCCGTGCTTGCGCTGGTGTGTTTGGGGGACAGAAGCCACACTGGGGCAGAGGTCCTGTCTGCTCTGCAGGGCCAGGCCGAGAGGTGGTTGACGCCACGCCAGCTTAAGCCAGGAATGGTGGTTTGCGACAATGGCACCAACCTCCTCTCCGCCCTCCGACAGGGACAACTGACTCATGTGCCCTGTGTGGCTCACGTCCTTAACCTGGTGGTGCAGCGGTTCTTGGGCAGGTACCCGGGCTTACAGGATGTCCTGAGGCAGGCCAGGAAAGTCTGTGTGCATTTCCGCAGATCTTATAATGCCAGTGCTCGCCTGGCTGAGCTGCAAAAGGAGTTGAACCTGCCCAAGAACCGCCTTATATGTGACATGCCCACCAGGTGGAACTCAACGTTGGCCATGCTGCAGCGGCTGCACACGCAGCAGAGGGCCATCAATGAGTACCTGTGCGACTACGGCACCAGGACAGGGTCAGGGGAGCTTGGTTTTTTTTCTCCACGCCAGTGGGGCATGATCAGGGATGCATGCACTGTCCTGGCACCATTTGAGGAGGCCACGAGGATGGTGAGCAGTGACAGTGCATGCATCAGTGACACTGTACCTCTTGTCCACCTGTTGGAGCACACGCTGCATGGAATAATGGACAGGGCACTTGAGGCAGAACAGAGGCAGGAAGAGGAGGACTTCCTTGCCTCTCAAGGCCCCCTTTACCCAGACAGTGTTCCTTCTGTCCCACCCATCGCACAGGAAGAGGAGGAGGAGGAGGAGGAGGAGGAGGATTGTGTCAGCATGGAGGTGGAGGCTGGCACTCAGCATCATCAGCAGCAGTCTTTTAGGGATGATTTACAGTCCCAAGAAACCAGTGGACTTGTACGTGGCTGGGAGGAGGTGGCTGCGGATCATGTCGTCCTTAGTGACCCAGAGGACTCCGGACCGAATGCCTCAGCAAACCTACGCTGCATGGCCTCCCTGATCCTGCAAAGTCTGCGGAAGGATCCTCGTATTCTTCGGATCAAGGAGAGGGACCATTACTGGCTGGCCACTCTCCTTGATCCACGGTACAAGGGTAAGGTTGCGGACCTTATGTTACCGTCGCAGAGGGAGCAGAGGATGAGACAACTCCGGGAGGCCTTGCAGAAAGGTCTGTGCAACGCGTTCCCAGAGACTGGGAGGTTACAAACTCCTGGTCCTGGACAACGAGTTGCTGAGGCTTCGGCCAGTCAAAGAAGGAGCGGTGGGGAAGGTGGCCGTCTGACCGATGCGTTCAGACAATTCTTTAGTCCGCAGCCCCAAAGTATGATCGGTTCCAGCAACCATCGCCAGCGTCTGATAAACATGGTGCAGGAATATCTAGGGGCAAGGTCAGACTTGGACACCTTCCCCACCGAAAATCCTCTGGCTTACTGGGTCTTGAGGATGGATCACTGGCCAGAGCTTGCACAGTATGCAATTGAGCTACTGGCCTGTCCTGCATCCAGCGTTCTTTCGGAACGCACATTCAGTGCTGCTGGAGGATTTGTCACGGATCACAGGGTGCGCCTGTCCACCGACTCGGTTGATCGACTGACTTTCATCAAGATGAACCAGTCTTGGATCACCACCAGCTACCACACACCTGATGCTGATATAACAGACTAATTGATTTTAACATGTCACATCCCTTCAAGACTGATGCTGATGCTGAGTGCCTGTGCTGTTATGTTGACTGGCTATCCTCCTCCTCCGAGTCCTCAATGATACGATTGATGATGATAGCTTGGAAGATCATTTTTGTTTATGGGTGCCGCCACCAGTGGCTAAGGCCCAATTTTTCAGCCCCTGTTTTACAGGGGCGTGTAATTACAATTTTTTTAGCAATAATTTGCCATAGGGCTCATTGCTGTGCTCCAAGTACAGTATCTGTGAGGGGTTGGAGTGTTGTGCCACCAGTGCCTAAGGCCCAATTTTTCAGCCCCTGTTTAACAGGGGCGTGTCATTACAATTTTTGAAGCAATACTTTGCAACAGGGCTCATTGCTGTGCTCCAAGTACAGTATCTGTGAGGGGTTGTAGTGTTGTGCCACCAGTGCCTAAGGCCCAATTTTTCAGCCCCTGTTCAACAGGGGCATGTAATTACAATTCTTGATCTAATAATTCACAGCAGGGCCCATTGCTGCACCCACCAAGAGTAACTCTGAGGGCTTACAGTGTTGTGGCAACGCCACCACCACCACCACCACGAAAGGCCCAATTTTTCAGCCCCTGTTCAAAAGGGGCATGTAATTACAATTCTTGATCTAATAATTCACAGCAGGGCCCATTCCTGCACCCACCAAGAGTAACTCTGAGGGCTTACAGTGTTGTGGCAACACCACCACCACCACCACCACCACGAAAGGCCCAATTTTTCAGCCCCTGTTCAACAGGGGCATGCAATTACAATTCTTGATCTAATAATTCACAGCAGGGCCCATTGCTGCACCCACCAAGAGTAACTGTCAGGGCTTACAGTGTTGTGGCACCAGCACCACCATCAAAGGCCCAATTTTTACTACCACTGTTCAACAATTATATGTAATTAAAATTCCTGATATAATAGTTGACAGCAGGGCGTTCCAGCACCAACCAAGAGTAACTGTGAGTGCTTACAGTGTTGTGCCAACACCAACAACTAAGGGGCCTATTTCTGCAGAGTATATACGGCAGGTCCCTACTTTCAAACATCCAACTTACAATCGACTCCTACTTGCAAACGCAAGAAGACAACAGGAAGTGAGAGGAAATCTACCCCTTGGAAGGAAAATTCTCTCCTGTAAGAATTAATATGGGAGAAAGGTGTCTCCTCTGTACTGATGCTTTATCAGCAATCCTTGTTTCAAGAAAAACACCACATTTCAAAAACAGTTGTCATTGGGACGGAAAGTGAGGTGAAATGTTCTGAACAGGGGCACAGACAGCAAAACAAATGTTACAGGGGTGATAACCCTTACCTATGTTTTCCAAAAAGTTTAAAAATAGATTTTTGGGCTGGAGCTACACTTAAACAATGTACCTGTTCAAAATTACAAACAGATTCTACATAAGAACAAACCTACAGTCCCTGTCTTGTATGCACCGCCTGTATACGGCTGTTCAGAGTATATAGGGCCTTTTTTATTTTATGTGCGGGGTTCCCCTTAATATCCATACAAGACCCAAAGGGGCTGGTAATGGGCTGGGGTAGGGGGGGGGGGTCATGGGGTGCTATGCCATTTTTCTTAAAGATTTTCATCCATATTACCGGGAGCAGACATTACATTAAAGCCGCAAGCAGTTTTAAATGGCTTTTTTTTCCTTTAGAAGTGTCATTTTGTGCAGGGACAGTTCTAAACACGGGAAACACGTGGCACTTCACAGGCATACTTTAGACACCCCCCAGGTACGATATTTAAAGGAATATTTGACTTTTTTTTTTTCACTTTATGCATCATTAAAATGACTGCTCCCGAAAAACGACCGTTTTTAAAACTTCTTTTTGCATTGATACATGTCCCCTGGTGCAGAACCCGGGTTCCCAAACCCTTTTTAGGACAATAACATGCATAATAGTCGTTATAATTAGCACTTTAGAATTCGAACGTTCGCTTGCATTGTATTTAATAGGGTTCTAATGTTCGTACGAACTTTCGGTCCGTTCGCGGGTTCTGGTGCGAACCGAACCCGGGGGTGTTCGGCTCATCACTAGCTGTGTGTCTTTCCCCTCATTGTTGGTGATGGTACTGTTAGTCCTGTTTGTTTTAATTGTTTGATTGTAACAATTTCCGAATTGACTCCCTATCCTAGGAGTCCATCGGTAAAATAGTACATGAAGCTATATTTTATTCGTCTGTATATTTAATCAAATATGCATGTTTAAACTGTTCCCCTTTTGATACTTAAAATAAATGGTTTATATTTTTTCTAACCTTTTGGCCTAGACTAAATTGTTGTTTAAAAGTAGCCACTTTCTTTAACACCCCTTATAATTACATCTGGGATTAACTCTTTTTCTGTATGCTGTTTCTTAGGCTACAAACGACAAGATAACACTATATTTTAGCTACACGCATCTAGTTCATATTTAATGAACAAGGCCTTTTGGTTCGAATTACCCTGGTACTCGTTTTTTCCTCTCTTTTGTGTTTGTCTGTAGTTACTGTACATACAGTAGTTACATAGTAGGTGAGGTTGAAAAAAGACACAAGTCCATCAAGTCCAACCAATGTGTGTGATTATATGTCAGTATTACCTTGTATATCCCTGTATGTTGTGGTCGTTTAGGTGCTTATCTAATAGTTTTTTGAAACTATCGATGCCCCCCGCTGAGACCACCGCCTGTGGAAGGGAATTCCACATCCTTGTCACTCTTACAGTAAAGAACCCTCTACGTAGTTTAAGGTAAACCTCTTTTCTTCTAATTTTAATGGGTGGCCACGTGTCTTGTTAAAATCCCTTCCGTAAAAAAGTTTTATCCCTATTGTGGGGTCACCAGTACGGTATTTGTAAATTGAAATCATATCCCCTCTCAAGCGTCTCTTCTCCAGAGAGAATACGTTTACTGCTCGCAACCTTTCCTCATAACTAATATCCTCCAGACCCTTTATTAGCTTTTTTGCCTTTCTTTGTACTCGCTCCATTTCCAGTACATCGTTCCTGAGGACTGGTGCCCAGAACTGGACAGCATACTCTAGGTGCAGCTGGACCAGAGTCTTGTAGAGCGGGAGAATTATCATTTTATCTCTGGAGTTGATCCCCTTTTTAATGCATGCCAATATTCTGTTTGCTTTGTTAGGCTCAGCAATGGCATGCAATGCTGCTATCATCTACTAGGACCCCCAGGCCCTTTTCTATCCTAGATTCCCCCAGAGGTTCTCCCCCCAGTGTATAGATTACATTCATATTTTTGCCACCCAAATGCATTATTTTACATTTTTCTACATTGAACCTCAGTTGCCATGTAGTTGCCCACCCCATTAATTTGTTCAGATCTTCTTGCAAGGTTTCCACATCCTGCGGAGAAGTTATTGCCCTGCTTAGCTTAGTATCGTCCACAAATACAGAGATTGAACTGTTTACCCCATCCTCCAGGTCGTTTATGAACAAATTAAATAGGATTGGTCCCAGCACAGAACCCTGTGGGACCCCACTACACAACCCTGACCATTCAGAGTATTCCCCATTTATCACCATCCTCTGAACTCGCCCTTGTAGCCAGTTTTCAATCCATGTGCTCACCCTATGGTCCATGCCAACGGACCCTATTTTGTACAGTAAACATTTATGGGGAACTGTGTTAAATGCTTTTGCAAAATCCAGATACACCACGTCTATGGGCCTTCCTTTATCTAGATGGCAACTCACCTCCTCATAGAAGGTTAATAGATTGGTTTGGCAAGAACGATTCTTCATGAATCCATGCGGATTACTGCTAATGATACCGTTTTCATCATTAAAATCTTGTATATAGTCCCTTATCATCCCCTCCAAGAGCTTACATACTATTGATGTTAGGCTAACTGGTCTGTAATTCCCAGGGATGTATTTTGGGCCCTTTTTTAAATATTGGTGCTACATGGGCTTTTCTCCAATCCACTGGTACCATTCCAGTCAGCAGACTGTCAGTAAAAATTAGGAACAATAGTCTGGCAATTACTTGACTGAGTTCCCTAAGTATCCTCAGGTGCAAGCCATCCGATCCCGGTGCTTTATTAATGCTAAGTTTCCCAAGTCTAATTCTAATTCTGTCCTCTATTAGCCACGAGGGTGCTTCCTGTGATGTGTCATGAGGATAAACACTACAGTTTTGGTTACTGAAGCCCCCGGTTTTTCTCGTGAAGACTGAGGAGAAGAATAAATTCAATACCTTCGCCATCTCCCCATCCTTTGTAACCAGATGTCCTTACTCATTCTTTATGAGGCCATAATGGTCTGTCCTCCCTTTTTTACTGTTTTCATACTTTAAGAATTGCTTGGGATTTTTTTTGCTCTCCAATGCTATGTGTTTTTCGTGTTCTATCTTAGCCGCCCTAATTGCACCCTTACATTTCTTGTTGCATTCTTTATAAAGTCTGAATGCTGATGACGATGAATCTTCAACCTTGTATTTTTTGAAGGCCATCTATGATTCACTCTTTTAAATTTATTACCCAATTGGATTCACTGGCTAATGCCCTTATTTAATATGCTCTAAAAGCTAACCAATCTCTCTGTGTTCTTTGTTCCTAAGATTTTATCTCAATTTATGCCTTGTTGGTAATCAGTAGATCTAGTAACGCTTTATTTCTAGTTTGTGCGTCTACCATCTGACCCATGAAATTGTCCTGCAAGACATTTAGGAACTGGCGAGCCTTAGACAAATGCGTGGTTCCCTCCACCCAGTCTGGATAATTAGAATCCCCCATTATGATAACACTTCCCATCCTTGCTGCTAATCCAAATTGTGATATGATGTCCGTCTCCCCCTCCTCCCTCAGGTTAGGGAGGGGGGGGGGACAGTGCTGACAATAGACAGCTTACAGGATTACTGTAGGTAATGGGTCCAAAAACAACAGTTTTGGTGCAGTAATTAACCATAGTAGCTTATAAAACCATTAAAGTGAACCTATGTTTTGTTCATGCAGGGCAAAGCCACCATTTCATTTAAGGAAAGCCCTGATGTTCTCCTGCCAATATTGAAGCCCTGTGCAAACTCTGAGTTAAATCCTATCAGGGCTTTCACATGGCTGAGGAATGTCTCCCTGCCTCCCTGTGAAAGTGCTGCCATTTAATGTTCCTAACCAGCTTAAAATAGCTCAAACATACTTGCTCATATTTGAAAAGCATGTAGTCGTACAGTACAGGACACATGATCTTAAGTCTTCAGCCATGGGTTATATGTTGATACCTTCAGGATGACTGGCAAAAAAAATCCTCCTATGGGAGGCTACCATTAGCATCACAGATAGCAAGCAATTGTGCTGCAAGTTTGAAAATGACTTGCTAAGTTTTTGCAAGACTTGCCAAGTTTAACAAGTTTGTTGCACAATTGCAGCAAGTCCGCATTGCATGATTCCAGATCAACTTTCTGTGCAAACATTCTGCAAGTCTGCTGCAAGTTCTGGTTCTGTTATGTTGTGCAATAGTCATCCCACCACAGGGGCCACAGTGACTTGCAGAACTCTTGCTGTAGACTTACAACTACAACTTTGCTCTTGCTAGAGACATGCCACGCAAATTTGCTACAAATTGGGGAAGTGTCAACTAGAACTTGTGCTTCAAGTGCTCTGCAAGTGTACAACTTGCCATTGAAAATGTGCAGCAAGTTAACAGACTGATGCCGCGTACATACGATCGATTTCCTCGACGGTGAAAACACAGTCGAGAAAATCTACGGGAAAAACGAGGAACAGCTTGTTCCCCTACACATGGCCGTTTTTCCCGACATTTTTTCTCTTGGTCGAGAAAAACGACTGTGTGTAGGCTCCCTGGCAGCGTTTCCCTATGGGAAAACTGCAGTGGAAAAAAATGCCACAAATCACGACGAGAAAAATTAGGGCATGTTCTAATTTTTCTCGTCGTGATTAATGCCGTTTTTCTCGTCGGGAAAAATGATCAAAAGCCCACACACGGTCGTTTTTCTCGTCAAAGAGAAAAAATGAAATTTTTCCCGACGAGAAAAATGGTCGTGTGTACGTGGCATTACAATTCAACACTGCCAGAAATATGTGGCAAGTTATCCTTGCTATCTGGGATGGAGATATCAGCAACTTCTAAATATCTTAAACAAGCTGACCTCCAAGTTGAGACTGCTGGATAACCTCTCCACATTCCAGTCTATGTGTGTTAAATATCCCGACTCTAGGCACCTACTCAACCACATGTATAAACTTGTTATTAGTACTCACTCTGTGTCAGTTCCATATTATATCAGAGAATGGGAGAGGGAGCTTGGCTTCCTCTATTTGTAGTTGTACCCGTATACAAATTTTTTACCAGGTAGTATAAAACACCCTCCCGCCTGGTCCAGTTGTTTTCAACTGCTGATGCCCGATGTTTGCTGTGGCCAACAAGGCATGTTTCTCTACATATGGAGGTTTTGCCCTAAAATTAGAGCCTTTTTGGAATCAATCACCCTATGGATTAAGAAAACAGCTCTCAGACCTAAAGAACGTGCCCCCTCTTCCATTAAATCGTATAAGAAAAGTGTCACCCTCCACCTGCTGAACGCTGCAAAATCCTTGATTCCCAGATTTTGAAAACAGGATAATTGCCCTTCCCTAATTAACTGGAAAAAAGAGGTGAATGCTCCTTCTTCGGGGAAGTTTTAACAATCGTAGTACATATGGTAATGCCTTGATGAAAATTGTCAACAAACAGCCAGCATGGGATAAAAACTGTGGAAGCGGTAGAAGTCAGTCAATGAAAAGTGGTAAGTGTGTGAAGCAGATAAAAAGGACAGAAAGGCCTCCCCAGCCTTCAGGGTGAATCAGGAAGAGTGCGCTGGGATCACCTATTAAAGATAAAAAAAAACCTTCAGCCTAAGAGATAGCCTTTATATCTTTTAAAGACATCCTTTTGGAACATCAATCCTATAAAGCATATTCAAAATGGACTAAAAAAGCTTGAGCAGTATGCAGTATGATTGCAGGATAGTCATGAGACCATTCTGAGACTGGTCTCAGATGAGCAGAGCGTGACAAGCTGTGTAGATCATCTTAGCAGGTGGATCCCGAGAAACACTGGTACATGACTATCCTGCAATCATACTGCATATTGCTAAGACTTTAGTCTAATTTGAATATGATTTAAGCAAGGCCATATAGGATTGATGTTCCATAAGGATCTCTTTAAAAGATCTAAAGGCTATCCCTTAGGCTGAAGGTTTTTTCATCTTTAATCCCAGCGCACCCTCCTTGATTCAGCCTGAAGGTTGGGGGGGCCTTTCTGTCCTTTTTCTCTGCTTCACACACTTATCACTTTTCATTGACTGACTTCTACCGCTTCCACTATTTTTATCCAATCCAATGCTGGCTGTGTGTTGACATATTTCATCAAGGCATTACCATATGTACTACGATTGTTAAAACCTCCCCGAAGAAGGAGCTTTATGAACTCTGAAACGCGTTGGTAATTGGTTGATATACAATTTTTGTACTCACGATTGGTGTTTTTTTTTTTTATTGCCTTGTGGCCACAGATCACATATTGTTCATGTTTTTTGGATGTATGTTTTATACTGTTATTTCCTTTTAAAATATCTTTTTGATACCGATAAATACAATATGTTTAATACTATATTATGTTTGACCTTTGTACATTCCTTGAGCCTGAAAAGTCCCAATTTTTTGGAGGGGAGTTTTTTCTCTCTATAATGGAGGTAGAACGCTGGGTACACTCAGTTAGAAGCCAACAGAACACATTTAGAGATGTGTGGATGGATTGGATGTACTATTCTAATGAGATCTTGGATGCCTGAGTACATACAGTATCTACATGACGAGTGGCAGCCTTAGTTATTGTATTTATTTGGACTAGCTGTTCTACTACCTTCCTGTACATGCCTCCCCGGACCTAAATTTGCAGTTTTGTTTTCTGCCTTTTTATTTCTTCCTTTTTTTTTTCCCCTCTTCTCTTTTTACATTTTGGTCTGTGTTATTTTTCTTCACAGGCATGTTCAATGTAATATACAGTATATAACCCGTATTGCTTTATTTCGCACAATTGATGTCCAATAGATCTCTGTATTGTTTAGTTTGTCTCACTGAATTTTTGTAATGCTCTGTTTGACATAAAACAAAAAAGAGGGAATAAAGAGAGGATTATTCTTGAGAAAAGTGGGTATAAAGTGACCCCATGCGGTATGCTACTTTGTAAAAATGTTATCTTTATTGAACTGGTATAATATATCAAAAATCCTCCACCTGACACCATAATAACAACGTTATTTAAAATTGCAACAACAACACAGGGCCCAGTCTCAAGTGAGATACCACATTTTATTAACCACTTAATGACCGCTCACTGTATATGTACGTCGGCAGAATGGCACAATCACGTACAGTGTACGTGATTGCCTTTGTACAGTTGGGGGGTCCGATCGGACCCCCCTCCTATACAGTGAGCGGTCGGTATTCGTTGGGGAGCGATCCGACATGAGGGGACGGCCGTTCGATTCCGGCCACCCCCCCGCGATCGATCCCGGCGAATGGAAATGCTTCCTCTGCTGTGTAATGTAAACACAGGCAGAGGAAGCAGGAGGAAGTGATGTCATCTCTCATGCGGCGCTCACATATACCGAGCGCCGTACAAGAGAAGACACACAGGTCAGTACACTAACACTACACTGACACCAGGACACATAGGCACACAAATCGCCCCCCCCCAGATCACCCCCCAGCCCCCAGTCACAGTGTCACTGATTGCAGTGACCATTTATTTACTGATCACTGCAATCAGTGACATTTGTGACTGTAAAAGTGTCACTACATTTAGTTTTAGGTCCAGTGTAGTCCCCTAACCCCCCCCTAATAAAGGTTTAACCCCCTGATCACCCCCCAGATAACCCTTTCACCCCCTAGCACCGCCGTGGCTAAGCGATAATTTTTCTGATCGCTGCCTTAGCGTCGGTGATGCAGATCGGTAGCCAGTAATTTTTTTTAGGATCGCCGCAGGTTCGCCGCAGGTTTTTATAGCGTCAGGTACCCCCATAAATGATCTAATAAAGGTTTAACCCTCTTGATCGCCCCCCAGGTAACCCTTTCACCCCCTATCACCACTGTCGCTAAGCGATCATTTTTCTGATCGCTGTCTTGGCGTCGGTGATGCAGATCGGTAGCCAGTATTTTTTTTTAGGTTCGCCGCAGGTTTTTATAGCGTCAGGTACCCCCATAAATTATCTAATAAAGGTTTAACCCCCTTGATCACCCCCCAGGTAACCCTTTCACCCCCTATCACCACTGTTGCTAAGCGATCGTTTTTCTGATCGCTGTCTTAGTGTCGGTGATGCAGATCGGTAGCCAGTAATTTTTTTTAGGTTCGCCGCAGGTTTTTATAGCGTCAGGTACCCCCATAAATTATCTAATAAAGGTTTAACCCCCTTGATCGCCCCCCAGGTAACCCTTTCACCCCCTATCACCACTGTCGCTAAGCGATCATTTTTCTGATCGCTGTCTTAGCGTCGGTAATGGAGATCGGTAGCCAGTAATTTTTTTTAGGTTCGCCACAGGTTTTTATAGCGTCAGGTACCCCCATAAATTATCTAATAAAGGTTTAACCCCCTAATTGCCCCTAGTTAACCCTTTCACCAGAGATCACCATATAAGTGTTACGGGTGACGCTGGTTAGTTAGTTTGCTTTTTATAGTGTCAGGGCACCCGCCGTATATATAACCCAATAAAGGTTTATCCCCCGATCGCCCGGCGGGTGATATCAATTAGGTTTTAGCATCAGAGAGGGTCTGCGTCACACCCCAGGCAGCGTCAGGTTAGTGCTAGTAACGCCAACACCCACGCGTGAAGCATACACCCCCCTTAGTGGTATAGTATCTGAACAGATCAATATCTGATCTGATCAGATCTATACTAGCGTCCCCAGCAGTTTAGGGTTCCCAAAAACGCAGTGTTAGCGGGATCAGCCCAGATACCTGCTAGCACCTGCGTTTTGCCCCTCCGTCCAGCCCAGGCCACCCAAGTGCAGTATTGATCGATCACTGTCACTTACAAAACACAACACACATAACTGCAGCGTTCGCAGAGACAGGCCTGATCCCTGCGACTCCAGTGCTGTAGGAGGTGATTTCACCACCACAGTTAAAAATAAAAGAAGCATATATGCCGAAGCATTGGGGCAGCAGGGGCGGAGGAGCGATTTTGCTCCTAATGCCGCGTACATACGGTCGAAATTCCGACGGAGGCTTGCCCGTGGAAAAGTCCGACCATGTGTGTGCGGCATAACTTTTTTGCGGGAGGATGCCCCCATGCTTCGGCATATATAAATGGTGCATGTATGCCCATCATTAGAAGTGGGTGGATGAAGGGCGGTATTCTAATGGTGGGCATACCCACCGATCAATCTCTTTTCGTTCAGCCAACTGGTTGCATGAAAAAATAGGATTTTTTGTACTCACCGTAAAATCCTTTTCTCTGACATCCATGGACTGACACGGTGTCTCTTTACACTTTACACGTGGGTTATGTCCCTGCTTGCAGGAGAAGACCTAGGCAGAATGTGAGATGTTATACATACATTCTAAAAGCCAGAGCTGAACAGCCCCACCCAGGGGGCGGTCCCTCCGGGAATAACCCTCCCACTACAGTCAGCAGACTTCAGTTCGTAACAAAGCAGTACAAACTTAAAAGGAAGGGTGGGTGCCGTGTCAGTCCATGGATGTCAGAGAAAAGGATTTTACGGTGAGTACAAAAAATCCTATTTTCTCTTATCATCCATGGACTGACACGGTGTCTCTTTACACTTTACACGTGGGATGTCCCAAAGCAGTGTCAAGAGGGATGGGAGCAGTATAAATGGAAAAACCAAACTTTCACTCCAAGAAGGCAGATCTCCTCAACGGAGGAGTTGCAACTTTAAACAGCGGCCTGCAGCACCCTGCGGCCGAAGGAAGCATCCGAAGATGCAGCCACATTAACCTTATAAAAAACTTAAGGCATGAACAGACGACCAGGTCGCCGCCTTGCACACTTGTGCAACCGACGCTTGATGTCGGGAAACCCAGGAAGCACCAAATGCCCTGGTGGAATGCGCCGTAACCGGAAAGGGAGGCGCCCGCCCTTTGAGAGCATAGGCTTGAATGACGGTTTGTCTGATTCCCCTAAAATGATGGCAGACGAAACCGCTTGGCCCTGTTATGGACCAGGGACAGTCACAAACAGTGAGTCGGACTACCGAATAGAAGCAGTAGCAGACAGGTACACCCGTAAGGCTCGTACCACATCCAATATGTGCAGCGCAAACTCTCTGGGATGCGATGGGTGAGGACACAAGGACGGGAGGACAATGTCCTCATGTAGGTGAAAGGTCGACACCACCTTTGGCAAAAAGGAAGGTCGCGGATGCAACACCGCCTTATCCTTATGGATGACTAAATATGGCGACTTGCAGGACAAAGCCGCCAACTCAGACACTCGTCAAACAGAAGTGATTGCCACTAAAACGCCACCTTCTGAGACAAGACAAGAGGGGAATATCCCGGATATTCCCAAAAGGAGGTTCCTGGAGGACCGAGAGCACCAAATTCAGATCCCACGGTGGGAGAGGAGGCTTGACAGGAGGGAGCACATGGCGAACCCCCAACACAAGGTACTAACCAAGAAAATGACCCGCTAGAGGTCGCTGAAAGAAGATGGCCAAGGCCGAAATCTGATCATTGATGGTACTCAAAGCAAGCTTTTGGGTCACTCCACACCGCAGAGGACGCAGGAATCTGGGTACGGAATACGTCCGAGGACGCCAGTCCAGCGCTTCGCACATGGCGATATAAGCTTTCCAGGCATGGTGATAGATCTGCCTGGAGGAAGACTTCCGTGTCTTTAACATGGTCAAAATGACCGAGTCTGAGAGACCTCGGTCCCTCAACACCTGGCTTTGAACAGCCCTGCCGTTAAAGCCAGAGACTGTAAGCCGGATGAAACATAGGACCTTGAGACTGAAGGTCCTCCCTCATCGGCAACCGCCAGGGAACGTCCGCAACGAGACGTACCAGATCAGCGTACCAGTGATGCTGAGGCCAATCCGGAACAATTAGGATCGCCGGAGTTTATATCAGGCGATAAGGGCCCTATGGGGCCACCAACGCATCCGAGGCATCGCCCAAGGATCTGGCCACAACCTCGACCCTTGCGATTGAGTCGAGAGGCCATCAGGTCCACATCCGGCGTGCCCCACCGTCGGTAAAGGAGTTGAAATATGCAAGGACCACTCTTCTTGGTCCGGCGTCTGGCGATTGGCGACTCAGATAGTCCGCCTGCCCATTGTCTATGCCCAGAATGTAGAATGGCCTACAGAGCCGGCACGTTTCTTCCGGCCCACTTCAGGATACGGACTACCTCGGAAGCAGCAGCTGAGCTCCGAGTTCCCCCTTGATGGTTTACATACGCCACCGCCGTGGCGGTGTCCGACTGGCTCCTAATGGAGCGACCCCGCACTCTCTCTGACCTGAGGAGAGACACAGTCCGATGGCCCGTATTACCAGAACAGTGATTGGTAAACGGGCTCGTCCGGAGTCCAAGGCCTGAGCCAACAGGACTTCCCAGACTCCACCCCAGCCCGTCAGGCTGGTGTCCGTCGTGAGTACCGTCCATTGGATGGGAGGGGAACGACTTTCCGGACCGAAGAGCCGAGGATCTCAACCACCACGTCAGGGGCGCCCTGACCAGGTGAATCACCTGGATCTGAAGATCCAAGGACAACGGGGATTTGTCCCAGGTGGACAAGATCTCCTTCTGCAATGCCCTGGTGTGTGATTGGGCATACGGAACGGCCGCGAAGGAGGCCACCACGAGTCCCGGGACTCTTATGCAAAAAACGGATTGACAACCATCTTTGGGATGTCAGCACCCGCACCGCAGACTGAAGTGTCAGCAACTTCTCCAGAGGTAGGATACCTTTGCCTCCAAGGAGTCCAGAATCAGAACTAGATACTCCAGACACTGAGTCGGGACCAGGACTGACTCCTGAATGTTCAGGAACCACCCGAGTCCCTGAGGGTCTAATTGATGATAGTCACCTTTCCTCTAAGTCTGATCCACTTTCTGCTCTTAGCAGAAGATCGTCCAGATAGCCCACGAGAGCAATACCTCGCTGTAACAGAAGGCTAGAACCAGAGCAAGCACCTTGGTGAACACCCTTGGTGCCGAGGCTAGGCCGAAAGGAAGAGCCACAATCGATAGTGGACTTCGCCGATCGCAAAGCGCAGAAACTTCCGGTGACTTGCGCAGATCGGAACATGCAAGTAGGCGTCCTTGAAGTCCAAGGACGCCAAAAGAGAATCCCTTTTGTGGAGTGTAGCGATCACCGTGCGAAAGGATTCCATGCGGAATTTCTGCACCTTCTCGAAGGCATTCAGGGCCTTGAGGTCCAGGATAGGTCGAACCACGTCCTATTTTTGGGACGACAAACAGATTCGAGTAGAATCCCTGAAAACTCTCCTGTGACGGAACCGGCACAATCACTCCGGACCTGATCAAATCCTGTACAGCCCCCAAGAGGGCTGCCCGACAGGTAGGAAGGAGAGGAAGATTTGAGGGAAAGAATCTGTCTGGGGGCCAGGATCGGAATACTATCCTGTATCCTGAGGTGACCTCCTCGCACACCCACCAGTCGGAGATTCGGGAGGACCACCGATTCGTGACCTGCGAAGTCGTCCCCCAACCCCAGAGTCGGGCGGAGGCAAGACCTCACGCGGAGGCGGGCTCGGGAGCCGCTTGTTTGGCTTACGCACCCAGGGGCGCTTGTGCCCACCAGCCGCACTCCGTCAGTCTGGGAGGACCTACCTGTGGACTCCACTGACGAAAAAACCCCTTGTTTGCTGGAAAGGAAAAGGCCCTGTTTGCGGCGGGCCCCCTTACCCTTGCCAGTCTAAGGAAGAAGAGTGCTTTTACCTCCCATGACATCCTTGACGATGACATCCAGAGCAGCACCGAAAAGTCTACCACCTATAAAAAGGTAGATACGTCAGGAGCTTCTTAGAGGCTAGGTCAGCAGACCAGCATTTCAACCAGATAAGACGACGCCATACCACCGTCGGGACAGAGGCCCTGGATGTTAAAGGGCCCGCGTCCAACGTGGTGTCGCACACATAAACCAGGCCCTGCCCAGTTGGTGGGCCAGAGTAACTGTGTCTGGAGGAAGATTATGCTCCTGTACAGCTAGGTGCAACATTTTTGCCCAACCTGTAAGCGTTTTAAAACACAAGGGTCGCCGCTACCACAGGCCGTAGGGCGGATCCCAACAAGGCAAACATGGCTATGCGCACCACCTCTGACCTCCTGTCAGTGGGGACCTTACTGCAGGAGTCCCCTCCATCGGGAGAGTGGTGGCCTTGTTCAACAGGGCGACTGGAGGGTCGACCACTGGGGGAGAAGCCCACTTTTTAAGTAGGGCATCTTCAAAGGGGTATCTGATAGACAAACGCCGCGGGACCATAAAAAATTCTTCTGCGGCTTTTTCCAGACCTTATCAATGAGCTGGTCAAAGTAAGTACAATGGAAAAAACCCCTTTAGAAGGCCTGGCCTTAAAAGAACCAAAGGAGACAGTATCCGCCTGAGGTTCTGCATCCGCAGCATTTGAGCTTGAGAGTGTCCCTCACCGCAGTCATGAGCACACTAACAAGCGCCCTGTCATTTACTAACTCAGAACTGGAGTTTCCCTCATAAGGAATGTCCTGTTCAAAACCATCCATACATTCAGAACTAGGGTCCTGAGCGATAGTGGCTAGGCCCATATCTGAATCAGCGCACTGCCCTCGAGTAGATAAAGTGGGGAGAGGGCGTCTTTTTTGTACCTTGCGCTTGCACACAGCTCCCATCCTGGTCAGAAATTGATTCCAGGGCTGCCCACAACAGGTCCATAGGGACCGCAGGTGCTGAAGCACTGCCTGTTGCCACTGACATTTTTTGGGGAAGCTGGTGACACAGACTCCATATTGTCCCCCTCCGAGACTCTCTCAGATAAAAAGTCCACCCACAGGCTGTGCTGACTGAGGAGGGGGCGCCCAGGGGACTCACCAAACCGGACCAGGGACCGCTTAGTTCCGCTGTCTGTACCGCGCTGTGTCAGCGCTGGTGAGCTGTGAGGAGACTGTGAGGAGATTCGCGCTGCTACAGCAGCGCTAGAGGCCAAACTAGTGCTGAAAAGCGCGCGGGCTACAAGAAAATGGCCGCCGCACTTCACTGAGGCGATCCGCGGCAAGATGGCCGCCATGACACAGTTAAAATGAAACAGCACACACGCACAGCGCCACTCGGCGCTCAGGCCCCAAAAAAACCACACAAAAAAGCCCCAAGGCATACATTGCAGACCAGCATGAGCCCCCCAAGAACAGTGTGACCCCCAAGCACCCCACACAGCCAGCGCCAGTAATGGTGACAGAGAGCGACAATAAAATACAGGGGGAGACAGGGAAAATCCCCCACAGAGAAACACACAGCCCTTTGTACTCACCTGCAGGCAGGAGAGACTACTTACCCGTCCCCTGAGGGACACACTGGTGTTTCTGACAGGACTATCACAGTGCAGTACTGAGTAGCTGTCGGCCCGGTCCACCGCGAAAGATACAGTCAGTCAGGAGCTGTTCAGTCTTGAGAGGACCGTGGGAGCATGAAAGCAAACCCTGCCACCCCTGGAGTCATGGGGCCTGTCGTGAACTGAGTCTCACGCACAGAAGGCGAGGATCAGCACGCTCGATGGTCGGACAGGGAAGACTACGAGGATATCTTGTACCCAACCTGTTGCCCAGCCGACAGATGATAGAAGATTCTCAAAAATAAAATAAAAAAGAATTCCAAAAAGGAATAAAATAGGTCAGGAGACTGGCTCCTGAGGGAGCCACCTCTTCTCCTTCTGCTAGGCAGAAAAAAACTGAAGTCTGCTGACTGTAGTGGGAGGGTTATTCCCGGAGGGACCGCCCCCTGGGTGGGGCTGTTCAGCTCTGGCTTTTAGAATGTATGTATAACATCTCACATTCTGCCTAGGTCTTCTCCTGCAAGCAGGGACATAACCCACGTGTAAAGTGTAAAGAGACACTGTGTCAGTCCATGGATGATAAGAGAAAAAAAGATTACAATACATGTCCAACAAGGACCAGCAACGTACTGGTATGTTGCTGGACTTTGAATGTTTATACCAGAATGATGCCTGCGGGTTTAGGTATCATCTTGGCATCATTCTTTTCAGCCAGTGGCCGGCTTTTATGTAAAAGCAATCCTAGTGGCTAATTAGCCTCTGGACTGCTTTTACAAGCAGTGGGAGGGAATGTCCCCCCCCCCAGATATAAAAAGCGCCATTGGGAAATTGGGAAAGCATTTTATCACACCGATCTTGGTGTGGTCAGATGCTTTGAGGGCAGAGGAAAGATCTAGGGTCTAGAAGAGTACCTGTCACTACCTATTGCTATCATAGGGGATATTTACATTCCCTGAGATAACAATAAAAATGATAAAAAAATTAAATTTGGAAGGAACAATTTAAAAATAAAATAAAAAAGCAAAATTAATAATAATAAAAAAAAAAGCACCCCTGTCCTGCCCTGCTCTTGCCCAATGGCGAACGCAAGCGTCGGTCTGGCATCATATGTAAACAGCAATTGCACCATGCATGTGAGGTATCACTGCGAAGGCCAGATCGAGGGCAGTCATTTTAGCAGTAGACCTCCTCTGTAAATCTAACGGGATAACCTGTAAAGGCTTTTAAAAATGTATGTAGTTTGTCGCCAATGTGCGTTTGTGCGAAATTTTAAAGCATGTCGTGTTTGGTATCTATGTACTCGGCCTAAGATCATCTTTTTTATTTCATCAAACATTTGGGCAATATAGTGTGTTTTAGTGCATTAAAATTAAAAAAAGTGTATTTTTTCCCCAAAAAATGCGTTTCAAAAATCGCTGCGCAAATACTGTGTAGAAAAAAAAAATGCAACACCCACCATTTTAATCTGTAGGGCCTTTGCTTTAAAAATATATATAATGTTTGGGGGTTCAACATAATTTTCTTGCAAAAAAAAAAATATGTTTTCATGTAAACAAAAAGTGTCAAAAAGGGCTTTGTCTTCAAGTGGTTAGAAGAGTGGATGTAAGCTTCCTAATGTTGTGTATAAAATGCCAGAACAGTTCAAAACCCCCCCAAATGACCCCATTTTGGAAAGTAGACACCCCGCGCTATATTGAGAGGCATGTCGAGTCCATGGAATATTTTATATGTTGACACAAGTTGCGGAAAAAAGACAATTTGTTTTTTTTGTTTTTGCACAAAGTTGTCACTAAATGATATATTGCTCAAACATGCCATGGGCATATGTGGAATTACACCCAAAAATACATTCTGTTGCTTCTCCTGAGTACGGAGATACCACATGTGTGAGACTTTTTGGGAGCCTAGCCGCGTACGGGACCCCAAAAACCAAGCACCGCCTTCAGGCTTTCTAAGGGTTTAAATTTTTGATTTCACTTCTCACTGCCTATCACAGTTTCGGAGGCCATGGAATGCCCAGATGGTACAAACCCCCCCCCCAAATTACCCCATTTTGGAAAGTAGAAAGTAGACACCCCAAGCTATTGTGATGCATGTCCGCACAATTTACAGTTAAAGCAGCGCAGTGCAAAATTCTAAAATCACCTCTGGTCCTTTAGCTACCAAATGGTCCGGGGCTTAAGTGGTTAAGATGCATTACAGATCGCCTTTCAAAATTAAGTATCACTCATGTCATAAGCTCAGAAGAGTATTAGTGGTTAAGATCTCTCATGAATTCTTGCAGTTCCTCACAGGTCCCTGTCCATATTACTAGCACGTCATTGATGTAGCGTGCCCAGGTAGCTACGTGAGCACTATACATCGACGAGGTGTAGACAAGTGGTCCTCCAAGAGTCTCAAATGTCTATTAGGAGAGGACTAGGCAGACATGTTAGATATTTAAAAACATGTAACTATAGCAAAGCTGAACAGCCCCGCCCAGGGGGCGGTCCCTCTGGTCATAACCCCTCACCCTGCACTCAGCAGCTCAGTTTGTCAAAAAGCAGTACAAAGATAAAAAGGAGGGGTGGGTGCTGTGTCCGTCCATGGATTTCAGAGAAAAGGATTTAACGGTGAGTACAAAAATCCTATTTTCTCTTTCGTCCATGGACGGACACAGCTTCCTTATATTCTTGACATTAGGGTCATCCCCAAGCAGTGTCAAAAAACCGAGGGGTGGGAACAGCAATCAAACAAACTTCACCCCAAAACAAACAGAGCTCCTCAACGGAGGAGTTGCAACCTTAAACAGCCTCCTGCAAAACCTTGCGGCCGAAGCAAGCATCCGCAGATGCATGCACGTCAACCTTGTAAAACTTAGTGAAAGTGTGAACGGACGACCAGGTCGCCGCCTTACACACCTGTGAGACAGACGCTTGATGTCGGAAAGCCCAGGAGGCACCAATTACCCTGGTCGAATGCGCCGTGACAGGAAAGGGAGGCGCCCGCCCTTTTTGGGCATAAGCCTGGATCACGATCTGTCTGATCCACCGAGAAATGGTGGCCAACGAGACCGCCAGGCCTTTCTTTGGACCAGTCACCGAAACAAACAGTGAGTCTGACCTCCGAAACTGAGCCGTAGCAGACAGATAAACCCGCAGAGCACGTACCACATCCAAGGAATGTAACGCAACCTCTTTGGGACGCGACGGCCGAGGACACAAGGATGGAAGTACAATGTCCTTGTTTAGATGAAAAGCCGAAACCACCTTTGGAAGAAACGAAGGCTGCGGGCGTAGCACCGCTTTATCCTTATGGAGGATCAAGTAGGGGGACTTGCAAGACATGGCCGCCAACTCAGAAACCTTTCTGACAGATGTAATAGCCACCAGAAAGGCAACTTTCTGAGAGAGTGTCAAAAGAGGAATCTCTCTGATGTTCTCAAAGGGAGGTTTTTGAAGTACCAAGAGCACCAGATTCAAATCCCACGGAGGTAGTGGTGGTCAAACCGGAGGAGCCTGCCGTTAAAGCCAGCGACCGTAAGGCAGGATGAAGTATAGGACCTTGCGACAGAAGGTCCTCTCGCATCGGCAGTCGCCAAGGGACATCCACCACCAGGCGCACTAGATCGGCGTACCAAGGACGCTGAGGCAAATCTGGGGCAATTAGAATCACCGGAATCCCCTCGGTCTCCACTCTGCGGAGCAGACGAGGAAGAAGTTTCAGTGGGGGAAAGGCATAAGTTAGCCGATACTGTCCCCATGGAGCCACCAACGCGTCTGTCGCTTCCGCCCAGGGATCTTTTGACCTTGCCACAAACCACAATACCTTCCGATTGAGTCAAGAAGCCAGGAGATCCACGTCTGGCGTGCCCCATCTCAGGCAAACGAGTTGAAACACATCCGGGTGTAGCGACCATTCTTCTTGGTCCAGCATCTGGCGACTTAGGTAGTCCGCTTGCCAGTTTTCTACGCCCGGAATGTATACGGCCGATAGAGCCGGCACGCTCCATTCTGCCCACTGCAGTATGTGAGCGACCTCCGATGCTGCAGCCGAGCTTCTTGTTCCTCCTTGATGGTTGACATACGCCACCGCCGTGGCGTTGTCCGACTGGATCCTGACTGGACGCCCAGGTAGCCTCTGTGACCATGTGGAGAGGCAATGCCTGATCGCACGAAGTTCCAGCACATTGATCGGCAGGCGGGATTCTTCCTGTGTCCAGTGACCTTGTCTCGACTGAACACCCCAAACTCCCCCCCAACCAGTCAGGCTGGCATCCGTCATGATCACCGTCCAGTGAAAGGGAAGGAACGACTTTCCAGACTGAAGGGCCGGAGATCTCAGCCACCAAACCAGGGAAGACCTGACTAGTTGGCTCACCCGGATTTGACAATCCAGGGACAATGGAGACTTGTCCCACTTGGACAGGATCTCTTTCTGCAAGACTCGAGGGTGGAATTGAGCATACGGTACTGCCTCGAAGGAGGCTACCATGAGACCCAGGACTCGCATGCAAAAGCGCAGCGACAACCACCTGTGGGATGCCAACAGCTTCACCGCCGCCTGAAGAGTCTGCATTTTTTCCAAAGGGAGAAAAACTCTCGCCTCTGAGGAGTCCAGAATCAAGCCCAGGTATTCCAGGCACTGAGTCGGCACCAACACCGACTTCTGGAGGTTCAGTACCCAACCAAATTCTTGAAGGGTCTGACTGGCATTGCTACATCCTCCTCCAATTCTGAGTCTGAAGCAGCTCTCAGAAGGGGGTCGTTCAGGTAGCCCATGATAGCGATTCCTCGCTGTCTCAGCAAGGCCAGAATCGGGGCGAGCACCTAGGTGAAAACCCTTGGTGCCGACACCAGGCCAAAAGGGAGATCCACAAATTGGTAGTGATCGTCCCCGACTGCAAAGCGCAGAAATCTCTGATGCCCGACATATGGGGACATGCAAGAATGCGTCCTTGATGTCCAGGGACGCCAGAAAATCCCCCGGATGGAGTGCAGCGACCATAGAGCGAACTGATTGCATCCCGAACCTTCGTACTTTTGCAAAGGAGTTGAGGGCCTTGAGGTCCAGGATTGGACGGACCCCGTCCTTCTTTGGGACTACAAACAGATTGGAGTAGAATCCCTGAAACCTTTCCGGCAGCGGCACAGGTACTATTACCCCGCGCCTCAGCAGGTCCTGCACTGCCCCAAATAGGGCATTCCGACGAACCGGAAGAAGATGAAGGTTGGAGGGACAAGAAAGAAATTCTATCTTGTACCCTGATTAAACCACTTCGCAAACCCACTGGTCGGAAAGCAGGGAGGTCCATTGAGCTGCAAACTCGTGAAGGCGACCCCCCACCCGAGAGTCAGGCAGGGGCAAACCTTCATGCAGTAGCAGATTTGTTTGCAGGCTTGTTTGGCTTGCGAACCCAGGGATGCTTTTGTCCCTCAGCTGGCCCCTTGTGGGCCTGGGAACGCTTACCTGCGGGCCCAGACTGACGAAAAAAACATTTCTGATTGGAAAAGGAGGGCCCTGGCCTACCGCGTGGCTCCTTACCTTTTCTGGATTGTGGGAGCAGCGTGCTCTTACCCCCAGTGACATTCTTAATAATGTCGTTCAGTGAGGCTCCAAATAGCCTCTCTCCCTGGAAGGCCAAATCCGCCAGAGCCTTCTTGGAAGTCTGGTCCGCGGACCAGCATTTTAGCCAAATCAGGCGACGCAATACCACAGCAGATACTGAAGCTCTGGAAATCAGGGGAGCTGTATCCAGGGCTGCATCGCAGACATATTTAAGGCCATGCACCAACTGGTCGGCCAGTTCTACGCAGACCGGGGAAACCTGTTGCTTCTCCAACTCCCGGTGCAATAATTTTGCCCATTCAGTCAGTGTCTGTGACACCAGGGCCGCAGCCAATACTAGCCGTAATGCTGACCCCAGCATGGTGAACATGGACCGGGCCACCGCTTCGGACCTTCTATCTGCAGGATCCTTAAATGCAGGGGTCCCCTCAACCGGAATCGTGGTTACCTTGTTTAACCTGGATACCGGGGTTCCACAACCAGGGGAGATGCCCATTTTTTCAGAAGGCTCTCCTCAAAAGGGTAACGGACCGCCATGCGTTTTGGGACCGAAAAGTTCCTCTGCGGTCGTTCCCATTCTTTGTCTATAAACTTATCAAAATAAGTTACATAAGGGAACACCTTAGTAATGCGGGTCAGATTGTGGGACCCAAAAGGGACAGACACCTCAGTAGATGCCCCAGCCGCATCCTCCAGCTTTAGGGTTTCCTGCACTGCGGTCATAAGTGCTCCAACAAGCGCCTTCTCCTGCGCTGACCTAGACACAGAGTCTTCCCTACTGTCCAAATGGTCTTGGTCCGCATACTCTGACTCTTCAGAACAGGGGCCCTGTGTCACAGCCAGGCCCGAGTCTGAGTCAGAGCTTTCCCCAGAAGATGGTGGAGGCACTTTTTACCCCGCTTTCGCCCGCACACCCTGGCAACAAATGATTCCAGGACCGCCGACAAAGCGTCCATAGGTACCGCAGGTGCAGGGGCACCGGTTGCTACCACCGGAATGTCTGGGGAAGAAGCGCCAGCTTCTGACGCCATGCTGACCCGCTCACCTGACAGCCACTCAGGGACTAAGTCAAGGTACACAAAAGGCCCACCCTCCTAGCTGCTACAGACCGAGGGGTATTCCCAGAGGACTCACCGCCCTGACCCAGGCACTGCTCAGCGCTGCGGTCCGCTCTAACTCCTGCACAGTGTGTGCCTGAGGTGTCTCTGAGGCAGTGCCGATCCTGACCTCCCTGGGGCCCTAAGCAAAATTCTGCTAAGGGGCCCTCTACCTGACCCGTGATGCCGTGAGCTATGTAAACCATTTGCCATTGCCACACAGTCACACCTGACACTTCAGTGCTCCCAATACAATCCTTGCTTCATTTTGTCATGGATGTTGTAAACATTCGTGTAATAGTGTCGTTCGCACTAAATGTGAGTAAACAAATGTCTCTAAGTGTTAGAAATAATAGTGAAGTGAAAAAAATTGCAGCAAAACCTGACAGTGTTTATAGTACACAAAAAATTAAATATAATAAAAAGTGATCTCGTGTAATAAACACATAAAATGCCTAATATCCAGCAAAGATAAAGCGCTAAATAGTGACTGTATCAAACACTATAATTGGACACAAACCAAGTGCATATAAACGTGTGTAGACACACTAATGATTAAAGGGATCAATGAAATGTTCAATAAAAACATGATCAAAACTGAGTGAAAATAATAAAAATATTAAAAAATAATTATGGAGTGATAAAGTCTCTAATAGTTCCACAAATAAAATAGTAAATAAGTTTTCTTGAAAAGTAGTAAAGAATCTGTCTTTCTATGGCTCCACAAGCATGTACTTGTACATGATTTCTGTTCTTCTGTCCAGTAATCCAGGCCAGGATCAGGATCCCTGAATATTAGTGCACTTTTCTCCTGCAAACAACTTCCTGATCACAGCAGCCTGCTTCCCCATCTCAATCCCCACTATTGGAGAAATGTCCAGTATCAGAGTTTTTTTATTTTTAAGATCGTCACACAATATAAATTATATCAGTGTAATAATGTGGTTATCTTTCTGTAAATTGGATACTGATAGCTATAACCAGTTGGAAAATTTGAGTCCATTGACTTTAGTTGTTGATACATACAGAAAACATAAGCCAATATCACCTGTTATTGCCACAAAGCTTTTGAGACAACTATCATTTGGATGTGTGTTGTGGGTAAAAAATCTGATCATCCAAATGGTGAACATTTAGATTTGCTTGTTTATGACCTGGCTGCTTTAGGAGCTACTGCAAAGGATACTACTGCAGTAGATTAATCATTGAGCAATATAGGCTATTAAAATGTGACCCAACAGCACAATAAATATCCATAGACTCAAATTTACCCACAACATTCACCGACCTACCCTTTCCAGAGGCACTGTCAGGCGCTGCATTCCTGAGTGAAAGTGACTGACACTGACTCCACCCCCCATGAGCAGGGAGCAGGGAGCTTCAGCACGTAGCCGCCGCCCTGGACTACAACTCCCATAAGCAATAGTGGTCCCCCTCACACGCAACGTCACCTGACTCACTGACGTCTGACAATAGTAGTAGTGACTCATGATTCAGCGCTGCGGGTGGAAACTCGGACAAACGCGGCGCCGCCTGGGCGGCGGCCATTGTTTCGGTTATCAAACAGACACTCCATGCTTCCCAGCGGCTAGCGGGGCCTCGAGTAAGTTGCGGGGCCCTAGGCAGCTTGCGTAGTGTGCGTATAGGGCAGATCGGCCCTGCTCTGAGGTGATCTGTGCCGTTCGCGCCGTTCAGAATGACAAAACCAGTGCTAGAGGCCAAAACCAATGTTAAAGCCACAAAAAGATGGCCGCCGGCTGCCTCAGAAAAAAAGAGCGCAAGCTACAAGAAAATGGCCGTCCGCTGTATGAGCAATAGAAACAGCGCGGCTACAAGAAAATGGCCGCCAGCTGTATTAGCATTAGGAACTGCGCGGCTACAGGAAAATGGCGCCGGTGCATCCAAAATGGCGCATATTGTTCTGAGGTAAAAATAAAAGGCCGCAAAAACACTGGGCCTCTGCGCGGAGGCCCCCCATAAGGCAAACCACCCACACTAGAGCCCCCAGCCAGGACCCGGAGCCCCCCACGGTGAGGTACACAGCAGGCCCAGCAATGCATGGGGAGGAGGGATGGACGGGGAGAGAGGAAAGGGAGGGCAAGAGACCCCCTAATCGACCACCCCAGGAAAGCCCAGCTGTTCCATCCTGCCAAGACAGGAGGAACCTTACTTACCCGTCCCTGCAAGGACTGCTAGACGCGTTTCTGACAGACCCATCACCGAGCAGTACGGAGCGGCTGTCGGCCACGGCCCACTGTGACTCGGACAGCAGTAGCCCGGTCTATTGTGAGCCCCGGAGCATATAGCTCACCGGCCACCCCTGCTCACGCTCGATGGCTGGACTGGGGAGACTACAAGGATCTATATTATCCAGCCTGTTACCCAGCCGGCAGTTGATAGTAGATCTCAGGATCAAAAAGTAAAAATAAAAATAAAAAAGTTCTCCAGGACCAATGGGCCCCTAGGGAGCCAAGTCCTTCTCCTACACTAGGCAGAAAAAAACTGAGCTGCTGAGTGCAGGGTGAGGGGTTATGACCAGAGGGACCGCCCCCTGGGCGGGGCTGTTCAGCTTTGCTATAGTTACATGTTTTTAAATATCTAACATGTCTGCCTAGTCCTCTCCTAATAGACAGAACATAACCCTAATGTCAAGAATATAAGGAAGTTGTGTCCGTCCATGGACGAAAGAGAAATAACTACATGCAGTGACTTGCCGCACTCGGTTTATTTACATTGTGCTGGATGTTTTGCAAGTCGGTATACCATCCATCCATCCAGGATATGGACAAAGCTGCTAATGTTTACTAATTAACACTGCCTTTGAAATACTACAAATTACTGGAATATTTATTATCAGCACTGAACTTTTGCTCTGTTGCAAACTTTATTCGGTGGTTACCCTAGGAACACCCGGGGGTTGATCAAATGCAAGATCAAACACTCTCTATCCAGTATCTCCAAATTTAAAGGAGAATACACTAGTGCAGGGGTGTCAAACTCCATTTCCTTGCGGGCCACATCAGCATTATAATTGCCCTCAAAGGGCCGGTTGTATCAGCACCCCACCCCCTTACATCAGATGTCAAGAGCCCCCCCCCACTATCCCTTACATCAGTGCACACTTGCCTTGTGCTGCTGCCAGTAGGGCTGGACAGAAAAGTTCAAGATCTGGTGGAGTCCTGTCTTCTCTGCTGCTGACTGCTGGGGCGGAAACAAGGGGGGTGTGAGGGCCACATGAAATGGCCTGGAGGGCCGGATTCGGCCCATGGGCCTTGTGTTTGACACCTGTGCACTAGTGGTTCAAAGTGAGGAATATCTTGTCCATCCAAGGATACTTTTAATGCAGAGATCCCCCATTCACCGATTAGCCACTGAATGAGATTATACCACCCTCCAAATAAGTGCTCACATGTCATTTCATTTTTCATTTTTTGTTGCTATATACCTCTAATGCTCTTCTGAGCTTATGACATAAGTGATACTTTATAGGTATATGGTTCTAGAAATTTCTCTCTTAGCCTGTTGAGCCTTTTTTTACCCTTTTTTTCTTTTATGTGGGCCTGTTGGTGTTTGTTTGCTGTATTGCCTACCCCTTATTTGGACAGCTTTTGGATGTCCAATGGTTAAAGTCTAGAATTCATGTATTCTGTGCTATATAACTAAAATTTGATTTGACTTACCAGTAAAATCAGTTTTTGGAGTACAGTACAGGATATGGGTCCCTCCCCTCTTTTCTTCATTATTTCCCTATTGCTTGCTACAAAACTAAGACTAGCTTGGAGGGGAAAGGGTTATATAGGAAATATCCCTGCAGTTTTCTTTTTTGCCAGTGTCCAGTCACCTGAAGATATATTACCCATCGTAAAAGACTAAAGATCCTGTATTCTGTACTGTGGTCACAGAACCTAACTTTACTGGTAAGGCAAAAATCCTATTATATTATCTATGTTACCTAAACAGTAAAAAGTACATTATACAGTTGTAATTACTGCTACTTAGTTCTGATTTCCAGCAAAACAACCAGTACATTCATATCTCATGACTTAGTACTATAAATGTGAAGGTTAAAGCAATAAACATAGGGTGTTAAATATTAAAATGTTTCAAGGTAATAGATTTTACTTGGATGTCATAAAGAACTGAGAAGTATCAACTTGTCATTGCCAGGTACCAGAGAAGCCTTAGTAAGCAAAAATATAATCAAATTTAATGTCTGACCTAAACCAATAACGCAAAACATTAGTCCAGAGGTAACGCAGGAAATGCATGACATTTTATTGCAATATTACATTTTGAGAGGAAAGTGAACTTCCATGTGAGGTTAATGAGGGTCTTAGCTTTAGGGAGGAGCAGAAAAGCTTAAAAGCTTTTGCTGTGATTTCTGTACTAAGTGGGCGGTGGCAAGAATGACAGATAAAAACTAGAGACAGACACTTACTACACATAAGAAGACTGGCTATGACATCCATTTTTTTACCTCTACAAAAGATATTTGCCTAAAGGAAGAACTACTTCACTTTTTATGAAGGTAACTAAAGCATTTGCAGTATTATGATCACTAGGAAGTGTAAACTTGGGGAAAAAAGTTGAATGGCCAATAAAGGAACAGTGTAGTATGGGTCATTGACTCACAGGACAAGCTGTTTAAGAACAAACAGGGAGGGAAAATCCTCTCACGCAACATTTCTGAAGATCACAAAGTTAATAAAATTTGGCAAAGCAGAATGGCAGATAGATGAGATGGCCTTGAACACAAAGTAGTTTAAAAGCATAAAAAAAAAAAAAAAACTACGGAACTATGAAAGCCGTTTTCACATTCTACACACAGACTGTTGGATTGTCTAGCTCTGCCTACAATGCAATGTATTGAAGAATGAATAGTTGCCAGATAGTACATTTTAAGATTTAAAGGTCTTATGTGGTGATATATGTTGAAGACATAGTTGGGATTCCTCCATTCTGCACTAAAGTAAATATAACATATGATCCTTATTATTGTGGACAGTAGGCTCACATTTAATTTTTTTAATGCCTCCAATTTTTTTATTAGACAATTCTGGAAGTTCAATTAGTGGTAAGGGCCAGTCTTAGCAATGACATTTAAAAGGCATACAGTACCCACAGATGTTAGCTGCATTTAAAGATATTTTACTAGGTCTATATGACAATCAAACTCCAGGTCAACTTCAGGAGATCTATGACACACCAGGATTGGCTGAGTTGGAAAATTTTGACCAACACTGTATCGTTATATTGTTTTTGAAAAGAAAGAGCTTGCTGAAGCAGGGGGTAAAAACATGCATGTGTATGTAACAATGGAAAGATCTTTCAGCTGGCCTTCTTAATAGCAGTTCATTAGCATCAATTAGAATCCTACACACAGGAAATTGCCTACTATTATTACCATCACCCTTATTACTGCAATGCTACAGGTTAATCACATCATATCAACTGCAAGCACGCTAAATCTCTAATTTCTTTAGATTAACTCACAGAAGCACCTGTGACCTCTGATTTACCAGATCATTGTTCAGTAACCCTTAGCACCAGACAACTTTTTGTTGCAGTCTTCTTTAAAAGATTTGTCTTGACAAATTATTTTCAGAGACAAAAAAGCATTATTGTGTCAGCCTGTTTAACAGTTCTCTCCTTGAGAACATGTAGTTTATTGTATTTATTTTGAATATCTATAGGATCTAGATAATTGCAGAAGACCCAGCATATCACATTAATCTTATCTAGACTACTGTGCACAGATAACCCATACTTGAGTATGTTAAACTAATCTTAAAATTGTGATATTAATCTGGCCTTTTTTAGCTAAATGAAGAACAAAGGTCAAGGTATCTTGATAGGACTGGAGATAAACCAAAATAAAACTACCGTAATGCACAACGCAGGCTGGTGTGTAAAAAAATCATATAGATGAAACCTTGATTAAAGGAGGAGATAATGTGACAGGCTATTGCACAATAACAGGCACAATTATGAAAAGGCTGTTCCAAAGCAATTACAGTAACAGCTGTTCTGGAGAACACGAGAATGGTGCAGAATAACCGAGAACACGGCATAAAGACTCTTTTTCCCCAGGGTTTTCAAAGTTGGTCACTTGTAAAATAATTTGTGCTGATCTTTTAAAGGAAACTTGTAGATAGAGAATATGTAGGCTGCCATTGCTAAACTCTACTTTTGAAAATGCTGTTTGCCTTGCCAATCCAGAGACTTTCAGACTGAGACACTGACCTAGAATATGTATGCAGGTCAAGCATTCAGATTTTCCCTGCTTACTTTTCCTGAGTCAGTGACTTAAAGTAGAACTATATCAAAACTTTTTTTTTATACTTTGGATAGAGCAAGGGAGGGTTATAACCCCGGTCAGATTTTTTTTGCCATCTGTGTCCCCAGTCAAGAGAATACCCTTCACTTCCTATCCTAAAGTTATACATGAAGTGAGCAGAATTCCCTGCAAATTAAGGGAATCCCTTGGGGTCCCCCAGGTCACCAGAACAAATATCCTCATTGGAAGATTTCCCTGCCATTACTTTTCTGAGGACAACCCACAATTTGGAATTCCTTTACTTTCACTTTAAAAGATAATGGTAAACAGGACAAATAGAAAGGGTGAATCTCCCTAATGGGGCACAGACTGCAATAAAAACCGACAAGCATTCTAACCCCTCTCCCCTCTATCCAAAACTAAAAAGAAATTTGCCTTTAGTTATACTTTAAGAAATATTGACACCAGAGACACCTCAACAACTTTTTCACAACAGTATTTTCCGAAGGGGGACATTGGCATACCTAATTTTCTCTTACTATGGCTTCTCATCCAATATTACAAAAGATTACAAAATACAGCAGTTCTCCTTTCCAGAAGCTTGAAAAAGATGACCTTTTATTGAAGGCCAGAGCTACAAAGCAAAGATTAGTACTACATTGATTAAAATTCTTGAATACTATTGTTTTTGTCATACCAACATTGAGTAAAATCAAGAAACAAAAATGATTTTACATATACATTGCAGTTGGACTTACTTAGTAAGAAATCATCACATATACAGTACGATACTCTTATAGGCTGCTGCATATTGCACATTGTCACTGTCTCATAAAATATCTTTCAATAAAAATTATGTTTGTTCTGAGGTGTATAGTTACAGCTAGGTCACAGTAGGCATTTTGTATCATAGGCGGATATTTACTAAAACTGGTGCACACAGAATCTGGTGCAGCTGTGCATAGTAACCAATCAGCTTATAACTTCAACTTGCTCAATTACGCTTTGACAATAAACCGAGAAGCTGACTGGTTACTATGCACAGCTGCACCAGAATCTGTATGCATCCGTTTTAGTAAATCTCCCCCACATGGGGTTGATTTACTAAAATTGAAAAGTGCAAAATCTGGCGCAACTCAAACCAGCAACCAATCAGCTTCCATGTTTTATTGTCAAAGCTTAATTGAATAAGCTGCAGTTAAAAGCTGATTGGCTACCATGTGCAGCTGCACCAGATGTGTACCAGAGTGCACCAGTTTTACTAAACCTACCCCTGTACAGTGTCTGTTTTATCATAAGCAATTAATCAACTGCTTTTTTTAAATTCAATCTAGAAAAAACATAAGGAGCAATACAACTGCCAGGCAATACAGCAAATTTTAATTTAAAATGTAATAATATATTTTTTAAATGTGACAAATGCAGCACAGAGTGACAATTGGCACAAATAAACTTTGCATGGCCAAATACCATCTTTTAAGAGAAATAGAATATATGAAGTGCAGGTTTGTTGGAAAACTTTCTTCAGTCACACCTCAAGCACAAAAAAAACACAAAAAAAACACAAAAAAAAAAGGAAATAGCTTATTTTGACTCTGTTCAGTGTTTAGTGATCATAGAATTTTTCACATTTCAAGAGTATATTTTATTATACATAGTTTATTATAATGGATGTACATACCTGAAAAAGTTTAAAATAATAGCAGAAAATATGCTCTCCCATTAGGTTATTCCTTGCAAATTCCTGCCCTGCTTGTGCAATTCTTTTGGCCTTGAAAATAAAAATGAATCTGTTACAGTATATGGCTATAAACCAAACACAACTACATGGTATTTTACACAATTATTGGATCAAAATCACAGGATTTATCATTCCAATTGCATCAGTATCTTTTTTTATACAGTGACTCAACCCAACGTTTGAGTGCTAAGAAGGACTTTGACTTACCAGTTGGCTTCTCATCTTTCTGAAACTGTGGGGCTTAAACATCTGTAGTAGCTTGCCTCTCCATCCATTTCATCAAAGCCATACTGACAAGGTTCTGCTCTCAAAGCTAGACTCCAAAGTTATATATATATATATATATATATATATATATATATATATATATATATATATACTGTATTTGCCATTACAAGAATCTTATGTCATGGTGTTAAACTTTAATGTGTGCTACCTGACAAATAATTTTTAATTTTCTTCCCAACCAGCCTTGTAATCCAGGCACCCTGCCAGACAACATAACCATATTGTGGACCTTTAAACAGACTACACTGCCATACACTGGCAATACATGGATTGCATTTTTTGACCAGCCAGTGGGGGGCATCCATACAAGAGAGGTAAATCGAGGAATCCTGACGCTGTGTTATTGGACGGCTACATCATCAGAATACACTGATAAGCGCTGCAGCCAACAGAAATGAAAATTTTCCAACTTTACCGCTCGAGAGAAGTTGATCATTAGATTGTCTTCTATCGAGTGGGAACAGCCAAAATTAGAATCGAAATTCAGCCGGTCTTTGCTAAACCAGCCAATTTTTGATCATTCTATAGCCAGTTTTAAGCAATACAGCATGGTCCAGGACCTGCCCAAGCCTGTGACTGAGCAATGAAGCAGCAACAGTACATTGATGCAATTGGCCCTCTGCTCTGCCCTCTATAGGCATATTCATATACTGTATGCACTTTGCAAAACAAATCAATTCCTTTTGGCTCAAACGGTTACCACTCCATCTCTCACTCTGAGTGCTAATGGGCATAGGATTACAGGACACAGATATAAAAAATTAGGTACTTACACTAGCTGTATGTAATTTCAGTTAATGTATAACTCAATTAAATTAGGTTCTTATATCTGCTTGCAGTTCATTTATGCTTTGCCAGCAGCCACCCAATGTGGAAATATCAGTTTTGAGACCAAGATTAAGATGATGACATAAAAAGGTGTAAGAAAAAAAAAAGGTGGGGGGGGTCTTGCTATACTTATTATATAAATCCTTGTTATATTGTAACTTGCGTTCCCTGCTTACAGGGAAAATTGACAGTGTCTCTGTAAAGGCAACCTCCCTGACCCCTTTATACTCTCCTTATTAGCAATCACTCACTGCTCCTTCAGTAGCTAACACTAAATTGAGCCTGGTAGTGGTGATGGCACTCCCTTTGTCATGTGATAGTGCTCCAGTCTAATGATTGGCTGCTAGACCTGAGTGCTGTCACAGAGGAGGAGGTATTATGCTCCTCCATAACTGGAAGTGCCTGGTATTGTTGACAACTTCAGAGAAGGAGGAAACACTGGGGGGTTGCTATAAGGGGAATGTAAGTACGTTGTGGGTCAGGGTCAAATATTGAGGCTTTTGCAGAGACACTGTCACTATGCCTTTCCCTTGCATGAGTAGGGTGACAGTGTCTCTTTAACCACTTAACGACCGCTCACTGTATATGTACGTCGGCAGAATGGCACCGACAGGCACAATCACGTACAGTGTACGTGATTGCCTTTGTACAGTTGGGGGGTCCGATCGGACCCCCCTCCTATACAGTGAGCGGTCGGTATTCGTTGGGGAGCGATCCGACATGAGGGGACGATCGTTCGATTCCGGCCACCCCCCCGCGATCGCTCCCGGCGAATGGAAATGCTTCCTCTGCTGTGTAATGTAAACACAGGCAGAGGAAGTGATGTCATCTCTCATGCGGCGCTCACATATACCGAGCGCCGTACAAGAGAAGACACACAGGTCAGTGCACTAACACTACACTGACACCAGGACACATAGGCACACAAATCGCCCCCCCAGGCCCCCCCAGATCACCCCCCAGCCCCCAGTCACAGTGTCACTGATTGCAGTGACCATTTATTTACTGATCACTGCAATCAGTGACATTTGTGACTGTAAAAGTGTCACTACATTTAGTTTTAGGTCCAGTGTAGCCCCCTAACCCCCCCCTAATAAAGGTTTAACCCCCTGATCACCCCCCAGATAACCCTTTCACCCCCTAGCACCGCCGTCGCTAAGCGATCATTTTTCTGATCGCTGTCTTAGCATCGGTGATGCAGATCGGTAGCCAGTAATTTTTTTTAGGATCGCCGCAGGTTTTTAGAGCGTCAGGTACCCCCATAAATTATCTAATAAAGGTTTAACCCCCTTGATCGCCCCCCAGGTAACCCTTTCACCCCCTATCACCGCCGTCGCTAAGCGATCATTTTTCTGATCGCTGTCTTGGCGTCGGTGATGCAGATCGGTAGCCAGTAATTTTTTTTAGGTTCGCCGCAGGTTTTTATAGCGTCAGGTACCCCCATAAATGATCTAATAAAGGTTTAACCCCCTTGATCGCCCCCCAGGTAACCCTTTCACCCCCTATCACCACTGTCGCTAAGCGATCATTTTTCTGATCGCTGTCTTAGTGTCGGTGATGCCGATCGGTAGCCAGTAATTTTTTTTAGGTTCGCCGCAGGTTTTTATAGCGTCAGGTACCCCCATATATTATCTAATAAAGGTTTAACCCCCTAATTGCCCCTAGTTAACCCTTTCACCAGAGATCACCATATAAGTGTTACGGGTGACGCTGGTTAGTTAGTTTGCTTTTTATAGTGTCAGGGCACCCGCCGTATATATAACCCAATAAAGGTTTAACCCCCTGATCGCCCGGCGGGTGATATCAATTAGGTTTTAGCGTCAGAGAGGGTCTGCGTCACACCCCAGGCAGCGTCAGGTTAGTGCCAGTAACGCCAACACCCACGCGTGAAGCATACACCCCTCTTAGTGGTATAGTATCTGAACAGATCAATATCTGATCTGATCTGATCAGATCTATACTAGCGTCCCCAGCAGTTTAGGGTTCCCAAAAACGCAGTGTTAGCGGGATCAGCCCAGATACCTGCTAGCACCTGCGTTTTGCCCCTCCGTCCAGCCCAGGCCACCCAAGTGCAGTATCGATCGATCGCTATCACTTACAAAACACAACACACATAACTGCAGCGTTCGCAGAGACAGGCCTGATCCCTGCGACTCCAGTGCTGTAGGAGGTGATTTCACCACCACAGTTAGAAAAAAAAAGCATATATGCCGAAGCATTGGGGCAGCAGGGGCAGAGGAGCGGAGGAGCGATTTTGCTCCTAATGCCGCGTACATACGGTCGAAATTCCGACGGAGGTTTGCCCGTGGAAAAGTCTGACCATGTGTACGCGGCATAACTTTTGCGGGAAGATGCCCCCATGCTTCGGCATATATAAATGGTGCATGTATGCCCATCATTAGAAGTGGGTGGATGAAGGGCGGTATTCTAATGGTGGGCATACCCACCGATCAATCTCTTTTTTTCGTTCAGCCAACAGGCTGCATGAAAAAAAAGATTACAATACATGTCCAACAAGGACCAGCAACGTACTGGTATGTTGCTGGACTTTGAATGGTTATACCAGATTGATGCCTGCGGGTTTAGGTATCATCTTGGTATCATTCTTTTCAGCCAGCGGCCAGCTTTCATGTAAAAGCAATCCTAGTGGCTAATTAGCCTCTGGACTGCTTTTACAAGCAGTGGGAGGGAATGCCCCCCCCCCCCGGATATAAAAAGCGCCATTGGGAAATTGGGAAAGCATTTTATCACACCGATCTTGGTGTGGTCAGATGCTTTGAGGGCAGAGGAAAGATCTAGGGTCTAGAAGACCCCAGTTTTTTCAAAAAAAGAGTACCTGTCACTACCTATTGCTATCATAGGGGATATTTACATTCCCTGAGATAACAATAAAAATGATTAAAAAAAAATATGGAAGGAACAATTTAAAAAAAAAAAAAAAAAGCAAAATTAATAATAATAAAAAAATAAAATAAAAAAAAAGCACCCCTGTCCTGCCCTGCTCTTGCCCAATGGCGAACGCAAGCGTCGGTCTGGCGTCATATGTAAACAGCAATTGCACCATGCATGTGAGGTATCACCGCAAAGGTCAGATCGACGGCAGTAATTTTAGCAATAGACCTCCTCTGTAAATCTAACGGGGTAACCTGTAAAAGGCTTTTAAAGGCTTTTAAAAATGTATGTAGTTTGTCGCCAATGCGCGTTTGTGCGAAATTTTAAAGCATGTCGTGTTTGGTATCTATGTACTCGGCCTAAGATCATCTTTTTTATTTCATCAAACATTTGGGCAATATAGTGTGTTTTAGTGCATTAAAATAAAAAAAGTGTATTTTTTCCCCAAAAAATGCGTTTGAAAAATCGCTGCGCAAATACTGTGTAGAAAAAAAAATTCAACACCCACCATTTTAATCTGTAGGGCCTTTGCTTTAAAAATATATATAATGTTTGGGGGTTCAACATAATTTTCTTGCAAAAAAAAAAAAATGTTTTCATGTAAACAAAAAGTGTCAAAAAGGGCTTTGTCTTCAAGTGGTTAGAAGAGTGGATGTAAGCTTCCTAAAGTTGTGTATAAAATGCCAGAACAGTTCAAAACCCGCCCCCAAATGACCCCATTTTGGAAAGTAGACACCCCAAGCTATATACTGAGAGGCATGTCGAGTCCATGGAATATTTTATATGTTGACACAAGTTGCGGAAAAAAGACAATTATTTTATTTTTTTTGCACAAAGTTGTCACTAAATGATATATTGCTCAAACATGCCATGGGCATATGTGGAATTACACCCCAAAATACATTCTGTTGCTTCTCCTGAGTACGGGGATACCACATGTGTGAGACTTTTTGGGAGCCTAGCCGCGTACGGGACCCCAAAATCCAAGCACCGCCTTCAGGCTTTCTAAGGGTGTAAATTTTTGATTTCACTTCTCACTGCCTATCACAGTTTCGGAGGCCATGGAATGCCCAGATGGCACAAAACCCCCACAAATGACCCCATTTTGGAAAGTAGACACCCCAAGCTATTTGCTGAGAGGTATTGTGAGTATTTTGCAGATCTCGCCTTTTGGCACAAAGTTTTGAAAATTGAAAAAAAAAAAAAAAAATTTTCTTTCTTCATTTTCAAAAACAAATGAGAGCTGGAAAATACTCACCATGCCTCTCAGCAAATAGCTTGGGGTGTCTACTTTCCAAAATGGGGTCATTTGGGGTGGTTTTGTGCTATTTTGGCATTTTATGGCCTTCGAAACTGTGATGGGTAGTGAGGAGTGAAAACAAAAATTTGTGCCTAGAAATCCTGAAGGCGGTGCTTCGTTTTCGGGGTCCCGTACGCGGCTAGGCTCCTAAAAAGTCCCACACATGTGGTATCCCCGTACTCAGGAGAAGCAGCAAAATGTATTTTGGAGTGTAATTCCACATATAACCATGGCATGTGTGAGCAATATATCATTTAGTGACAACTTTTTTTTTTTTTGTCATTATTCAATCACTTGGGACAAAAAAATAAAATATTCAATGGGCTCAACAGGCCTCTCAGCAATTTCCTTGGGGTGTCTACTTTCTAAAATGGGGTCATTTGGGGGGGTTTTGTGCTATTTTGGCATTTTATGGCCTTCAAAACTGTGATAGGTAGTGAGGAGTGAAATCAAAAATTTGCGCCCTTAGAAATCCTGAAGGCGGTGCTTGGTTTCCAGGGGCCCGTACGCGGCTAGGCTCCCAAAAAGTCCCACACATGTGGTATCCCTGTACTCAGGATAAGCAGCAAAATGTATTTTGGGGTGCAATTCCACATATAACCATGGCATGTGTGAGCAATATATCATTTAGTGACAACTTTTTGTAATTTTTTTTATTTTTTTTTGTCATTATTCAATCACTTGAGACAAAAAAAAAAAAATATTCAATGAGCTCAACATGCCTCTCAGCAATTTCCTTGGGATGTCTACTTTCCAAAATGGGGTCATTTGGGGCAGGGTTTGTACTGCCCTGCCATTTTAGCACCTCAAGAAATGAGATAGGCAGTCATAAATTAAAAGCTGTGTAAATTCCAGAAAATGTACCCTAGTTTGTAAACGCTATAACTTTTGCGCAAACCAATAAATATACGCTTATTGACATTTTTTTTACTAAAGACATGTGGCTGAATACATTTTGGCCTAAATGTATGACTAAAATTGAGTTTATTAGATTTTTCTTATAACAAAAAGTAGAAAATATCATTTTTTTTTTAAAAAAATCGGTCTTTTTCCGTTTATATCGCAAAAAATAAAAATCGCAGAGGCAATCAAATACCATTAAAAGAAAGCTCTATTTGTTAGAAAAAAAGGACGCAAATTTTGTTTGGGTACAACATTGCATGTCCGCACAATTTACAGTTAAAGCAGCGCAGTGCAAAATTCTGAAATCACCTCTGGTCCTTTAGCTACCAAATGGTCCGGGGCTTAAGTGGTTAAAAGAAAAAAGTGTTTACCAAAATAACGAAAAATTTATTACTTTCACTCCTTGCTTGCTATTCCATATTTTAACAAGCATATTTTTAGATTCAGAATGAAAGATCCTCCTCTAGTGGCTATCTGCATGTGAACAAATAGCAAAATGATAGGATATGCTATCTACTGTATGTATTGTTTTGTCATTCTAAGTTGCACTAAGAAAGGGACATTGATACACAGCCCCTGTGCAACAGTAGTAACAGTAGTACCGTGTTTCCCCGAAAATAAACCTGAGTCTTATATTAATTTTGGCAACAAAAGACACAGTAGGGCTTATTTTCAGGGTACGTCTTACCATGTAATGTGCTGTCTTCTCGCCCCCTTTCTCTCCCTGCCTGACAGGAATCCCCAGTGTGAACTGAGTTTAAATGCTTGTAAAATCCTATAATCCACTCTATTACAGTAGTATATAATGTACAATGTGTGTGTTTCTGTAATATAATTGTGTCGAATACCTTCATTACAGCACCGCTCTGCACTTCTGTGACCCACCGGTGCTCTCTTCCCCACAATTATATTACAGAAACACACACCTTGTACATTATATACTACTGTATAGAGTGGATTATAGGATTTTACAAGCATTTTAAACTAGGGCTTATTTTCAGGGTAGGGCTTATATTGCAGCCCTTCTGGAAAATAACGCTAAGTCTTATTTTCAGGGTAGGTCTTATTTTCGGGGAAACACGGTAGTAGCCTACATGTGTACTGAGAAATATGGCTTCCTCCATGTACAGTATGTGCATAGCAGTTACCAATAAACAGAAACATCTGTATAAGCATTAGTGGACATAAATAAGGATAACATTTTGGCGATGCATATATGCTTACCTCAATATCATGATCTTTGACCCACTGGATCTTCTCAAATAAATCACTAAGGTCTTTCCTAAAAGGCACATAATGTTTCCATGGTTGGAGATCACTGTAGAAGTGTTCATAGTATATGGAATCCTGCTTAAGGATCACACTATTCCCAGAAAGCAGGTATGGCATTCTGTATGCTGCCACGGTTCCATCAATAAGGATTTGATATTTGTACTAAAATAAAAGAGAGGAAATAAAGCAATTAAACTATAGTGATTTTTTTCCCATTTACTTTTCTTCAACTAACTTGGGAGTTTTAACTAATGAATCCAACATGTAAAACCTTTTTGTACTCCTAACACACTTCCTGTACAAGGGGATTGCACTGATCTTTTATTAATACAGTATAAATAATTATGAGTGGTCTCTGATCCAAATGCACCCAATTTACAATCACAATATATCTATCCTTTAGCCATCTTCATATCCACTGAACCACCCAAGGGATAAGCCCTAGCTTGTATAACTCGCTTATGAGATCATTATGTGGAATCATATTAAATGATTTGATGAAATCAAGATCCAAAGCACCACCATGGTTCAAAACATCTGTTATATAGTCAAAGAACATCATTGGATTAGTCTGACATGATTTGCCCTCAGTAAAGCCATTCTTCTTTGGGTCCAGCAAGTTTATTTTCAGGTTCAATTCAATTCATTTTATTACAAGAGTTGTTAAACTCACTGGCCTGTAATTGCCAGCTTTTTCCTTACTCTCCTTCTTGTGGTTGGGTACAGTATTAGGTGAAATGTCTCATGTAAGAAAAGTTTGATTAAGGCTAGGTTCATATATATGCAGGTTGCAGTTGATGTGTTTTTCCAGCATGTTTTGCAGTGAGTTTTTGAACACACGTTTGTGATGCGTTTTGCGTTCTTTTTTTGGCTAATAGGAAAGTATGACAGTTCTGCTCATGTAGTGTGACTTTGATGCAACTTTACACTCTCTGGCATTCAGTAGCATGAAAGGGGCATCAAAGTAGTGCAGGAACCTTTATGTGTCCAAATTTGCATGTTAGGGTTAAGGGCTAGTGTTAAATGTTAGGGTTAAATGTTAGGGTTAAGGGCTAGGATTGGGATCAAATGTAAGGGGTTAAGGGCTAGGGTTATTTTTTAGGTTTAGAGTTATAGTTAACGGTAATCATTAGGGTTACGGTTTGAGTTAAAGATAGGGGTAATTGTTAGGGTTAGCCGTATATAACCCTAGTCCTCAATCCTAACGTTTAACCCTAACCATAACCCTAGTTTTTGATGTGTTTTGCTTTTTTTTTTAAGCTAAAGTATGACAGTTCTGTTCATGTAGTGCGACTTTGAAAAAAACGTCACACTCTCTGGCACTCAAGCCACATCAAAGTGAGTGAGTGAATAACTTGTATAGCGCTACAAAAGCGAACTAAATCACCTCAAGGTGCTTTTTTCCCATTCAGTGTCGTCCTGATCCTTCAGAATAGGTGGGTCTTAAGTTTTTTCCTGAAGGCCCGGTGGTTTTCTTCCATGCGGATGTTTGTGGGTAGAGCGTTCCATAGCAGTGGTCCTTGGACTGCAAATCTTCATTCTCCCTTCGATTTGTACCGGGACTTGGGGATGTGGAGGAGGTTTTGGTTAGTTGATCGGAGAATGCAATTGGGTAAGTAGTGTTTTATTTTCTCGCATAAGTATTGAGGAGCGTTTCCTTGTGTGCATTTGTGGGTGAGGCAGAGGGTCTTGAAAGTAACCCGATCCTTTACGGTTAGCCAATGAAGGGCCCTCAGGGATGGGTTGATGGATTCCCAGGGTTTTTTCCCCGTTACCAGTCTGGCTGCCGTGTTCTGGACGACTTGTAGGTGTGAAATCTGGTATTTAGGTACTCCTAGGGAGTTTGCGTAGTCCAGTTGGGAATTGATGATTGTTCCAAATACTACTGCTATCTCCTCTTCTGGGATGAGTCTACGCAGCAGGCGGAGAAGGTGGTGAGATCCGCTGACTACTGATCCTATTTGTGCATCCATCGACATCTCTGAGTCAAAGATGACTCCGAGACTTTTGACTTTGGTGCTTGGGGTGATGGTCTGTCCAAGGATGGTGGGTGGTGTCCATGAAGTCTTAGCTTTTGTCTTTCGGTTTGCGTGGAAAAGAAGTTCTGTTTTGGATCCATTGAGTTTGAGGGAGCTCTCAGTCATCCAATCATCGATCAGTGTGAGGCATTTTTCTAGTCAGTGATATTGGTCTTTTTTTTCAGTGATGCGAAAGTAGAGTTGAGTGTCATCAGCGTACGAGTGGTAGCACAGGTCCTGTTTGCTGATGATTTTGAGGAGTGGGCGGAGGTAGATGTTGAAGAGCACGAGCGACAGGGGTGATCCTTGAGGGACTCCGCAAGAAATTGCGCGAGTTTCAGAGGTTAAGGCTCCTAGCTTCACTGTCTGGGAACGGTCATCTAGGAAGGATGCAAACCAGGGTAGATCTGAGTCTGTGACTCCTGCTACTTCTTTAAGGCGAATGAGGACAGTTTTGTGATCTACTGTGTTGAACGCTGCACTGAGGTCCAGCAGCACCAGGAGATATGATTCTCCGTCATCTGCTGCTTCGAGGGCGTCATCCCATATTTTGATAAGTGCTGTTTCTGTGCCATGGCCTGGGTGGAAGCCTGATTGTAGTGGATCCAAGAGTTTGTGGGTGTCCAAATGGAGTTGTAGCTGTTACCGGTCTGCGGTAGTTAGGGTCTTTGGGGTCGAGGTTGGGTTTCTTTAGGAGGGGTTTGATTATGCCTTGCTTGAGGGAGATTGGAACAATACCTTCTTTGAAAGATTGATTTACGAGATGTGTTATGGTAGGTACCAAGATGTACATACATTCTTTCAGAAGTTTTGTAGAAATTATGTCATTTGGTGATGTGCTCTGAGACTTCTGATGATGTTTTTGGTGGGTTCGATGGTGATCGGGACCAGCGAAAATTTTGTCGATTGTATAATGTTCGTATTGATTTCCTCTTTTTGCTTTGGCTGAGTGAGGTTGGTCATTTTTTTCTATTGAATTATTTCACGAAGGTTTTCGATTTTGTCGATAAAAAAATCCGATAGCTCATTACAGAATTCTTGGGTTTCGTTTGCTGGAGAGACTCTAGGCAGGTAGGGTTCATAGTCTGAGTGATTAGTTTGAAAAGTTCACGAGCTTGATTTAGGGCTTTTGAGATGGTGTTTGAGAAATGTTATTTTTTTGCTTTGAAGATTGCTTTGTGATATTTCTTAGTGAGTGCTTTGTAGTTTGTGCGGTTTTCCTTTGCTGGGTTTCTTCTCCAGGCTCCTTCAGCTACTCTGCGTTCTTGCTTCAGTAAAGTAAGAGTGTCATTAAACCAGCCCGAATTGTTTTTGCGGATGAGTGCTCTACGTTTCAGAGCGACTGTGTCTGCTGTTTGTAGTAATGCCTTGTTTAAGGAGTTCAGTGTTTGTCCTGTTGAGTGGTTTTGATTTAGCATTCCTATTTTTTTTTTGATAGTGTGGTTTTGAAGAGTTCAGAGTGTAGTTTCTTCTGAGATCTTGTCCAGTGTGTTGTTATTGAGCGTTTCGGTTTTTGGGAGATGGTGTTGGTGGTGATTTTAAATTTGATAACGTGGTGGTCTGTCCATGGTAACGGCATGTTGTCCAGTGTGTTGATGTCCATATTTTGTTTGAAGATGAGGTCAAGAATGTGACCTGAACCATGCGTGGGGCATTCATCAGTTTCTGCAGACCTAGTTCTTCCAGTTGGTTGATGCAGGAGGTGGCGATGAAGTCCTGGGTGGAGTTAGCCCAGAGGTTGAAGTCCCCGAGTAACAGAAAGTTTTTGGTTTTCAAGGTGTATGTCGAGATGAATTCGGTGAAGAGTGTGAGGAGATTTGTCTTTGGTCCTGGTGGTCTGTAGCATAGCAGTATGTGGATGGTGTCTTGGGGTGTTGTTTGGAGATACAGCGTGAGTGTCTCCATGAAAGGCAATGAGTTCTGTAGAGTCAGTTTGATGAGAGAGAGGTGGGATTTGAAGATCACTGCTAGGCCTCCTCCTCTTTGTCCTATTCTATGCTGGGTTAGGATGCAGTTGTTCTCAGGCACCAATTCTGTTAGGATGGTGTTACATTCAGGTGTTAGCCAGCTTTCCGTGATAAAGAGGCAATCTATGTTGTTTTGGGTGATGAAGTCGTGGATTTCCTGTGTGTGCTTGACTGCAGATCTGGTGTTGATCAGGGCGCATGATAAGTGTTGTAGTTGAAGTGGTGCCTTCCTGTTTTTGATGGTCGATTGATCCTTAGCAGATGTTCTTTTGGTAGTATTTTTTGGGTGGAGGTTGGCAGTGTTGAGGCAGTATTCCTTAGCCTGTGGAGGGTGTCCGCTGAGTATTTAAAGTTGCACGTGGTGGGAAAAGTTGATGGTGATGGGATGATGCGATGATGATACTGATGAAGCGACGATGAGGATGACGAGATGATGATGATCCTGAAGATGCAGCTGATGATAGGGTGGTGGTGATGATGATGATGGTGATGCGAATGGTGATGATGGTGATGAAGGTGAATAGGACCCAACTGACCTAACCGCCCCCCCGTTGATCCAGAGGAAGGCGAAAAACCCCAGCTGAGCCTAGGTCAATTGCTACAGCAGGGGAAAAAATTCCTTCCTGATCCCCCAAGAGGCGATCGGGTGAACCCTGGATCAACTTCCTAATAGTTGGTGGTGCCCTGATGTACTTACCTGGCCGATGATGGTGTAGAGATGAGGAGGGTGAAGGTGAGGATGATGAGGGGGGGATGGATAAAAAGGATGCTAGGGTGCCAATAGTGAGAGCGCTCGGGTGTACCTAGATGGCCGCTACTTACCCGGCCGGAGCACGTTAGCCCGCTGGAAAGAGAATTGGGGAGAAGATAATGGGATGGCCAGAGCTAGGCCTCAGCCGCAATCTGTCCTGCGGGTCTAGCAGGCTAGAGGAGGGGCACCCGGATGGTGGCAGGCAGCAATCGGCGGCGCAATGGTGAGCTGGGGAAGCTGAGCTGGGGGAGAGTGGGGTCCAGGGGAAGCCACAGGCCGTCAGGTTCACATTTGCTGGGGGAGAGAATGCAGGAATTCAAGGATGAGTCCTGGATGGCCGGATGGCCAGAGCTCCTGTCACACACATCCGTTACGCTTGACCGTGTGTGTGGATTGCTCTGTGAAGCGGTGAGGCCAGAGCTCCTGTCACACACGTCCGTTATACTTGACCGTGTGTGTGGATTGCTCTGTGAAGCGGTGAGGCCAGAGCTCCTGTCACACACGTCCGTTATGCTTGACCGTGTGTCTGGATTGCTCTGTGAAGCGGTGAGGCCAGAGCTCCTGTGACACACGTCCGTTACGCTTGACCATGTGTGTGGATCTGGGGATGATGTTGAGATGATGTTCACATTAAAATAGTCACATTAAAATAGTGCAGGAACCTTTAAGTGTCCGAAGTCACATGTTAATGTTAGGATTAAGGACTAGGGTTAGGATTAAGGACTAGGGTTAGAGTTAGATTTAGGGTTAAAGGTAATCATTAGGGTTAGGGTTTGAGTTTGGGTTAGCATTCTAACCCTAACAATTACCACTAACTCTAACCATTACCGATAACCCTAACATTTAACCCTAGCCCTTAACCTTAACATGTGACTTTGGACACATAAAGGTTTCTGCACTATTTTGATGCTACTTGAGTGCCAGAGACTGTAAAGCTGCATCAAAGTCACACTGCATAAACAAAACTGTCATACTTTCCTATTAGCCAAAAAAAGAAAAGAAAAAACGAATAAAAAGGCAACACTTTTGGTGCAGGTCCATTGAAGTTTATTACACGCAAAACACGATCTGCTGCGGGAAAAGGGTCCCCGACCCTTTCCAAAAAACGCACTGGCTCATAGGAAACCATGTTAAATGGACTGTAGTGTGCAAGTGTTAACCAAGGGTAAAAAAAATATCAGCTAATGGCCCTTCTCCTAAATTTCTTTGAAGAATAACATCAGGACCCATTACTTTATAAGTGAGTCTGTTCATTTCCCACCTCTGCCTCTAGAAACCCTGAAAATGAACCTTCACCGTGAGAAACAATACAATCCCCCAACTTGCTTTTGTTAGTGTCAGGTTAATAAATACATCCCAATATCTTTAAAGTCTGATGACCTAGCTTGCTATATACTCCAGATAGAGAACACCTATTCCTGTGACACTCTGAGGCACTACTCTAGTCATAAGTATCTTTTTATGTCAGCATGGTATTCTGTGACACTATTTTAACTTTTTAAAAAGGTTATTAAAGCTAAGCTCCTGATTTATGTTAAATACAATCATTTCCTATTTAAAGCCACATATTAACCCCCCATGTAATCAAGGAAAGGTGGATAGTTGGAAAAGGGTCAGAAAGACAAAATAGCTTTGAAAACTGGAGTTTGTAAAAAGGAAATGATTACAGCACTTTTCTTAGAGTAATAGATATGACCGGTGCTTATTTAATAGACCCTTGCAGTCAGCTGTACTTCAGTAATTGCAGTTCCATATACAGCAGAAACTTTAATTATGCTTATTTTTGGAATACATATTCCGGAGTTTGAATAAATATAGTTAATCTGCATATTGTACAAGGCAAGTGTAACAGTAATAATTTAGCTGAACTTGCACCATGCAACGCCTGTCCTTGTGCAGTACAAAGGAGAAGGTTATAAGCCTGCGGTATGTTTCACTAACACTTTATTGCAGGTACAAAATGTCATTTAAAGGGTAGGGCTTGTGTAAAAATACCACAAGATATTCTTAGAAATAGTTGTCTCTGCCATAAGTTAGCTTTAAACTGTATAACTTCTCCAGGATAAAAAACAAAAACATGAATGCTTCATTAGCAAAGACAGAGAATTGAAAAAAATATTAATATTTTTTTACATCTGTAGCGGGGTGCTAAATTTAGGGGGAGTGTTTGGGTGGTAGTTGTGCCCAGACACCCTAATTGATAGAGTTCTTGAAACCATTTGTGTCCACAGGTGGAGTATTGGTGTGCAGTTCCCTGTGGCCTGCAGGTGGTGCTGCCATAGTAGGCCAGGGTTGAACCACTGATACAGTGCTGTGCCTTGTGTGTCCCTTCTCGGCGGCCGTGCAGTGGGTGTGGTCTACCTGCTGGGCATTCTGGGAAAGGATATACAAGGGGCAGACGCTGCCTGTTTGGTGTTCTCATTCCTGTAGGCCCTGGGCACCTTTAGCCCAGGGGCGGGTCTGCGGTTCATCGCCAAGGGTCCCAGGCACCTTCAGCCCTGGGACTGCAACAAAGGTCTGGGCCCAGCACCTTCGGCTGGAGCCCATCAGGGATCAAGGAATCTCAGGGTGCCGCCTTGCGAGGGAACCCGTATCCTAGATGAGGAGGCCGGGGGAGGAACCGTTCCGAAGGACTGGTGCGGAAGTCACAGTGAAGGAAGGGTCCCGGTAACTCTCTGGAGGGATGTCTTCTCCTTGAACAGAGACCAAGTTCACCAGGTTTCTGGCAGAGACCAAGTTCACCAGGTCTGTGGCAGAGACCAAGTTCACCAGGTCTGTGGCAGAGACTTTGGGGTAAAGTTCGAGCATCATTTCGGCTGCTAGTCCTAAGTTAGGGAGACTATCCGAATGCGCTGAGTCTGCTTGAGAATCAGAGCAGTGAATTGTGTAGTGTTTGTGCCTGGACCTCATCCACATCTTAAGCTGTCCTGTTCTCCCTCCAACCTTTTCTGTCAGAGACTGTGTTTTATAAGAAATAAACCTCTACGTTGGAGTGCAGCTGGTGTGGACATTCAAGTTACTGTGGGGATACAAGGACTTGTCTTTATTCAAAAATAGAGGTGAGAGACATTCTCTGGTTGTCTAACTGTGGAAGACCCAACAACAACACCGCTCAACCACTTCACATAGGAGGGTACGGGCTTGTGGTGCGGTGTGCCTCTCTCTTTCTGCGAGGAGCCAAAGTTGATGCAGGTAAAGAAAGGGGTCTGTGCGCTACAGATCTTACATAGAACATTTCTGGAATTAATTTAAAAGCACATTTTTGACACAAATAGAGCCTTCTTTTTGTGGTATTTGATCACCGCTGGGTTTTTTATTTATTTTATCATATAAACGAAAAAAAAAAAAAAATTGAAAAAATTAATATTTTTGACTTTCTTTTATAAAACATATCCAATAAAAAAACTAAATAAATTCAATTTCTTTATAAATTTAGGCCAAAATGTATTTTGCTACTTGTCTTTAATAAAAAAAAAAAAGTCCCAAAGGTGTATATTAATTGGTTTGTGTGAAAGTTATAGCTCCTACAAACTATGGTACATATACTGGGATTTATGCAACTAAATGCTATATTGTAATGGCAGTGATCAGCGACTTATAGTGGGACTGTAATAGGGTGGCAGAAAATCTGGTACTAACAGACACTACATGGGAGGGTCACCAACTGATGTCGCTAGTTTGCACTTTGCTCATCATCATCATATTAGTTTTGGCACTGAATTAATTGAACTACTGTTTTATATATGAATTTATTTTTGCATTTATTTTTAATTTTTATGCACTTTATGAATCGTTTTGAGGAGATTGCACTTTATTTCAGTTATAATAGCATATGCATTTAGCACTGCTCCATTTTGAGTACAGTAATATTTACACTGGTGTTGGTGACATTTTAGGAGTTCAGCAGCTACATACATTTTTATTATTTTTATATTGCTTTATTTATTACACTTAGAGTAGCGCACAAGTAATCTCTTTCCCATATTTGATCTCAATTACAGATACATAGTGTCCTTTAATCACACTATGATACCAAAACAGCCAGGGCCATATTTATGTTCTGGCAATTGTCAGCACCAAAGCAATAATTTTTGTGAGGCCTTGTCTGGTCACCTGGAGTTGTCAGTATGTAAAATCAGAACCTGAACAGAAAGAGTTGGTAAGTGGCATCTGGGAGAAATCTGAAGCCTTTTTTTTTCCTGGAGGCACTTGATCGAGGGGACTACAAGTTTCACAGTAAGCACCTTTTGGTGCGAAACACTTCCAGATCTGACTTCAATCTGGACATTGTTTATGCCCTGATTTTGGAATAAATGAAACCATCTCCGATTCAGAAAGTTCATCCTGGGACCTGTCTTTTACTTTGGACTTAATACATATAACTGATTTAACATGAAATTGGTTAAATAGCAATGTATTAATATAACTGTTATCGAATCATTAACATATGTAATTTTAAAGTGTATTTACAGTTAGAGGGCAAAGATGAGACAAATATTTTCAAACAATGTTTTGTAACGGTAAAAAAAAGCTGATTTCAAACTCATGATGGTCTATTACACCAGGGCTTGACAAATCCCAGGCGCCAGGTCGCCATGGCAACTAAAAATTGCATCCTGGCGCCTGGGCTTTTGTCAGCCCATTTACTGTTGTGGGGATGCACAATTTGTATCACCCTATGCCCGGGACATGCAGTACCGGGCAGATCGTTTTGTTCTACATTCACTTGTCAGGTGGAAGCATTCCGGCAGCTCTGCTGCCGCCCAATTGCTTCCACACTAGCGGGTAAAGTACTATCTGCACTGCATTACATTCAGTGGTGCACAGGGGAGTCTAAGAGACCCTTAATGTCTCATTAAAGAGAACCTGTCACCAAAAACCATCACATTGTGATGATAAAAAAGTAAAATTTTTATTTATTTTTTACTGTAAAAAATACACCCCTCATCCCTCCTCCTCCTCTCTATGTCGGCGTTGTCGCTGTTTCCTGCTCAAGTCCGTCCCCCCTCCATCCTCCTTTCACAGAAGATCAGAACGGCTGTCTGTTCGGAGAGGGACCCATGCAGTGATGTTGTTGGGGGGCGGACGGTCCGTCATTTTTTCCTCCTCCTCCTCTCGGTCACGATCTTCTCCACCCGGGTGGCGCGGCTGCACACTGTCCTCTCCAGCTGCCGCCCGTGGGGTTTGTCCTGAGCGGGGTCTGTACTAATGGAGGCGGGATGGTTTGTGGGGGGGTATGTACTAATGGGGGGGTTTGTGGGGGGGTGGTCTGTACTAATGGGGGGGTGGTCTGTACTAATGGAGGGGGGTGGTTTGTACTAATGGAGGGGGGGGTTTGTGAGGGGTGGTCTGTACTAATGGAGGGGGGCAGTTTGTGGGGGGGGTCTGTACTAATGGAGGGGGGGTGGTTTGTGAGGGGTGGTCTGTACTAATGGAGGGGGCGGTTTGTGGGGGGGTCTGTACTAATGGAGGGGGGGTGGTTTGTCCTGGTCGGGTCTGTACTAATGGAGGTGGGAGGTTTGTGGGGGGGTCTTTACTAATGGAGGGGGGGGGGGTTGTGGGGGTGGTTTGTACTAATGGAGGGGGGTGGTTTGTGGGGGGGTCTGTACTAATGAGGGGGGGTGGTTTGTCCTGGTGGGGTCTGTACTAATGGAGGGGGAGGTTTGTGGGGAGTCTGTACTAATGGAGGGAGGTGGTTTGTGGGGGGTGGTCTGTACTAATGGAGGGGGGGTGGTTTGTGGGGGGTGTGGTCTGTACTAATGGAGGGGGGGGTGGTTTGTGAGGGTGGTCTGTACTAATGGAGGGGGGGTCTGTACTAAATGGAGGGGGGGTGGTTTGTCCTGGCAGGGTCTGTACTAATGGAGGGGGGAGGGAGTCTGTACTAATGGAGGGGGGGTGGTATGTACTAATAGGGGGGTGGTTTGTGAGGGGGTGGTCTGTACTAATGGAGGGGGTGGTTCGTGGGGGGTCTGTACTAATGGAGGGGGTGGTTTGTTGGGGGTCTGTACTAATGGAGGGGGTGGTTTGTTGGGGGTCTGTACTAATGGAGGGGGTGGTTTGTCCTGGTGGGGTCTGTACTAATGGAGGGGGGAGGTTTGTGGGGGGGTCTGTACTAATGGTGTGGGGGGGGTCTGTACCAATGGAGAGGGGGTGGTTTGTGGGGGGGTCTGTACTAATGGAGGGGGGGTGTTTGTCCTGGGGGGTCTGTACTAATGGAGGGGGGTGGTTTGTCCAGTGGGGGGTCTGTACTAATGGAGGGGGGTGGTTTGTCCTGAGGGGGTCTGTACTAATGGGGGTGGTGGTTTATGGGGGTCTGTATCAATGGAGGGGATTGGTTTGTCGGGGGTCTGTACTAATGGAGGGGGATGGTTTGTCCTGAGGGGGGTCTGCACTAATGGAGGGGGAGGTTTGTCCTGAGGGGGGTCTGTACTAATGGAGGGGGGGATGGTTTGTCCTGAGGGGGGGTCTGTACTAATGGAGGGGGGATGGTTTGTCCTTAGGGGGGTCTGTACTAATGGAGGGGGTGGTTTGTCCTGGGGGTCTGTACTAATGGAGGGGGGTGGTTTGTCCTGGGGGGGTCTGTTCTAATGGAGGGGGGATGGTTTGTCCTGAGGGGGGTCTGTACTAATGGAGGGGGGGATGGTTTGTCCTGAGGGGGGTCTGTACTAATGGAGGGGGGATGGTTTGTCCTGGGGGGGTCTGTACTAATGGAGGGGTGGTGGTTTGTCCTGGGGAGTCTGTACTAATGGAGGGTGGTGGCTTGTCCTGGGTGGTCTGTACTAATGGAGGGGAGGTGGTTTGTCCTGAGGGGGGTCAGTACTAATGGAGGGGTTGGTTTGTCCTGGGGGGTCTGTACTAATGGAGGGTGGTGGCTTGTCCTGGGGGTCTGTACTAATGGAGGGGGGGATTGGTTTGTCCTGAGGGGGGGTCTGTACTAATGGAGGGGGATGGTTTGTCCTGAGGGGGGTCTGTACTAATAAAGGGGGGGTGGTTTGTCCTGGGGGGTCTGTACTAATGGAGGGGGGGTGGCTTGTCCTGGGGGGGTCTGTCCTGGGGGGTCTGTACTAATGGTGGGGGGATGGTTTGTCCTGGGGGTCTGTACTAATGGAGGGGGTCTGTACTGAGGAAGGTCAGTACTGAGGGAGGGGTTTATACTTAGTGGGGAGTCTGCACTGACGGAGGGGGGTCTATACTTAGTGGAGGGGGGTCTGTACTGAGGGGTAACTATAGATGGTGGAGGGGGGTGACCCCAACCCTAGTGATGCCACTGCAGCCGAGGGCTCTTCTTTCGCCGTCCCTCTCCTCGCACTGCTGTACTAGTGAGCAGAGCTTGCCAGCACAGCCACCCACTATGTTTCTTCCACCGCCTTCATATCGGCCAGGGAAGAAATAGAATAAAAAAAGGAGCAGAGAAGAGGATTGTGGGACATATAGTCCTGAGGACTGGCAGCCCCACTCTAACACGGAAACGGCAGCTCTCACAGCATGCCCAGCTGAATGGGAGAGAGAGAGAGAGCCAGGAGCCCGGGAAAGCTTTCAGGGAAGTGCACCCAGGACTCCAGAGGGAGAGGACAGTGCTGAGAGAACACCATCAGAGAGAGAACCCCGCTGCCCTGCGCCACCAGAGGGAAATCAACACAGCCTGGCGCCATCCCTGGCAGAGAAAGGAATGGAGTCATTGCCAGAATACAGATCTGGACTCTACCCAGCGGTGTCGCCACGGGCAATTCAGAGTGAGCTGACTCCTGATCAGAGGAACCGTTGTTGCTGTATCGCTGAGTCAGGTGAGAGGGCCAATCGGCCATTATCTTCTGTAGTATGTCTGCCGGCTCTGACCATCTCCTGAGCTATGTCTGCAGTCTCTGACCATCTCCTGTATTATATCTGCAGTCTCTGACCATCTCCTGTACTATGTCTGCAGTCTCTGACCATCTCCTGTGCTATGTCTGCAGTCTCTGACCATCTCCTGTGCTATGTCTGCAGTCTCTGACCATCTCCTGTATTATATCTGCAGTCTCTGACCATCTCATGAGCTATGTCTGCAGTCTCTGACCATCTCCTGTGCTATGTCTGCAGTCTCTGACCATCTCCTGTATTATATCTGCAGTCTCTGACCATCTCATGAGCTATGTCTGCAGTCTCTGACCATCTCTTGTGCTATGTCTGCAGTCTCTGACCATCTCCTGAGTTATGTCTGCAGTCTCTGACCACCTCCTGTATTAAATCTGCAGTCTCTGACCATCTCCTGTAATATGTCTGCACTCTCTGACCGTCTCCTGTACCATGTCCGCAGTCTCTGACCATCTCTTGTATCATGTCTGCAGTCTCTGACCATCTCCTGTACCATGTGTGCAGTCTCTGACCTTCTCCTGTACCAAGTGTGCAGTGTCTGACCTTCTCCTGTACTATGTCTGGGACTCTTTCTAACAGACTCTCTAACAGAAGCCCCCTCTGTGTGCATCAGAGAGATTCCCCTCCAGGTCTCATTAGTGTATGCTCTTCCTGTATTTTCTTTATTGTTAAAAGATCATAGGAGGATCCCAGGGTAACGAAGACTTCTTAGGGGAGCATCTCTGTGTTTGAGTCGTTGCCATAGAAACATGTGTAAAAGGAGAGGAGTTTGTAAGTTGACCACGCCCATGTGGTCTGCACTCAGACGTCTGTGACCCTAGTATCGGCCCTGTACCCAAGCACATAAAATCCCCACCCCCCCTTCCCAAAAAAATGTTGAGGCCCCTCCACCCCCACCCATACAAATGTAAACGCACGTTTGGGGTGCCTATGCATAAAGCCATTAATTGTGATACACGTTACATATCCCTGCGCACAAACTGTCTCCTAACTTTTTTTAGCTGGCTCCTAGATTCAAAGCAAATTTCTCAAGCCCTGCATTACACATTGCAAATCTTCACTTGTCGCTGTACTGACTTACTGAATAAGCTTGATCGTTTTAAAAGTTCTTCTTTTCTATAGACTTGGTGGGATTGTTGTGCAATATCTCAGCACGCAAATTAGAGCTAAAATTGGGGCGATACTTTTTATAGCCCAGCCTAAATGACACCAGCATAAGCAGAGCTCTTAACTGCCACCAAAGCATTGGCATCACAGCTTGAAGTACCTGTAACTCTTGATAGCATCATGACTAAACAGTATGCATCCTAAGGACAACAATGTTCAGATGGTAATTTAATCAACATAGAAATGAGTTCTGCTTAATTGCAAATGAATTGGATTTTATATAGTTAATTTTCTAGCACAGCTGATTGCAACACTGATGAACTAGCACTCCAGACATGGCAGTGGTAATAATAATCCCATTCAATGTCACAAAAGATGCTCAGAGCCTGCTGCCCATAAAAAGCCATTTAGCCTGAACATCATCAACAGTCACTTGAGCTGTGGCAGATTCACAGACAGATGAAATGATGTACGAGCACAGACTAGGCGCATATTCCCCATACCAATCTTTTCTATTATGACACAGCTTAAAGCATTTTCACTGAAGAAAACTATATTGATCTATAAACGTCAGCAAACTCTGCTTTGACAACATAAAATGGAATTATGTGTTGCTTCAAGGGAGGGTAAACATTTCTTTTCGTTTCCAAGAAACAATTTAGATTTATGGCTTAGGGAAAAGGAGACAAGTTTTGTTTAGTGATTCTGGAGTTTGCGTTTAAATGCTTATAAAAAGGTCAATGACCTCAGAACTTTTCAGCATCGAGAAGCTGTGGCGAAAGGATGTTCTCAAGGAGAAGTCAGCATGAAATGTCAAACAAGCTTCGGCAACCGCGTCTACATCAAACGATTTTCCCTCTATATCTGCGTTCCACGCTTTGCTCATAATTAAACAAGACTGAACTGCTATTATCATCTATTTCAGCTTAAGAAGATGTGGAAAAGGCTTTTTTTAACAAAAGTATCAAATCACATCTTTGGAGAGTTATACTTTTTTGACTCTGGACATTGAGATCACCAAAGCTCGCCAGAGGCAATTGACCTCAGTTTTGTTTTGTTTTTTGAAGTTCCCTGTACATTCATATTAGAGATGCTGCACTTATTCTGGAGAAACAATACTTTGTCAGCCGACACAGTCATATTTAGCCAATAGACTTGCCATTTGTTCACAAGGTTGTCTGCTAAGTTCTAAAGTCTACCAGGGTCATTCCAGTTCTTGTAAGAGCACACAGGGGGGCACACACGCTTAGTGCAATACTAAAGCTTTATTGTATAAAACAAAAAATATACAGCCAAATGGATACGCGCAAAAATAAATGTATACATGAGTTGTATGACACTCAGCCCACATTCACATTGGGCTGATTTGGCATGTGATTTGACATGTCAAATCGCATTCCAAATCAGAGCCTATTGCAGGCAATAGAACCGTCCAAATTGGTGCGCCGCACCAATTTCCAAAAGTAGTTTCTGCACTACTTTTGGCAACTTCGGGGGCGATGTCTCCTATGCCCATAGGAGACCAGAATTGGTTCTCTGGGTTCGTTATATAGATGACATCCTCCTCCTATGGAATGGCAGCCAAGCATCTCTAGATGATTTTATGGTCTCGCTTAACGCCAACGAACGTGGTATTAGGCTGAGCCATGAAGCTAGTTCTACATCAGTCCATTTTTTGGATTTGGAAATCAAAGTGGTTGACAACCGGTTGGAATTCTCTACGTTTTTCAAGCCTACCGATCGTAACGGTTACATCCCTCGAGACAGCTGCCATCATTCACAATGGCTTAAGTCAGTGCCAAAGAGCCAGTTCCTCCGGTTGCGGAGGAACTGCTCTAAAGTCAGTGATTTTGTTTTACAAGCAGCTGTCCTGAGGGGCCGTTTTATCGATAAAGGCTATTCACCCGGAGATCTCGATGAGGAGATCGATCGGATCCAGCAGATCGATCGGGACTCTGTACTTGTGGTTGGTCCCCCCAAAGCTACCAATGAGAAGTTTAAGTGGTCTTTCTTCACTACTTACTCTGTGCAGTCTCGCCAGGTAAAAGAAATACTGAAGAAACACTGGAATGTCCTTAGAAGCGATGCACTTTTAGGTGCGGTGCTACCTGAACGGGCAGGGGTGATCTTTAGAGGTGCCTGGTCTGTCCAGGGTGACATCGCACCAAATGTTATAGACCCTCCTAAACGTATCTCTTTTTTTCAAAATTGCAAGGGCTATTTTCCGTGTCGCAAGTGCAATGTTTGCGCACATAACATTAGTGGGAGACGCAAGAGTGAGACCTTCCAGTCTACGGCTACACTGAAGACTTACCATATGAAGTGTTTCACTACTTGCGCCACGCAATACATTGTTTACTTGCTGACATGCCCGTGCAAAAAACAATATGTGGGACGTACGATCCGAACCTTCACTATAAGGGTGAATGAGCACATTGCCAACATAAAAAATGGGAAAACCAATCATAGTGTCCCGCGACACTATCTTGAACACCATGATCGAGACCCCACAGGCACTCAGTTTTTAGCCATAGATCAGTACGTTTCACATTGGAGGGGAGAATCTAGGATTCGGGGAGTATCCCGACTTGAAACGTACTGGATCTATGAGCTTCGCACCTATGCCCCCCACGGAATGAATGTTGAATGGGATATCAATTCATTCATCAATAAGGCTTGAGTGCCCTTCCCTTCTTTCCGTGGATTAATAAGATTTTTCGCTATGTGTGCGTATGCAAATCTCCTTGTATTTGGCTTTGTGTGCGCCCTCTTTTAGGTTCTGGTCCATTTTTTATTTATTTTCTCTAGGGTGTCTTAAGTGCTCCCCATATTTGTAGTTTATTTTGGTGTTTAGGTTATTTTATGGACTGTCTACAGATCCATTGACCTGGTAGACTTTTAGATAATTTTATTCCAGCACTTTTCTTTTTTCTTTATTTACCACAAGATGGTGCTGTTACTTTAAGGTCTTTTTAGCCTGTTTGATATTACTTGGTGGTGTCCATGTGCTCCAGGCCTCTTTGTGAGAGAGAGGCTTGGCAGACTTTTTAGTGACAGATGAGTGTTTATATACAGGAAGCAAGGCTTTCCAAGCCTCGCTTTGGTTACATGACACTTCCTGTTTCTACTCATCGTAGAGTGTCCATGCGCTCCAAGCCTCTTTGTGAGAGAGAGGCTTGGTAGACTTTTTAGTGACAGATGTGTGTTTTACATACAGGAAGCAAGGCTTTCCAAGCCTCGCTTTGGTTACATGACACTTCCTGTTTCTACTCATCGTTTGCATGATACTATTTGTCCCGGATTGGATACAGTGCGAGTTGTACCGTGTATGTAAGTGGCGTTTTAGCCACACATATTTGTTTTTATATATTGCATATTATTTATTATGTATACTGCTGCATGGCATGTTTGGGTGGGCGTTGAGATGTGGTGTGGGCGTTGAACGCCGCACGTCGTCTCCAACCCACTTTCTCATGGCGGGCTTTTTGAACAAAGGTTATTGGCAGTCGCTTGGGTCCATCTCCAGCTCGGCCTATCATGGTTTGCTTCCTGGGAGGTGCGAACCGTATAGCGAACGTGGTAGGTTGACCTGGAGGTGGAGACTACCCACCTTGGATCTGGTGAGCTGTTTACCCAATCATATGTTGTAATCAATTATCTGTCTGATTGGTTGGAAACCTTGTTAGATTGTATTTGTTCACTATATATATTTCTGCAGTGGAAGAGGTTGGTTGATGCCCCTGTTGAAGAACATTTGTTCGAAACGCGTAGGGCTTGGTACACTACCTCATTCACTGCCCCTTTTTAAACGTTTTTATTGTTTGTGATCACTTTTATGTTGGTTGAATAAACCCTCATTGACCTGCACCATTGGAGCATTCCTTCCCTTCTTTTCTCCTCACATGGGTGGTTGGTCAAGTAATAGCTTCCTTTGGCCACTGGTTACTAATATTCACTGTGGTAAAGAGTCTCCTTGCTGAGTGGCGGTTCCAGTTACATCGGAGGACCATCTGGATCGGTGTGAAACCTAGAGTCTGCTGTCAAGTCGGGGAGCCTACCGGACAGTCTACATTGGGGACCCATCTGATCCAGTTTCCAGACTAACTGATGAGGAGTGCCACTGGGATTTCGTATGCCTCTTTGACCTGCCTAAACCACAGGTCTAATGTTCCGGTAAGAGTATTCTACCTCTCTTTTTCTACAAGAGTTATGTGATGACCCTTCAGTGCTACATGTTCTTTCTTCACAACACGAACATTTTCTATGGACACTGTATGGACTCATTATATTGATATTATTTATGACTTTGGTTTGATTGGAGGCCCAAATTATTGGGCTTCATTTCTTCACTTAGCGCTACATCTTCATTCCAATAGATATCTGTGTGTAAACCTGCACAGATGTCTGTCAAATCCCCCCCGAAGTCAGACTGAAATGCCAGTTGAAATCATGCGAGTTCAGCTGAACTCACACAATTTCAAACCCGCCCTCAGTGTGAAACCAGTGTGGAAATAGCATAGCCAAGCACATTATAACGCTGTGCTGGCAAGCTAACACGTTTCGTGGAACGCACCCCCTTCTTCAGAGCTAAACTCACCAGCACAACAAATGCCATATATATGCACTTTACAGTTGGTGACACCCACAGGAAGGGGTAGTTACAAAGCCTCAGACAAGGTCAAAGATGAACTACAATAATGATGGCCAGCGTAGCGTTATGATGTGTTTGGCCACGCTATTCCCACACTGGATTGAGATTTTGTGTCATGTATACATTTTTTTTGTGAGCATCTATTTGGCTGTATGTTTTGTTTTTACAATAAACCTTTGGTAAAGCACTAGGTGTGCTCTTTCACAGATGTCTACTAGATTCCCCAATATGAGGAGGGCTGCATCGATGATGCATACCTGAAGGGCGTTATTCCATTGCTTTTGATGATCCAATGCACAAGTACACTCTGAGGCTGAACTATATGCACTGGAAGGATGTATGTGTAATTCCAGTTCTTAATAAAAGTCTGCCATTAGGCCTCATTCACACAGGTGTGAATTCATACACTGGTGTGAAGGGCCGCCTTTGCGCACACAGGTATTCTGTGCTTCCCACGTGCAAGCAGTCCCATTTATATCTATTGGGATGCATCAGTTGCACAGACACAGCGGCTGATCCCAATCTGACAGCCATGTGAGTCTGTGTTTTCCTGAACGCAAACTGTCTGTGTTTGGGAGACAGGCACCTGTGTGGCTGTCATATTAGGACTAGTGGCTGTGTCTGTGCAGCCACTGAACAACAACAGACATGAATGACTCTGCCTGTACGCAGATGCATGGAACAACTGTACATCCTGTGGAGGCAAAGACAGCCCTTTGCACAGGTGTAGGGTTAGGAACTCTCATGTGAATTCTTTCTGCAAAGGCTAGTCAGAGTGAAGGCAGAACTTGTGATCACCATAGTTACTTCGAACCATTTAAAGGAAATATTAAAAACAACTGACAGCAGGGAACTAACATTTTCAAAAGGAATAATCAGCAATGAAATCCTATATATTTTTCTCAAAATGAGTTTCCACTAGACACTGGACTTCATATTAGCTGCAACTGCAAGAAACTAATGTTAACTAATTCTATTTATTGATTTCAACAGCTCCATAATTTAAATAGTATCATACATTTCATTATATTATGGAGCTTCTCTTTAATTTTGTGGCAGATCTTTCTCTTTTGTTGAGTACCTTAAAGTAAATCTAAAACATGTTTTTTTTATTTAGCTTTGGATAGATATGGTTAGAACTTCATGGTTAGAACTCTTAGAACTTCTGACACAGTTTTTTTTTTTTATTATTATTATTATTTTCTGTATTTGTCCTATTAGTGGGGGTTTCCCTTCACTTCCTGTCCTGGAGACACAACAGTAAGTGAAGAAAATTCCCCCTCTTAAGCCTGGTACACAAAGGCCGAATATTGTCCAGTATCAACGGGTTCAACAGAAACCAGCTGAATCTCAGCCCGTGAGTACAGCAGCCTGTCCGGCTTCTGTTGAACAGGCATGCTGGAAAAACAGCTGCAAGCCTGTGGCAGCAAGCTCTGACTGGTGTGTTCTAGCAATAGCAGTCCCACTGTCAGAACATAATAGCTCAGCAAGGAGATCACTGTACTAACATCGCATAGTAAGTACAACAAGCTCCTCCGGGTTTTTTTTTTTTTCATTCAGCCTGCTGGGTTATACAAAATCGTTCTGTGTGTACTGAGCTTTAGACAGTTGTCACTGGAATAAGTGTTTCCATTGAAGTATTTTCCCTTATGCCGAGTACACACAATCGCTTTTCTCGTCAGTCAACAGACCAGCGAGAAAACCGAGGGGAAGACCGAGCTCCGACTCGGTCCCTTCTCCCCGTGTACACACGGCCGGTTTTCTCGACATGTTTTTTCTTGATCGAGAAAACCCGCCGTGTGTATGCTCCGCAGCAGTGTTTCACTATGGGAAAACTGCAGTGCAAAAAACTGCAGCGATTCGTGACGTGAAAAATTAAAACATGTTCTAATTTTTCCTGTCGTGAATCTTGGCGGTTTTCACGTTGGGAAAACTGCTGGAGAGCATACACACGGCCGGTTTTCCCGAGCAAGAAAAAAAATGACAGTTTTCCCGTCGGGAAAACTGGTCGTGTGTACGCGGCCTAACAGCCTGTTCCAGTGACAACTGTAAAATGCTGGATTTTCTTTCACTGTCTGTCCGACTGAGAAAGAGGAATGAAGAGAATGTTTTATTTAAACATTATGGCTTTAGATACACTACACAAAGTCTATATATATATATATATATATATATATATATACTGTAAATTACTATTTCAGATTTCCCTACAAAGAATGATAATAAAGGAACTTCTGCATTTATTCTTATTTAACAGCAGAGATAGGTGCACAATACAATAAAAATAGACAATGGTTCTAATGGTTTGCTATTAATTGAAATATCAAACAAGATCATTTTATGGTTTACCGCAATAATAAAATATTCAGTGAATATTTGTAAAGTATTCGTGTTTAACCTGGTTGCCATCACTCCTTATGTATATCAATGTGTTCTTTTTATAAAACTGTTCACTGCTGACCAAAGTCTCCATTGTGCAAGTGAAACACAAAGTCACATCCTACACAGTTCATGTGTCCTTTTGCTTATCATGAGTTAGAAGTCTGATGATTATTATACTGCATCTGTTATTAAGATAACAATCTTTTTACAGCAAGCTAATTTTGCATTATCAGATTACGCAGCAATGTTTTATTATTAGTCATGTAAAGATAATAGACTCACCTCAGATAATAAAAAACTCAGATATACCTTGAGATAATAAGTGTCTAGATATTATTTGAGACTTGTCAAAGAAAGGGTGCAAAAAAAAAACTCTATAAACACTGACCATGTAGCTCAAGACAGAACATGGTTGGGTGTTTACATATTCACCATACAGTGGGGAAAATAAATTATTGGATCCTCTGCAGATTTTGTAAGTTTGCCCACTTACAAAGAAATGAGGGATCTATAAGTTTTATCCTAGGTGTATTTTAAATGATAGAGACAGAATATCAACCAAAAACCCAGAAAAAAAAACAAAACACATGATACAAATGTTATAACTTTAGTTGCAGTTCAGTGAGTAAAATAAGTATTTGATTCTCAAGCACAACACGACTTCGTACTTGGTGGAGAAACCCTTGTTGGCAAGCACAGAGGTAAAACGTTTCTTTATTGGGTTATCAGGTTTGCACACATCTCAGAAAGGATTTTGGTCCACTCATCTTTACAGATCTTCTCTATATCCTTAAGGTTTCTTGGCAACTCGAAGTTTCAGCTCCCTCCATAAATTTTCAATAGGACTAAGGGCCACTCCATGACCATGAATGCGGAAAAGTTGGCCTGTACCTTTAGCAGACAAACAGCCCCAAAGCATAATGTTTCCACCTCCGTGCTTGACTGTAGGGATGGTGTTCTTAGCGTCATAGTCAGCATTTTTCTTCCTCGAAACTCGGCGAGTCCAGGTAATGCCAAAGAGCTCAATTTTGGTCTCATCTGACCACAGTACTTTCTCTCAATCCTTCTCTGAATCATTTAGATGTACAGGCCCGTCTGAAGTCTGTCAATGAACATGTGCCTTCTTGAGGAGGGGGACCTTGAGGGCACTGCAGGATTTCAATCTATGCCAGCGTATTGTGTTAACAATGGTTTGTTTGGTGACTGGTGTCCCAACTGCCTTGAGATCATTCACAAGCTCTTCCTATGTAGTTCTGGGCTGATCACTCCCTTTTTTTATGATCATCCTTACCCCATGAGCATACCTCCCAACAGGCACTTCCCGCACAGCACCCTCCTTCCCGCGAGACTTGATTAATTTAATTCCCGCACAGCAGGAAGTGGAGGAACAATGATCGAGACAGCGGTGGAAGGAAGCAGGTAAGCCCCCCCCCCCCGTCCGCGATGGGCGAAAAAATTTCCGCGCAGGGAATTGTTGGCAGGGAAGAGTGGAGATCTGAATGTCCCGCGGTGGGACTTTTAAAAGTTGGGAGGTATGCATGAGGCAATATCTTGCATGGAGCTTCAGACCGAGGGTGATTGATGGTTATATGGTATTTCTTCCATTTGCAAATAATCGCTCCAATAGTTGTCTCCTTCTCACCAAGCTTCTTGCTGATGGTCTTGTAGCCCATTCCAGCCTTGTGCAGGTCTACAATCTTGTCCCTGATGTCATTTGACAGCTCTTTGGTATTTGCCATGATGGTGGGTTTGAATAGAAAGATTCTGTGGACAGGTGTCTTTTATACACATAACGAGTTGTCTTTAGGTGCACCTTCTTTAACCACTTGCTTACTGGGCACTTAAACTCCCCTCCTGCCCAGACCAATTTTCAGCTTTCAGCGCTCTCACTCTTTGAATGACAATTGCGCGGTCATACAACACTGTACCCAAATGATTTATCATTTTTTTCCTATAAATACAGCTTTCTTTTGGTGGTATTTGATCACCTCTGCGGTTTTTATTTTTTGTTAAAAAAATTAAAACAGACCAATAAAAAAATAAATAATACAAAATCTGTTTATATTTTGTTATAAAATTTTGCAAACCGGACATTTTTGTCCTTCATTGATGTACGCTGATTAGGCTGCACTGATTGTCACTGATGGGCTGCACTGATGGGCACCGATGGGCTGCACTGATGGGCACCGATGGGCTGCACTGATGGGCACCGATGGGCTGCACTGATGGGCACCTATGAGCTGCACTGATGGGCACCAATGAGCTGCACTGATGGGCACCAATGAGCTGCACTGATGGGCACCAATGGGCTGCACTGATGGGCACCAATGGGCTGCACTGATGGGCACCAATGGGCTGCACTGATGGGCGGCACCGGTGGGCACTGTTAGGTGGCACTGGTGGGTGGCACTGAAGGGCATTGATAGGTGGCACTGGTGGGCACTGAGAAGTGGCACTGATAGGTGGCAGTGATGGGCACTGATGGGTGGCAGTGATGGGCACTGATGGGTGGCAATTATGGGCATTGGTAGGTGACACTGATAGGCAGCACTGCTAGGTGGCACTGATTGGCACCACTGGTGGGCATTGATAGGTGGCACTCGTGGGCATTGATAGGTGTCACTTTTTTGCACTGGTGGGCACTGGCAGGTGGCACTGGCAAGCGGTAATGGTGGGCACAGATGAGGCAGATGTGCCTCTTCCTCTTCTGAACCCGATGTCCCTTGCACAAGAGCTGGTGATTGGCTTTTTTTTTCTCTCACGCTGTTAGCATGAGGAGAAAAAAAAACGATTACCGGGGTTTTGTTTACATCACGTGATCAGCTGTCATTGGCTGACAGCTGATCACGTGGTAAGGGGCCGGGATCGACCCCATAATCGGATCTGTGATCACCCGAGTCTCAGTGCCTCGGTGATCACAGCGCGGGCGGCGTGTGCTCTGCAGGGGCGGCGGGGAGCGTGCGAAGTGGAGGACGTCTATTGATGGCCTCCCGGCAAAGCAGGTCCATGCTGTAGCCGTCATTCAGCTACAGGACTAATCTGTGTACCACAGGAGCACATACTTTAGCCAGCCTGTGGGAGCCAGAATTATTGTTAGTTGGTAGGGGATCAAATACTTATTTTACTCATTGAACTGCAACTCAATTTATAACATTTGTATCATGTGTTTTTTCTGGATTTATGACTGATATTCTGTCTCTATCATTTAAAATACACCTATGATAAAAATCAAAGACCCTTCAGTTCTTTGTAAGTGGGCAAACTTATAAAATCTGCAGAGGATCAATTATTTTCCCCACTTGATATACTAAAATTCCTTTTGCAAATTAAACAGCCTCTACACCTTTTGCAAATCACCCTAACTAAATAGGAACTTTTAACGGGAACCTCATGAACATATGGCTATAATACCACAGATTTGTTTGCCCTGCCTGTTAACTTTCCGTGTGCTTATGCAATCATCTTTTGAGAATGAAAACCAATCTTTAAGGCTGGACATGAATACTTCTCATAAGCATTCATAGTTTGTCAATGAAAGAAGATTAATAGACTGTATTAATGAAAACAGGGAAAGGTAAAAGTGCAATAGCAATCTACTTCTTGCAGGCTGGAGAATGAGCACTAACATCTAAGGTTATTGGAAGCAGATACATACTGTATATAATTCTATGCATTAAATGCCAATTGGGGTTTGTGACCGACCATCAAGTTGGAAGCAGCGTTCTGAGAGAGCTCCATAGCTGCTCACCACATCCATCCAGTGATCCTGGGAATCGACTGTTGCTGTGCCTCCCTGCCTTGTGCTATCCTCCCCTACCATCATTATGGTGAAGATCGGCCCGAGAGACTGGCTAAATTTGGTAGGGAAAAAAGCTTGATAGCAGTTTTCAACCCCATCCTCACCTGGGACATGACAGATTCTGGATTTAGCGGAGACTGAATGTAATTGTATCCGACATGCACCCACAGACACGTCTGTTGAGCCCTCCTTTTAACAAATTATTGAGACCATAAAACATTGTCAGCCAAACCTGACACAGCAGATTGAAACAGTATGGGTGGACATCTTTTTGCTGAAATGCAATTTACACAAAGTCAGGAGGAGAGTTCAGGAGGCAGAACAAAGAATTAGCACTCTGGAGGACTCTGTTCAGCCCTTGACTGCAGACCTCATTATTTGCAAACAAGACATTACAGCCTATGTTGATACATCAAGTGATTTAAGAGACTGGTGAGGATGAAGATAATATTTGTCTACTGGGATTTCCTGAGTGTGTAGAGGAGAGGAATACTGGGTTCTTTATTAAAAAACAGTTTAGAGATATCATGGGTGAGCAATCCTTCTGTAAACCCTTTGCAGCTACAGCCATGATCCTGGCACCATTCTTTTCAGGTTGTAAAGGTGATCTGAGTGGTTATGCAGCCATTCAATCACTTTTACAGGCAGCGGAAGGGAGACCCTCTTCCTGCCACCATTACTGGGCTCTTCAATCCGATCAGGGAGCCCGGTACCGATGCAACCGGTCAGATCGTATTCACCATGAAAAGTGGAAAGAATGGAAGTCCTTTTTCCACTTCTGTGACATCAGAAACCAGAATCATGTTCGAAGGGACTATGTAGCCTGCCAATGCAGATCCTGTCTCATAAAGATTTTGGTTTCCTTGCTATGCTATTTTTCCTTACTGACCAAGGACAAGGGGTTCTGACTCTTATTTGATTTAATGGACAACTATATCTTTGGTACAGTTGTCATTTACTTAATTTGCTCCACCCCGCTAAGCATTGCCCACCGTGAAAAATGCTTACCTTCATACTGGATTTTCACTGTATGAGACCCTGCCCAGTATCACATGTTTTCCCACACAATTGTCCCCACCCAGTCCTCCTTTACTTGCGTGCTGCAGTTCCATTTATTTCTATGGGTAAGCAGGACCCATTCTGGCCTCCACCAGTTCAGTAGAGTACAACTTACACATAGGAATAAATGGGAGGATGTTTTCACATAATAAATTAATAATAACTAATATAATAACATAATAAATGTATAATAACTGCACTTTAGCCTTGTAGGAGCTTTCAGTTTTAGACTGTAATCACAACTCACTTTTTATATAGTTGATAAATAAGGCTGAGAGTATGTCCATGTAACACTCTGTGGCTGCACAGCTTCTGTATGTAAAGGTAAGGTTATTTGGTACACATACTGTATTTGCTGCACAAGCTGTGCTTTTCAATAAAACATCAGCTGACTGGTTATTGGGAAAACAGTCACACCAAAGGAAAATTACACAAAATAATGAAGCAACATTTATATTATATGAAGTATGTGTTTAAATGAAAAGAGCTGATGTTTACAGCACAAAGAATGTGTATTATAATTATATATATATATATATATATATTTTTAAATAGTTTGATTACAACATTCTCATGTTAACAAAAGATAAAAACAAAACAAATATAGAGCCTTATAGAGCAAGAGGTCAATGTTCCCTATGACCATTATTTTGTGTGATTACCGAGTTTGTAGCTATGGAAAAGAGTTATGTCGGCATCTGCCCATGATATGTCGCTGATGTGGGTTTGCCTTGCCCTGTATATGGGTTGATTTATGCGATTCTGTTCTCTCTGTTTTGGACTATACTTCTTTTTAAATTTAAATAAATAAATATCTTTATGGGGAAAAAATATATTTATGAAAAAAAAAAAAAAAAAAAGGATTCATAGTTCTTATGTTGTGTATTACAAGTGCCAACATTGTACACACAACGTTCCAGTTCTATTTTTGACAGCCTACCTGAGCCTAGGTTCACACTATTGCAGGTGCAGGAATTTCACCTGCTCCCGCACCCACAAGCATCTGCAGCCAAAACGTGCTGCTCTTTAAAAACGCACAGGGCTGTCATTCTTAATGACACCCCCACACATCTAAAAACGCAGTGTGTTTGCATGTGTGGGAACCGCAGGGAAATCACATGGTGCAAAAGCACCATGCGATTTCCCGGCCACTGTGTTTTCAAGATGCTGCAGGGTTAGGTTTAAATTTGGCTGTTCTTGCATAAAATGCAGCCACAGCAGCCCATTCATATGCCTGTGCATATGCGTCCCACAAAGCTGCAATAGTGTGAACCTAGCCTAAAGCCTTAAAACTGTGTATTTTGTAATAAAAACACTTTTCAAAAATAATTCCAAGCTCCACAATTAGATATAAGCAGCAATAGTCACCTACCTTAAAGAAGTCAAAAAAAGATATAGGCTGTACAATAGGGCCATAGAGGCTCTCGTCATGTTTGAAGAAAAAAAAGTGTGTGAAAGCAGCATCTATTAGGTCCGGATGTTTTCTGCTCATCTTCACCAGCTCCAGCCTCTCTTTACAACTGTCTCGACCTCTCCAAAAAGCTGTATTGTTTTTCTCTTCCCATTTTGGGCCAGTGTTTCCCTGGACAGAAGTCATGTCTAGGCTCACTCTGTGCAAAATAAAACCATTCATGAATGAAATGTCCAACAACACAACAAAAACTTTAGTCAGAGCAACCCAGCATTTACAAACAATTCAAATTTGCAAGCTGAACACCAGGGTAATTTCACAAAGCCCCACAAGGCAATACTATAAAACAAACAAATATACATATGACAATAAAGTATCAGCATATTATTTTTAAAACAGTCCAAAGAGCAATAGGAAAATGTCCTTGGATGATAGTATATTCCCTGTGATGAAATATCAGATGCACCAATAACTTAGGTGAATGAGCCCACCACCAGCACACAGAATGCATGCTCACCTCAAGGTATTGACCTATGAGCCAACAGGATGGTCAATAAGCACTTGTTCCCACTAACAGGGCTCATCTGTGCCCATTCATGCTCATCCGTGCCCTCCCACGGGTGTCATCCTTGGCTCGCCGGCCGTGCAATATGGATAAAAGGAATGAATAAGCGCAGTGTCACTGTGTGAAACGTGTCTACCTGTAACTGTTTGCCTGTCCTGTGGTGTCATTCATGTTACAGATTTTACAATAAGGAGATTCATCACTACCTCGGTGTGCCACCATCCATTCCTTTTATCCATGGATTAAAATTAGGTCAGTTCAGCAGGGGCTGGACGAATTTTGATTCATGCATGGACAAGGTGGTTGTACAGAAGTCATTCTACCGATCAATTTCTTTACAGCCACCATATCAGGATTTTTTGCCGCTCAATCAGCACTGTAGGGAAGTCTCCTAGCTATCAGAATACATGATTTTAGGGCATTAAGAAAACATTCTCTAAACTCCCTTGCTACTAAACTGATAAAGTCTGTGTGTACATGGACACACAGGATAACATTAGGGGAGTTCAAGGGCAGAAAAAAAAAAAGGCTAAACTCACAAAAATGTGAGTTTACGGCCTCATGTACACTGCTGCTGCTAAATGGACGTTTAGGGGCAGTTGGGCATTTTTTTCAACTGCTCCTGAACTCTCCTCTATGTTATCTTATCAGTACATGTACACAGGGTCGTTAATAGTTGTTTCTAGGCAGTTGAGTTTAGAGGCTTTTTTTGGTAAGCAAGAGTTCAGACACTGAGTTTAGAGGCATTTCAAGCGCAAACGCTTCTAAACACGGTAACCCGCATTTAGCCGCATTTCATTTTCCATTTTCTGGCGTTTTTCATTTTTGCATATATATATATATATATTTATTTTTTTGGAAACGCTTTTAAATGCAAACGCGGCAAAGCGCAGCAAAACGCGGCATGTAAACGCAGCAAAACGGACGTTTTAAACGTGGGTTATTATCTGTCCAGTTAAATCGTTCAGGAGAGGTTGTAAAAATGTCCCGTGTACATTAAGCCTAATGCCGCCTACACACGACCGTTTTTAATGTCATTTTAAAAAAACGACGTTTTTCTTGTTTCCTCTCAAGCCTGTCTTGCATACACACGTTCATTAAAAAAAACGCTCGAGCAAAGCGCAGTGACGTACAACACGTACAACGGCACTATAAAAGGGGAAGTTCCCTTCGGATGGCGCCACCCTTCATGTTAGTAAAGTTTGTTGAGCGACGATTCGTGCTTTTCAGCCTCGTGCTTTTCAGTCCGTTACAGCGTGACGAATGTGCTATCTCCATTACGAACGCTAGTTTTACCAGAACGAGCGCTCCCGTCTCATACTTGATTCTGAGCATGCGCATTTTTTTTCCCCTCGTAAAAGCATACACACTACCGTTTTTCACAACGTTAAAAAAAAAAAACTACATGAAAAACTACGTGAAAAAAATAGGATTTTTTACTCACCGTAAAATCCTTTTCTCTGAGTCCATGGACCGACACAGCTTCTCTATTGACAAAGTGGGTATTATCCGTTAATTAGGAGTGACTAGGCAGAAAAACTTGTAAAAAGTGTTGCATCACACCTTCTACAGTACCGCCCAGGGGGCGGACCCTCTGGGTATACCCTCTCAGTCTGCACATCGCAGATCAGTTCGTCAAAAAGCAGTACAAACTTAAAAGGAGGGGTGGGTGCTGTGTCGGTCCATGGACTCAGAGAAAAGGATTTTACGGCGAGTAAAAAATCCTATTTACTCTTTCGTCCATGGACCGACACAGCTTCTCTATTGACAAAGTGGGACGTCCCAAAGCAGTGTCAGAGAAAAAACGAGGGGTGGTAACAGCATAAAAACAAACTTCACCCCAAAACACAAAACAGCACTCTTCCAACGGAGGAGTTGCAACTCTAAACAGCCGCCTGCAAAACCTTGCGGCCGAAAGAGGCATCCGAAGATGCACCTACATCAACTTTGTAGAATTTTGTGAAAGTGTGAGCGGACGACCAAGTCGCCGCTTTACATAGTTGGGAAACAGACGCTTGATGTCGGAAAGCCCAAGAGGCACCTATTGCCCTGGTCGAATGCGCCGTGACAGGAAAGGGGGGCGCCTGACCCTTTAAGGCGTAAGCCTGGATTACTATCTGTCGGATCCACCTAGAGATGGTGGCCGATGAGACTGCTTGGCCCTTCTTGGGACCAGCCACCGAAACAAACAGTGAGTCTGACTTCCGGAACAGGGAAGTAGCAGATATGTATACTCTCAAAGCTCGGACAACGTCCAAGGAATGCAACGCCGACTCCTTAGGATTCGACGGCTGAGGACACAAGGATGGAAGTACAATGTCTTCGTTGAGATGAAAAGCCGAAACGACCTTCGGAAGAAAGGAAGGCTGCGGCCGCAGCACCACCTTATCCTTGTGGAAAATCAAATAGGGAGCCTTGCAGGACAAGGCTGCCAGCTCAGAGACTCGTCTAACTGACGTAACAGCCACCAAAAAGACCACCTTCTGAGAAAGTGTCAACAGGGGAATATCTCTAATATTCTCAAACGGTGCCTTCTGAAGCACCGAGAGGACCAGGTTCAAGTCCCACGGAGGTAACGGGGGGCGGACCGGAGGGGCCACATGTCGAACCCCCTGCACAAATGTACTCACGAGAGAGTGAGTCGCCAGGGGTCGCTGAAAAAAGACAGCCAGGGCAGATATCTGTCCCTTAATCGTACTTAGGGCAAGCCTTTGGTCTACCCCATGCTGTAAAAACAGCAGGATTCTGGAAACCAAATAGGTACGCGGATGCCATTTCATTTCCTCACACATGGAGATGTAGGCCCTCCAAGTGCGGTGATAGACCTTCCTAGAGGACGGTTTCCGAGCACTTCTCATAGTAGAAATTACTGAGTCTGACAGGCCCCGGTCTCTCAGTACCTGGTTCTCAACAGCCATGCCGTTAAAGCCAATGACTGTAAAGCAGGATGGAATATGGGACCTTGCGACAGCAGGTCCTTCCGTAGTGGTAGGCGCCAGGGGACGTCTGCTACCAGACGTACTAGATCGGCGTACCAAGGACGCTGAGGCCAATCTGGAGCGATTAGGATCATTGGAATTCCCTCTGCCTCCACTCTGCGGAGCAGAAGAGGAAGAAGCCTTAAGGGAGGGAAGGCATAGATTAGCCGATACTGGCCCCACGATGCTACCAACGCGTCCGTTGCGTCTGCCCATGGGTCTCTTGACAGGGCCACAAACCTCAATACCTTCCGATTGAGTCGGGAAGCCAGAAGATCTACGTCTGGTGTGCCCCATCTTTGGCAGAGGAGTTGGAACACCTCCGGGTGTAAGGACCATTCTCCCTGGTCCAGCATCTGGCGGCTCAGGTAGTCCGCCTGCCAGTTTTCCACACCCGGAATGTACACGGCCGACAGTGCCGGTACGCTCCTCTCTGCCCACTTCAGGATGCGAGCGATCTCCGATGCTGCAGCTGAGCTTCTTGTTCCTCCTTGATGATTGACATATGCCACTGCTGTGGCGTTGTCTGACTGGATCCTGACTGGACGCCCTTGCAGTCTCTGAGACCATTTGAAGAGGCACAGCTTGATCGCCCGGATCTCCAGGACATTGATCGGCAGGAGGGCTTCCTCTGGGGTCCAGCGACCTTGCGCCGACTGGACACCCCAGACTCCCCCCCAACCTGTAAGGCTGGCGTCCGTCGTGATCACTATCCAGTAAACCGGAAGAAATGACTTCCCGGCCATTAGAGCCGGTGCTGTCAGCCACCATACCAGGGATCTCCTGACTAGGTGGCTCACTCGGATTTGATAATCCAGAGATGAAGGGCATCTGTTCCATCTGGACAGAACTTCCCTCTGTAACACTCGAGTGTGGTATTGAGCATATGGGACCGCCTCGAAGGAGGCTACCATGAGGCCCAACACTCGCATGCAAAAACGGAGTGACGACCAATTCCTGGAAGTCAGCTGCCGTACTGCAGCCCGGAGGGTCTGCAACTTCTCCACAGGGAGGAATACCTTTGCCTCTGAGGAATCCAGAATCAACCCCAGGTACACTAGGCGTTGAGTGGGCACCAATACTGACTTTTGCGTGTTTAGTATCCAACCACAGTCTCGAAGAGTCTGACAGGTAATGGACACGCTTACCTCTAATTCTGAGCTTGAAGGGCCCTTCAGCAGAAGGTCGTCCAAGTAACCTGTGATAGCGATACCCCGCTGTCTTAGAAGTGCCAGAATCGGAGCGAGCACCTTGGTGAACGTCCTGGGTGCTGAGGCAAGGCCAAACGGGAGGGCCACAAACTGGTAGTGGTTCTTCCCGATAGCAAATCGCAGAAACCTCTGGTGTCTGGAGTATATGGGGACATGCAGGTATGCGTCCTTGATGTCCAAGGAGGCCAGAAAGTCCCCCGGATGGAGAGCCGTGACTACGGATCGAACCGACTCCATCCGAAATCTTTGTACCTTCACAAAGCAATTGAGGGCTCTGAGATCCAAGATTGGACGAACCCCCTCCTTCTTTGGCACAATGAACAGATTTGAGTAAAAACCCTGACCCCGTTCCTGTTCTGGAATAACTACCCCGCGTTCCAGTAGACCCTGGACCGCCCCATACAGGGCCTCCCGACGGGTCGGTAGTAGCTGGAGATTGGAGGTGATGAATCTGTCTGGTGGACAAGAGAGAAATTCTATCTTGTAGCCTGAGGAGATTACTTCGCAAACCCACCTGTAGGAGACTAGAGCAGTCCACTGAGTCGCGAATTTGCGAAGACGTCCCCCCACCCGAGAGCTGGGTGGGGGCGGACCTTCATGTGGACGCAGATTTGTCCACAGGCTTGTTGGGTCTGCGGGACCAAGGACGCTTTTGTCCTTGGGCAGGCGCTTTATCGGCCTGGGGTCTTTTCCCTGTCGCCTTAAGAGGGCGAAAAAACCGCTTACGTGCAGTAAAGGAGGGCCCTTGCCCTTGGCGTGGTCCCCTACCCTTGCTAGTTTGGGGAAGCAAAGTGCTTTTACCTCCTGTAGCATCCTTGATGATGTCATCCAGAGAAGCCCCAAAAAGTCTGTCGCCCTTAAAAGGCAGATCCAATAGGGCTTTCTTGGAAGTCTGGTCCGCAGACCAGCCCTTTAGCCAGATCAGGCGGCGTATTGCTACTGCATAAACCGAAGCTCTTGACAGCAGGGGAATAGTATCCATGTCTGACTCGCAGACAAACTTAAGGCCCTGGACCAACTGGTCGGCCAAAGTTATCTCATTAGGAGGAGCATCTCGCTCCTTTAACCCCTGGAGTAGCAATTTTGCCCATTCAGTAAGTGTCTGAGACACTAGGGCCCCCGCCAATGCCGGGCGTACTGCTGAGCCTACCACTGAGTATAGGTAGCGAGCGAGTGCTTCAGCCTTCTTATCCACAGGGTCCTTGAAAACAGGAGCCCCTTCTACTGGAATAGTGGTGGCTCTATTAAGTCTGGACACCGAAGGGTCCACTATAGGGGGAGAGGTCCATATCTTCAGAAAACTCTCCTCAAAGGGGTACCGTACTGCAAACCTCTTTGGGGCTGTAAAGACCCTCAGTGGGTTCTCCCATTCCTTGTATAAGAGTTTGTCAAAATAAGACACACAAGGGAACACCTTAGCAGTGCGGGCAGGTTTACGAAACCCAAAGGGGACTGGAGTATCTGCTACTTCTTCAGTCCTTTCCAACTTTAGCGTATCCCGCACTGCAGTAATAAGGTCAGATACCAAAGCCGTCTCGCGTACTGACCTGGACTTGGAGTCCTCCTCACTGTCCGATCGGTCACGGTCTGCAGTCTCTGATGCATCAGAATCTGGGCCATGAGCCGTAGCTGGACCTGGTTCTGCATCAGAAATATCCCCAGAAGATTGCAGGGGACGGGGGCGTTTATTACCCCCTGTATTCCCGTGTGCTGCTTCCACCCTGGCAGCAAACGCCTCTAGGATTGCCGACATAGCGTCCATAGACACCTCAGGGACACCAGCTGCTAAATCTGGTGTTTCAGGGGAGAAGACATCTGGCTCAGATGCCATGCTGACCACACGCTGACACTCACAGGGCTCCAGGCAAGATATCAATAGGCCACCCTCCTGCGCTGCAGAGATGCTGGGTTACCCAGAGGACTCACCGCCCTGGATAGGTACTGCTATGCTGCGCCTATGATGCTGTCCCCTTGCTGCTGTGTCAGTCTGCTTCTTTTATCAGCACTTCCTGTGTGAATTTTCGCGCCAGTGTAATGCACCCTAGAGGCCGGAGGCTCTCGCAAAATGGTTGCCAAAACCGTCTGTATGGAAGATAATGTGGGCTCTAAGAAAATGGCCGCCGACAGAAGATAGAGGTCAGGCAGCCATAGCCCACAAAAAAGATGGCCGCCGAACGGCAATATCTGCATACAGGGTGGACAAACATGGCCGCCGATCACCTGATAGGGGCCAGTGGGTGTGGCCGAACTACAGGAAGATGGCCGCCAGGCAGTTACAAGAGGCCAAACTTGGCATGGACCACCTCAAAATGGCCGCCGACAGCATGGAGACACAGAAACACAGGTAAGCAAAAATGACATTTCTTTTAAATGTTAGTTACAGCCAGCCCCGCTCCAGTGGGACCCCCTAGGTGACCCCCAGCACCCAGCAACCTTTAGCTAGAAGCCCAGGGAGGAGGGAAAGGCAGGGAGAGAGGGAAGAAAGGGGCCACAACCACTTACTTGATCTCTCCAGGAATGTCCAGCTAAATCACCCAGCCGAGGCAGGGGAGTTTTACTTACCTATCCTGCATGTATTCTGCTGGAAGACATTCCAAACAGATCATCGTCCGCGCACGGAAGGTGACTGTTGGCCAGGCATGCTGTGATTGGACCCAGAAGGGACGATCATATGTATGCCCTGGAGCATGACGCTCACCGGACAGGCTGCTGCGACTCGGCCGTAAGGTCAGCCGAAGCTGAGCGGTCCGATGCAAGCCTTGGAGCGTAAGCTCACCGGCCAGGCTGCTGCGACTCGGCCGTAAGGTCAGCCGAAGCTGAGCGGTCCGATGCAGGCCCTGGAGCGTAGGCTCACCGGCCACCCGTGGAGCGACGGGCATGTCGTGGAAAACCCAGCGCGTAGCTAGGGTCGGCACACGCTCGATGGCCGAAACTGGGGAGACTACAAGGATCGAGGATCCAGCCTGTCACCCAGTCGGCAGTTGATCGAAGATCGCAGGAAACAACAAATGTAGCAAAAAAATAAAAAATATATATATCTTTTTTCCCCGGACCAATGAGCCCGAAGGGAGCCATGTCCTACTCCTTGCTAGACAGAAAAAAACTGATCTGCGATGTGCAGACTGAGAGGGTATACCCAGAGGGTCCGCCCCCTGGGCGGTACTGTAGAAGGTGTGATGCAACACTTTTTACAAGTTTTTCTGCCTAGTCACTCCTAATTAACGGATAATACCCACTTTGTCAATAGAGAAGCTGTGTCGGTCCATGGACGAAAGAGTAATAGAGCATGTTCGAAATTTTTAATGGCCGTTTTTCACGTCGTTAAAAATGCTCTGGAGCATACACACGATCGTTTTTAATGCCCAATTTAAAAAATGGCATTTTTAACGGCGTGAAAAACGATCGTGTGTACGTGGCATAACAGTAGCTGTGTGCATGAGGCCTTTAGGCGAGTTTAATAGAGTTTGGGAGTTTGTTTATTTCATTGGCCAGAATGGTAATTTATTCTGGCCATTGAAATAAATAAACGCTGAAGGCCTAAATGTGCATAGAGCTTATGCATGTTTATGAGCGTTCAGCGTTTCAGTGTATTTTGTGGTCAGAATTCCCTCTCCTGAACACGATTTTAGGGTGTTCAGAAAACAGCATATAAACTCCCCTGCTGATAAAATGCTAGAAACGTCCATGTGTGCATGAATACATAGGATAACAGAGGAGAGTTTAAGGGCAGAATAAAAATGCCCAAACTCACAAAAATTTGAGTTTAACAGCAGCAGTGTGCATGAGGCCAAAATGTTTATAACGCTGATTTTCTCCTGTCAGGATAAACAACATTTACAAGAAACCAGTGTTTATGACAATGACAACAACTTTTCACTTTTACGCGTTTCCTTTGATCGCTGCCTTTTATTGACAAAAAAAAAGCAATTTGCCTACTGAGATCAATAGCACAAGCTGATATTTACACACAGAAGTAAATAACTTACAATCTGAAGTTTTAAAAAGGTGAACTAAGCCTCAAAGCAGACAAACTAAAGCCTCATGTACACGGGACGCTGTTAACCATTTAAGGACCAGCCACTGTATATATACGTCGGCAGAATGGCACGGACAGGCATAATCACGTACCTGTACGTGGTCCTTTAAATGCCTGCCATGTGGTCGAGAGCGTGCTGGTGCGCTCGTGACCCTGCCGCCATCCCCGTGAGTCGGACCGCGGGTCCCGCGCACTCGATCGCCGCGGAGATCCCTGCGATCGTCTCATGGAGGTATAGAGCGGGGAGATGCTTGTGTAAACAAGCATCTCCCCGCTCTGCCTAGTGACAATGACACTGATCTCGGCTCCGTGTACTCGGATCGGTGTCATGTGACAGAGCCCATCCCCCTACAGTAAGAAACACTATTCAGGGAACACTTAACCCCTACAGCGCCACCTAGTGGTTAACCCCTTCACTGCCATTTTCACAGTAATCAGTGCATTTTTATAGCACTGATCGCTGTGAAAATGATAATGGTCCAAAAAATGTGTCAAAAGTGTCCGATGTGTCCGCCATAATGTCGCAGTCACGAAAACAAATCACCGCCATTACTAGTAAAAAAATTATAATTAATAAAAATGCCATAAAACTATCCCCTATTTTGTAAACGCTATAACTTTTGCGCAAACCAATCAAACGCTTATTGCGTTTTTTTTACCAAAAATATGTAGAAGAATACGTATCGGCCTAAACTGAGAAAAAAAAGTTTTTTTTATATATTTTTTGGGGATATTTATTATAGAAAAAAGTAAAAAATATTGATTTTTTTTCAAAATTGTCGCTCTATTTTTGTTTATAGCGCAAAAAATAAAAACCGCAGGAGGTGATCAAATACCACCAAAAGAAAGCTGTATTTGTGGGAAGAACAGGACGTCAATTTTGTTTGGGAACCACGTCGCACGACCACGCAATTGTCAGTTAAAGCGACGCAGTGCCGAATCGCAAAAAGTGGCCTGGTCCTTTGGCTGCAAAATGGTCCGGGGCATAAGTGGTTAAACGCGCGCGTTCAGGGGCAGTTGGACACTTTTTTAAAAATGCCCTTGAACACATTCAATGTTATCCTATATGACCATGTACACAGTCTCGTTTATTGCCGTTTTTAGGCAGTTGCGTTTAACAGCGTTTCTTTGAAAGCAAAAAAATGGGTTCAGACGCCGAAGATTTCCACGTTTCAACTGCCAAACATGGCTAAACGCGGTACCGGAGTTTTGCCTCGTTTTCGTTTAAAAGCGTTTTTAAAAAGGTGCCCTATTTTTTTTTACATTAAAAATCTCAAAGATGGCAAATTCTGAAAAACCATTAAAAAAATATTTGAAATTTTTTTAATTGCTTGCAATGATTCATAGACCATTTATAATAAGCCCTTGATCCAATCCGTGGCAAGTGGACAATTCACAACTTGTGGCAGTTGATGTGGCCAGGTGACGTGGCAAGTGGACAATCCACAACTTGTGGCAGGTGACGTGGCAAGTAGACATTCCACAACTTGTGGCAGGTGACGTGGCATGTGACAATCCGCAACTTGTGGCAGGTGACGTGGCCAGGTGACGTGGCAAGTGGACAATCCACAACTTGTACGGACCGAGCGACGTGGTGACGTCATCCCCTTACTGCTCGATCTCCTAGGACGGGTTTACTTGTCGGCGTCCGGCCGGCACTGCAAGTTTAAGGCTGTTTCCTTGCAACATTTTTGTAAGTGTTTTTTCTTAATTTATATTAATAAACCCAAGGATTTTACACCAGCGAGGTATTCCTTTCCTCTTTTACATGGTACTGTTGCGGTCATACTGCTTGCCTTTTGCTGTGGGAGTTTCGTTTGAAGAGGTGGATATAGGAATTCTTACCATCTAACTGGGACTGCTTTGATGCGATTATAGGTCCTCCGTCATAGGGGACCAATTTAATCCGGTAAGCTGCTGACCTGTATTCGGTGGTGGATGTCACTCTTCAGACAAGCACTGTGGAATTTTTTGGATTTGATTTATGCACGGGTGTTTCAGTTTATATTTGCTTTGGACAGATTTTCTGATTACGCAGATTGACGCTAAGTCCTCATGCCCACGGGCGTTTTTTCAGCCGCGTTTTTGAGCATTTTTTACAGCTTAAAAACGCCTGTCCATGTTAGTCTATAGCTTCATGCCCACCTAGGCGTTTTTGAGCTGTAAAGAGCATAGGCGTTTGTAAGCTGTAAAAAAAAACCCAGGACCAGTGCGTTCCTCAGCGTCAGAATTAGGCAGAAAAAAACGTGAGCGTCAAAAAACGCGCACTAACGCGCGGTCGCGTTTTTAGCTACGACTTTTTTTTTTTTGTTTTTTTTTTTCAAAAAAATAAAAATAAAAATAAATATTTACAATAACATGGACAGGCGTTTTTAAGCTGCAAAAAACGCAGCTGTAAAAACGCCAGTGGGCATGAGGCCTTAGTGCGACATATGTGTAGTATATCACATGTTTATTCACATCTATATCACATATATAGGGAATATATTGATTTTTGTTATATGTCAATTATATATTTTTAGGTTTGTTTATTTTTTGACACGTTATTAACAAGGGTCTCATGCACTGTATGTATGACAAATTAGTATGTCAAATTGTTACTATTTGTTTTTTTGAAACCTTGGTTTAGCGCCACTATTTATATTTTTTCTTTTGTTTCACTGAGTATGTTTATCAGGTTAGTGGCAGCTTGAGACCGTTACCCAGGCAATTTGGAGCCACCCATTAATTGCCACCCCTTAATTCTGAGCGCAATTTTTCTTCTCCTTTTCACAATCCACAACTTGTGGCAGGTGACGTGGCCAGGTGACATGGCAAGTGGACAATCCACAACTTGTGGCAGGTGACGTGGCAAGTAGACAATCCACAACTTGTGGCAGGTGACGTGACAAGTGACAATCCACAACTTGTGGCAGGTGACGTGGCAGGTGGCGTGGCAAGTGGACAATCCACAACTTGTGGCAGGTGACGTGGCAAGTGACAATCCGCAACTTGTGGCAGGTGACGTGGCAAGTGGACAATCCACAACTTGTGGCAGGTGACGTGGCCAGGTGACATGGCAAGTGGACAATCCACAACTTGTGGCAGGTGACATGGCAAGTGGACAATCCACAACTTGTGGCAGGTGACGTGGCCAGGTGACATGGCAAGTGGACAATCCACAACTTGTGGCAGGTGACGTGGCAAGTAGACAATCCACAACTTGTGGCAGGTGACGTGACAAGTGACAATCCACAACTTGTGGCAGGTGGCGTGGCAAGTGGACAATCCACAACTTGTGGCAGGTGACGTGGCAAGTGACAATCCGCAACTTGTGGCAGGTGACGTGGCAAGTGGACAATCCACAACTTGTGGCAGGTGACGTGGCCAGGTGACATGGCAAGTGGACAATCCACAACTTGTGGCAGGTGACATGGCAAGTGGACAATCCACAACTTGTGGCAGGTGACGTGGCCAGGTGACATGGCAAGTGGACAATCCACAACTTGTGGCAGGTGACGTGGCCAGGTGACGTGGCAGGTGACGTGGCAAGTGGACAATCCACAACTTGTGGCAGGTGACGTGGCAAGTGGACAATCCACAACTTGTGGCAGGTGACGTGGTCAGGTGACATGGCAAGTGGACAATCCACAACTTGTGGCAGGTGACATGGCCAGGTGATGTGGCAGGTGACGTGGCAAGTGGACAATTCACAACTTGTGGCAGGTGACGTGGCAAGTGACAAAAAGCAACCTGTGGCAGGTGACATGGCAAGTGACAATCCGCAACTTGTGGCAGGAGACGTGGCCAGGTGACGTGGCAGGTGACGTGGCAAGTGGACAATCCACAACTTGTGCCAGGTGACGTGGCCAGGTGACGTGGCAAGTGGACAATCCACAACTTGTGGCAGGTGACGTGGCAAGTGGACAATCCACAACATGTGGCAGATGAAGTGGCCAGGTGACGTGGCAAGTGGACAATCCACAACTTGTGGCAGGTGACGTGGCCAGGTTACGTGGCCAGTAGACAATCCACAACTTGTGGCAGGTGACGTGGCAAATGACAGTCCACAACTTGTGGCAGGTGACGTGGCAAATGACAATCCGCAACTTGTGGCAGGTGACATGGCAAGTGGACAATCCACAACTTGTGCCAGATGACGTGGCAAGTGGACAATCCACAACTTGTGGCAGGTGACGTGGCCAGGTGACGTGGCCAGGTGATGTGGCAAGGGGACAATCCACAACTTGTGGCAGGTGATGTGGTCAGGTGATGTGGCAGGTGACGTGGCAAGTGGACAATCCACAACTTGTGGCATATGAAGTGGCCAGGTGACGTGGCAAGTGGACAATCCACAACTTGTGGCAGGTGACGTGGCCAGGTGACGTGGCCAGGTGACATGGCAAGTGGACAATCCACAACTTGTGGCAGGTGACATGGCCAGGTGACGTGGCAAGTGACAATCCACAACTTGTGGCAGGTGACGTGGCCAGGTGACGTGGCCAGGTGACATGGCAAGTGGACAATCCACAACTTGTGGCAGGTGACGTGGCAAGTGACAATCCACAACTTGTGGCAGGTGACGTGGCCAGGTGATGTGGCAAGTGGACAATCCACAACTTGTAACAGGTGACGTGGCCAGGTGATGTGGCAGGTGACGTGGCAAGTGGACAATCCACAACTTGTGGCAGGTGACGTGGCCAGGTGACGTGGCAAGTGGACAATCCACAACTTGTGGCAGGTGATGTGACAAATGACAATCCACAACTTGTGGCAGGTGATGTGGCCAGGTGACGTGGCAGGTGACGTAGCAAGTGGACAATCCACAACTTGTGGCAGATGACGTGGCAAATGACAATCCACAACTTGTGGCAGGTGACGTGGCAAGTGGACAATCCACAACGTGTGGCAAGTGACAATCTGTACCTTGTGGCAAGTGACACGCTGAATACAAGTACACTGCTGCTCTCTCAGCTGCTGCTACTCACTCTGGTCTCACAAAATGGCTAAAATAGTTAAATAATACCGTTTTTTGAGCTTGGGGAGGGTCTTATGATGTTATCTTAACTAAATGCTTCTAGACGCAAACACGGTAAAACGCAGTAAAACGCCGCTAAACGCGGCATGCAAACGCGGCTAAACGGGCGTTTTAAACTACGGCTTTTAAGGTGTAAAAAAAAAAAATCATTCAGGAGGACTTTGCCTCAGCGCCCCGTGTACATGGGGCCTTAGTGTACATAAACTCAAATCACTAAAATATCAAGCTACATGTTAATGGACTTTTCGATATTTTTTAATGTGCAGCTTTCATTATATCATTATTTGCTAATCTTACCATGAAGGTCCTTGCTCAAGCACTTTCTGTTACAGGTTAATGATACTCTGTCCCTGTCTTCCAATTGTGCTTTTGAGTCGTCACCCTACCACCAGGGATGTGCAGTCAGGAGAGGCAGGTGAGGCAGGGCCTCATCTGCCATAAACATAAAAAAAAAGAGCTTTGAGGATTGTAGCTCGGCGACCTTGAGTCACAGAGAATTTGTTTTGGGGCTCCTATAACCTATGGTTCCAGAGATACAGGGCTCCTTGCGCAGCCCGTCAGAAGCTACATACAGCATGGCCAGGTTAAATACAAGCTAGCACACTCTGTTTGCAGCAGACTGATGCGGCGTACACACAATCGTTTTTCATGCCATTTTTTAAACCGATGTTTTTCTCGTCGTTTTTTTTCCATGTTTCCTCTCAAGCCTGTCTTGCGTACACACGATCATTTTAAAAAACGTTCAAGCAAAGCGCAGTGACGTACAACACGTACGACGGCACTATAAAGGGGAAGTTCCGTTCTAATGACGCCACCCTTTGGGACGCTTTTGCTAATTTCGTGTTACCGCGTGTTAGTAAAAGTTTGGTGAGAGACGATTCGCGCTTTTCAGTCTTCGTGCTTTGAAGATCGTTTTGTGGAGTTCAGTTTGTGCTTGTGGGTTCGTATCTGTCTTGCAGTGCTTGTAGTCAGTTCGTATCTGTTTATTCAGTGCGTTCTTGTCCGCTCGTTCCTGTTTTTCAGCTTGTTCTTCATAGGCCTTGCTGTTCTTCCGTTCGTTCTTCTAGTTCGTTCTGAGCTGCCGACCATTATCTAGCCATGTTGCGGCTACGTACTCGTCGTAGAGTTCGTGCTGTAGTTGGTGTCGGGGTTCATGCTGTATCCCGACTCCATGCCATAAACAGGGTGAGGAGGAGTTCATGGACCAAGAATTGGTTGCTCCAGCGGCACCAGTTCTGTCATATGCCTTTTGTTGCGGGAGATCAGGGAGAAGAATCCTGAGGACTACAGGAATTTTCTCAGGATGTCTCACCCCGTATTTCAGCATCTGTTGGCTTTGGTGTCCCCCTACATTACCAGGCAGGACACCGTTATGCGTGAAGCCATCAGTGCTGAGCAGACACTCATTGCCACGTTGCGATACCTGTCAACCGGGAGAAGCCTGCAGGACCTAAAGTTCTCCACAGGCATATCCCTACAGGCTCTGGGTATCATTATACCAGAGACGTGTTCTGCCATCCTTCAAGTTTTGCAGGAGGACTATATTAAGGTAAGTGTTCTTATTTCAAACCTCACATTGTATGTATTTCTTTGTTAATATTTATTTTTGGGTTTATTAGCAGTCCCTAATTCCCATGATTCTTAGCTGCAGGGAATGTCCCCTTTCTCCACATGGTTATTTATTTTTGGGAATGTTTTTATTAGGCCTACATTTAAATTTGCCTTACCTAACCTCTCCAGCATGCTATCCTGGGGCCATACCCACCTTGCCTAGTCATTTCCATGTATTTTATTCTATGCTCCATCGTAGTGCTTTACGCTAAACGCACCCTAAAGATTGCCTAGGAATGTTACATTTTTTTTAAACTTCATACAGAGTGCTACAGCCTTCATTTGTGATCTCCCCAACTCATCTTCAACCCCCCCCCCACTGTTTTTATTTTGTTGTTGCTTACTAATAATGTTTTAATTTTTCTGTTTCTCCCAATGTTGGCCATGAATGGTTTTCTTAAATCTGCTTTCAATGTTTCTGTCTCAAAATATTAATTTATTTTTAATTTAATTCCACAGTTCCCTTCTACGCCACATGAATGGCAGAATGTGGCATCTGAGTTTGCCCAACGATGGAACTTTCCGAACTGTGGAGGGGCCATCAACGGCAAACATGTTCGGGTCGTCCCACCACCCCATTCGGGATCCTTTTATTATAATTATAAGGGGTCCCACAGCATCGTCATGATGGCAGTGGCGTCGGCCACCTACGAATTCCTCTATGTGGACGTTGGCAAGAATGGCAGGATGTCTGATGGAGGAGTCTTTGCACAGACGGAGTTTGGGGAACGGCTCCTTTTGGATCAGCTGGCCTTGCCACCAGCGGAGCAGAATGTGGAGGGACTCCCATTTGTCTTTGTGGCGGATGAGGCGTTTGGCCCGGGTCCCCATTTGATGAGGCCATTCCCGCAACGCACCCTCACCCCTGAGAGGAGGGTGTTCAACTATCGGCTGGCCAGAGCAAGAAGGGTGGTGGAAAATGCCTTTGGCATCATGGCCAGCCGATTCCGCCTGTTCCTCACCTCCATCCACCTTGCCCCTTACAAATGGAACCATGTAGTAATGGCTTGTTGTGTGCTCCATAATTTTCTCAGGGTGCATTCAACCAATTATATGACTTTGAGTGGGCCTGAGGCCTCATTATTGGAATCTGAAAATTTAGTGGCCCTGGAAGCTGGCCGTCCAGGCTTGGCCCCCCAAACCGGACGTGAGGTCCGTCAACAATATGTTGATTATTTTGTGGGTAGGGGGGCCATTGATATGCCTGATGAATTTTAACATTATTTTTTGTAAAAATAAAACCTTTTTTTGAGAAAATATTGGTTTGGTGTTTTAATTTAATATTCTTTTAGGTTTCTCGTAGGTTTACCTAGTGCACTTGTAGTGCCATGTGTATTTTGCATTCTTAATTAGCCTTCATTGTCAGTGTAAACACAAAACATTGATTAGTTCACTTTGCACAACATTTACAAAATGAAGCCACAAATTCTTGGTAAGAAAAGACCTTTTTTTTTTTTTTTTTTTTTTTTTTAGGAAACTTCCCTTTAAATGTAGATGTCATAAAAATATTTTTGGGGTTAAAACGCATGAACAGCCATGCATAAAAAAAAAAATCTAAAAAAATATCGTGAAAATGTAAACATGTACTATTCATTAAAGCTTAAAAGAAAAACAAACCTGCCAAAACACAGCAAGTTCAACGTTCTTTTGTGTTAAAACATTATACACGCCCAAGCACAGGCATGATATTTTGTAGCCTTTCCTCAACCCGCTTGGTATTTTGCCTGATCTCTATCAAGTCTCCCTTTATTTTTTCAAGGTCACGACAGCAGGCCATGAGGTATTGGATCAGGATCTGGGCACTGTGATGTGTAAACTTTTCGGGGTCTTCGGCCAGAACTGCACCTAAATAAAAAAAAATCATGTAGTATAGAATATGTAGGCCTACATCTATTAACCTGCATCTGTCTGGTTTGACACTGACCTGTTGTGGTGCCACTTTCCACTTCCACAACTTCACGTTCCTCTACATCATGTGGTTCTGGGGGTATTGTTGAAGGTGTTGGATTTATAGGCTCATCTGACGTAGCTTTTTGAAGCCCTATGGAAATTGCAATAAAAGGTATAGTTTCATTAGTAACTAATAATTTTTTTGCAACAAAAAACCCTGAAAAAAAAATTTGTAAAGATTATTTGAAAGTGTGGTCCATTTTTAAATGTACCCCCAGTGACAACCGGAACACATGCTTGGATACATAGCCAAAACCAGAGCATATACTTTTTGAAACAAAGTTTGACACATTGTAACACCCCAAAGTATATACACAGGATCACCTGTGTGTGACACCCTAAAAATTTAGGGGTTTTGGCCCACACTTGTACTACTGCGTTCAGATGTTTAATCAGCTGCTGAGCATTCTCTCCCTTAACATTACAATGCATACCCTTTTTTTTTTTTTTAAATGTCATTTGGATTATAAAAATAAAGCAACTTGTTTACCAAATTTGCTCCCCAAAAAAAAAAAATTGAAATTTGGGTGTTCACACTGGATGATTCAAAAACATCGTTTTAGGAACTGTACGGAGAAAGAGGTTTACTACGTCCGTTTACTGTGCGGACGAACATGAAAGTTGGTATCTTTCACTGTACTATATCAAAGTCAAATATACACAACTTAATACAAGTAATAATCTTTAGCAGGGAAAATGAAGAAAAAGTACTTACTTTTTCCCAAAACTTTCTTGATTCTTTTGTATTGGTCGGGCTCCCGCAACTTCAGATCAGACCATCGTTTTCTGAGCTGTTCCTTCGTTCTGCACACCCCGAATTTTTGGTGAAGAGTTTTGACCACTTTGCCCATAATTTTTGTCTTGACAAGATTAGGCCTTTTATACGGCCCATGCTTGGCATCATAATCCTCCCTCCTCAAAATGGCGACCATCTCCACCATTTCCTCGAATGACATGTTGGATGCCTTATATCTCCTGGATGGGGATTTGGGCTCCTCAGGAATTTCCTCCTCTGTAGAGGTAATCTCAGCCACCTGTGTCTCCGCCATGTTGTTAAGCACTACGACGAGCGAGAAGGGGCGGGGAAAGTACAATATCGAACGTCAGGGGCGGGGAAAGCGTGCAGAGTTTCACGCATGCGCAGTGTATATCAAGTGAAGATCCATGTGTCGAAAATACGTTCATTTGGCGGGAGAGGGAGTTAGCAACGAACGTGTTGACCAAGGTACATAACATTTTAAGGATTTGGGTTTCATCAGAGGAGGAGATTTGGGGCTTGAAAATCTGTCGAAAATGCTGATTTGATCAATGTTGCCTGAAACATATGTATTTTCTTGTTTCTTGATTTTACAGAGAGAATGAATAGTTTCAAAAACCCAGAGTTTATGAGGGAGTTCATTGATAAATGGAAAGAACTCCCTATCCTTTGGCAGACAAAAAGTGGTGGAAATAAAAATAAAGTGGCCAGGACAGCAGCACTGGAGAGCCTGCTTGCATTTGTGCAAACACAGATACCCACAACAACTCTTCAAGATGTGAAAACCAAAATTGCTACCATCAGGGGGACATACAGGACCCAGAGGAATATGGTCCTGAAGTCCCAGAGGTCAGGTGCTGCAGCAGATAAGGTTTATAAACCAAGTCTGTGGTACTACAGCAAGTTATCTTTTCTGGATGACCAGCTGGAAGTGCGGGAATCTCTCTCCACCCTTCCCCCCAGAGGTCAATCCAGCCTTCCTTGTAGCCAGCCCTCCAGCCTTCCTTGCAGCCAGCCCTCCAGCCTTCCTAGCAACCCTGCTCTGGCTTCCTCTGAGGATCAAGATGAGGTCCTTGAGGAGGCAGATTTGGATATATGGAGCCAGGTAAAGTATTGATATCTACATTTATAGGTTACAAAAGTGATGATTTTAAATTGATGTTAGTATTGTTAGGTATTAAATGTTATAAAAAATTAGGATTTAAAGAGCAAGATACAGTAGTGGTCAAATTTGATGTGGACAATACAACAATATCAGGAGGCGGATTCTATGCAAATTTAATAACTTTTGACATTCAATTAAAAAATGTCTGGAGGTGAACAATGTGTGTGATTGATGGTGGCAAAAAATAAAGAATGTCCCTTTCTTTTTTTACAGCCAGAGCAGAGCCAGGAAGAGGGTGATGTTGGGGACCAGGAGGAGGCAGGGCCCAGTGGCACACAGGAGGAGGCTGGGCCCAGCACAAGAGCCCAGATGCCTCCCCTGATAATGAAACAACGAGGGCCAAGGAGAGCTAGGCAGGTGGAGGAGGAAACAAGAGCCTTCATAAAAGAGCTACTGCGGCCCTCAGAGAGGCACCCTCTGCTGAGGAGGGCTTTGCCGCAGTCCTGGCCCATAAGTTAGGCCAAATGGACTTGCGGCAAAAGCTATATAGTGAGAACCTTCTGCTGAAGGTCATTAACAAGGGGTTGCTCGGTGAACTGACCAAGTTCACCGACATCACTGAGGTTGTCCCTACTCCTCCACCTCCTCCTCCTCCTCCTACTACTCCTCCTGCCACAACCTCTCCTCCTGATCCCCAGCCTCCGAGGAAGAAAGCAACAAAGGCTGCAGGGAAGGCTGCAGAGAAGGCTGGAGACAAGGCTACAAGGAAGAGGAAAAAATAATGCCTGCTGTAGTACCACAGACTGGGGACATATATGACTTATCTGCTGCTGTTCCTGACCTCTGGGAGTTCAAGCCAAGATTGGGCTCCTTTTTTTTTTTTTTTTATTCAATAGTTTGGTTTTCACATCTTGGATGGTTGTTGTGGGGTCCAAAGGATGCACAAATGCAAGCAGGCTCTCCAGTGCTGCCTTCCCCTTTAATTTGTAATGTACCTAAATAAAGGATTCTTTTTTTTGGCTTCAAATACTTGACTATGTGATTTGTATTTCAAAAGAGAGTTTGCTAGGGAGTAGGCAGGGACATTTCAAATAATATTATTGTTATTAACAAGGGACACAAACCTCCTTGAGGCAAAATGAGACAAATTTTGAAGGTTGGTGTGGTAACTTTACACACCAATAATTTAAGAAAAATCAAAAAAAAAAAAAAAAGAAAAAGCCTACATATATCAAAGAAGCCCAAAAAAAATAATAAAGCTAACTTAATTACTAAAATAAAAAATAAACACAAAAAATATAAATAAAAATAATTGTGATCTTTACATTTATTTATGAATTTATGAGGAAGATGTGGCTTTAAAAGAATATTTTACAATCATTAGATCAATTAGGATTTACTTAAGAAACAATTTTGGCATAACTCTCAATGTCATTAGCAAAAGAAGGTAATTATTTAAGCATTATCAAAAGAAGAACGGAATGCGCAGCATTAAAACGATGCTATTAATTCCACTGTGACGAATGTGCCATCTCCATTTCCAACGCTAGCTTTACCAAAACGTGCGCTCCCGTCTTATACTTGATTCTGAGCATGCGCGTTTTTTTCTCCTCGTGAAAGCATACACACTATCGTTTTTTACGTCGTTAAAAAAAACGACATGAAAAACGACGTGAAAAAATAGAGCATGTTCGAAATTTTTAATGGCCGTTTTTCACGTCGTTAAAATGCTCTGGAGCATACACACGATCGGTTTTAATGCCCATTTTTAAAAATGGCATTTTTAACGGCATAAAAAACGATTGTGTGTATGGGGCATGAGAGGTTAAGCTCACTTCACTTCTTGTCAGAGGCACTGAGCTCAATGAACAGCTTCATCAGTAGAAATACAGTCATTGGACAATGGTAAAGTAACATTGGTCCCAGTTGTCCAATAAAAATTCTGCAGTGGAGGCACGCCTCTCACTGCAGTGTCATAGAAGGGGCATGTGTCTAAAAGATAAATGCTCCCTTCCATCACATTTACATTAAGTGCAGTAACCCACAGCAACCATAGTTCACTCTTTTAACCACTTCCAGCCCGGCCTATAGCAGATTGACGGATGGGAAGTGGTTCTGTTATCCTGACTGGGCGTCATATGACGTCCAGCAGGATAACATGCTGGTGCGCAGCGCGGTGATCACGAGTGCCACGTGACAGCCCCATCAGATGTGCCCATCAGCTGCTAAAAAGTGCCCATAAGCTGCCAGTCAGTGCTCCATAAAAAAAATGTCAGACAGTGCCCATCACAGTGCCAATCAGTGCCCATATCAGTGCTAAGTAGTGCCCACCACAGTGCCAGTCAATGCCCATCACAGTGCCAATCAGTGCCCAGCAGTAAAACCTGTCAGTAACTCATCATCAGTGCTGCCCATCAGTGCCACCTGTCAGTGCCAATCAGTACCGCCTATCAGTGCCAATCAATACCACCTATCAGTGCCGCCTGTCAGTGCCTATCAGTGCCGCCTGTCAGTGTCCATCGGTGCCACCAGTCAGTGCCAATCAGTGCCACCTATCAGTGCTCATCAGTGCCACCTATCAGTGCTCATCAGTGCCACATATCAGTGCCCATCAGTGCTGCCAATCAGTGCCCATCAGTGCTGCCAATCAGTGCCCATCAGTGCTGCCAATCAGTGCCCATCAATGCTGCCAATCAGTGCCCATCAATGCTGCCAATCAGTGCCCATCAATGCTGCCAATCAGTGCCCATCAGTGCTGCCAATCAGTGCCCATCAGTGCTGCCAATCAGTGCCCATCAGTGCTGCCTATCAGTGCCCATCAGTGCTGCCTATCAGTGCCCATCAGTGCTGCCTATCAGTGCCCATCAGTGCGACATATCAGTGCGACATATCAGTGCCCATCAGTGCGACATATCAGTGCCCATCAGTGCGACATATCAGTGCCACCTATTGGTGCCCATCAGTGCTGCATATCAGTGCCGCCTATCAGTGCCCATCAATTCTACATATCAGTGCATCCTCCTCAGTGCCCATCGGTGCCACCTTATCAGTGCCAACTTATCAGTGCCGCCTCATCAGTGCCCATCAGTGAAGGAGAAAACAAAATTTTATACCCGAAACAAAGAAAAACTTTTTTTTTTTTTTCAAAAATGTTGTTCTTTTTTAGTTTGTTTAGCAAAAAATAAAAACCGCAGAGGTGATCAAATACCACTAAAAGAAAGCTCTATTTGTGGGAACAAAATAAAAAAAAAATTGTTTGGGTACAGTATAGCATGACTGCGCAATTGTCATTCAAAGTGAGACAGCGCTGAAAGCTGAAAAATAGGATTTTTATAACAGCTTACCTGTAAAATCCTTTTCTTGGAGTACACCACGGGACACAGAGCTAGTCATTACATAATGGGTTAAGGGTCACCAGCGGTGATTGGACACTGGCACAACCAATGGAAGACAGTTCCCCTCCATATAACCCCTCCCATCAGGGAAGTACCTCAGTTTTGTAGCAAAGCAGTAAGGTTCCCATAAGAAGGGGGGGACCTCTGTGTCCCGTGGTGTACTCCAAGAAAAGGATTTTACAGGTAAGCTGTTATAAAAATCCTATTTTCTTTATCGTACACCACGGGACACAGAGCTAGTCATTACATAATGGGACGTCCCAGAGCAATGCTCATATGAAGGGGGGGAGACACAGATCAAAACAGGCCGCTTGCGGACCAGAAGCCCTATACTGCTGCCTGCAGCACACTTCGCCCAAAGGCGGAATCCTCATGTCCTTTCACATCTATTTGATAGAATTTGGAAAATGTATGGACTGAAGACCAAGTTGCAGCTTTACAGATCTGAGCCATCGAAGCCTGGTGGTGCACTGCCCATGAAGCACCTATCGCCCTGGTAGAGTGCGCCTTAACAGGAAAAGGAGGAGTCCTGTTTTTTAAACCATAAGCTTGAATAATTACTTGTCTAATCCACCTGGAAATGGTGGATTTTGATACCGCTTGGCCCTTCTTGGGCCCATCTGGTAAAATAAACAAAACATCTGTTTTACGTATCTGAGCGGTTGCTTGCAGATACACCTTTACCGCTCTCACTGGATCTAGAGAGTGTAATAATTTTTCCCCCGCCGTCCGCGGGTTTGGAAAAAAGGAAGGCAGAACAATGTCTTGATTCAAGTGAAAAGCCGACACCACCTTAGGTAGAAAAGCCGGATGGGGTCGTAGTACGATTTTGTCCTTGTGACAAATTAGATAAGGCTCTTTACAAGAAAGAGCTGCTAGCTCTGATACTCTCCTAGCAGAAGCTATAGCAATCAGAAAGGCCAACTTCCTACTTAATATAATTAAAGGAATATGGCGAATAGGTTCAAAAGGTTGCTTTTGCAACACTCACAGTACCAAATTCAAATCCCATGGACACAAGGGAGTCCTAACTGGAGGATTTATCCTCAGTACCCCCTTAATGAATGTCCGAACTAGGGAGTGAGATGCCAATGGTCTCTGAAAGAAGACTGATAGAGCCGATATTTGCCCTTTGATGGTGCTAAGGGCTAAATTCATATCCACTCCTAACTGGCAAAAAGCAAGAATCCTACTTATTTCATACTTCTGAGGATTCCAACATCTGGATTCACACCAGGAAACGTATGCTCTCCAGACTCTCTGATAGATGAGTCTGGAGGCTGGCTTTCTAGCATTAATGAGCGTAGAAAGAGCCGGACCAGAGACCCCTCTCTTTTTAAAAAATGTGGGTCTCAGCAGCCAGGCCGTCAACTTTAGCCTTTGTAAGGAAGGGTGGAATACTGGACCCTGTGACAGCAGGTCGTGTCGGAGTGGAAACTTCCAGGGCCTTCCTATCGCCGTTTTTACAATCTCGGCGTACCAAGGCCTCCTGGGCCAGTTTGGGGCCACTAGGATTACTGGTATTCCCTCCTCCTTGATCCTGCGAAGCAGTCTTTGTAGAAGAGGGATCGGAGGGAATGCCTAGATCAGTGAGAACTGATTCCATGGAGTTATTAGAGCGTCTGTATTATTAGAGCGTCTGTCCCGTAGGCTAGAGGATCTCTCGTTCTGGACACAAAGTTGTCCAATTTCTTGTTGAACCTGGCAGCTAGCAGGTCTACATCTGGGTTTCCCCATCTCAGACATATGGCCTGAAAGATCTCGGGGTGAAGAGACCACTTCCTGGTAGCAGCTGCTGACGACTCAGGTAGTCTGCTTGCCAATTTTCCATCCCTGGAATGAAGATTGCAGAAAGGCAAGGTACATGCTCTTCTGCCCATGCCAGGATCCGGTTCACCTCTCTTTGGGCTGCCCGACTGCGGGTGCCTCCTTGGTGATTGATGTAAGCTACTGCAGTAGCATTGTCGGATTGAACCCGAACTGGGTAGCCCTGTAACCTGTATGTCCAGGTTTTGAGGGCTAGATATACCGCCCGGATCTCTAGCACATTGATGGGCAGGATCCCCTGAGTCTTGGCCCAGGTTCCCTGGGTAGAAGCCTCCTCGAATACTGCACCCCAGTCCGATAGGCTGGCATCCCTAGATACCACCTTCCAGGCCACTGGGAGGAAGGACTTTCCCTTCCGTAAATTCCTGGCTTCTAGCCACCAATCGAAGCTGTGGCGTACTTGTGAGGACAGGCGCATGGGTATATCCAGAGCTTGGCTCTTCCTGTTCCAGGAAGCTAAAATATTGCCTTGAAGTAGTCTCGAATTAAACTGGGCGTAAGGGACCGCCTCGAAGGAGGCTACCATCTTTCCCAATAGTCTCATGCAAAGGCGAATAGACGGCCTCTTGTTTGCTTTGACCTTGTGGATCAGGTCTTTCAGAGACTGTATCTTCGGTTCTGGCAGGTATACCCCGTTTTGGGCTGTATCTATGATCATGCCCAGGTACCCTATCCTTCTTTGGGCCTGGAGAGAGGATTTTTGTAAATTTATAATCCATCCTAAATGCTCCAGGTATCCTACTGTAGTGTGTACAGCGTGACCCAATCCGTCCTTTGACTGATCTATTACTAGTAGATCGTCCAGATAGGCTGTTACCGCAATGCCCCGTGTTCTTAGGTTTGCTAACAGAGGAGCTAGCACCTTTGTGAATACTATGGGCGCGGTGGCTACACCAAACGGCAGAGCCACAAATTGAAAGTGGCGATCTTCTACCGCAAACCTTAGGAATCTTTGGTGAGCGGGGAGGATGGGTATGTGTAAATGTGCGTCCTTGATATCTATGGGCGCCATGAATTTTCCACCCTTTAAAGTGGCGGCCACGGATCGGATCGTTTCCATTCGAAAATGGCGATCGTTCAGGAACCGATTTAGGGATTTTAGATCCAGGATGGGTCTGACATCTCCATTTGGCTTTGGAATCACAAAGAGGTTTGAGTAAAAACCTGAACCTCGCTCTTTTTGGGGTACGTCTGTAACTACCCCTTGAGCCATTAAGTGATTCAAACCTTTGAAGAAGGATTCTCTTTTTTGTGGATCCTTGGAGAGTCTTGAACCTCGGAATTGAGAAGATGGGATCTCTCGAAATTCCAGTTTGTACCCTGAGGATATTGTGGATACTACCCAATTGTCCTGGATTTCTGACCACCAAGTTGCTCAGAACTGACAAAGCCTTCCTCCCACTCGGCCGAGCGGGGGCGCCCCTTCACTGAGAGGCTTTGGGGCTTGCTTATTAGCTCTTGCACCCCACGGCTTCTTGTTCTTCTGAGCTTGCCCCTTGGCTTTTGTGGGCGGCTAAAAAAGGCAGCCGCCACTGGTTGGAGTCAGATTTCCCGGGAGCTGGGGAGAGAGCGTTTAAAACAAGATCTCTTGTTTTTCTTTCTCTCAGGTAAAAGTCGTTTTACCACTTGATCTTCTGTATATATTTTTCTAAATCTTCCCCAAATAGGCGTTCGCCATGGAACGGGAACTTGCCAACAGCTTTTTGCATGGGGTCTCCGCTGACCAATGCTTAAGCCAAAGTACTCTGCGCATCTGTACCAGCTGGAGTGTAAGGCGTGATGCCTGTATGATAGAATCTCTCATGGCATCCACTGTGAAGCATAAGGCTTTAGGCAAATTTTCCCAATTTCTAGCCTGCTCTGAAGGCAGTTCCTTCAGCCCCTGCTTTACCTGTTGGCTGATGACCTGACCCATACCGACTGCTGCTACTGCAGGTTGGGTAATTGAGCCGGCCAAAAGGAAGGAGGATTTCAACTTCCTCTCAGAAGGATCTTTTAAACCCTTGTACATTATCCACCGGACATGTCAGGTTTTTATTTACACAAGAAATAGCCGCAACTACCGCAGGCAGGCTCCATTTCTTTAAAAAAAAAAATTCCCCCATAGGATAAAGAATGTTAAACCTTTTTGGAGGTGAGAAACGCTTATCTGGATGTTGCCAGTTTGCGTATATTAGATCCTCTAGTAACGGATGAACCGGGAAGGAGCATGCACCTTGCAGGGATCTTAATGACCCTAGGGAGGAGACAGGTAATTCCGTTACCTCCGCAGAGGTTAACTTAAATGCACTGCTATAGCATTGTACCTGTGACCTTAAAATCTGGCTCCTCATCCTCTGCTGATGTAGCCTCCTCCTCCTCATCCTCCTCCCTCAGGTACTTCTGAAGGGAGGTCCAATACTGGAAGAGACCTGCTTCGCTTATTGTCCCTTTTTAGAGGACTTAGCGATTAAGGTAGCAATTTTTTCCTCCAGATTGTTTAGGGCAGCTGATAAAGTGTCCTCAGTGACATATACAGGCCCAGGCTTCACTGGGGAAGCCGCCATACCTGACAGAGGTAATGGCTCATCCTGAACAGGTGCATTTAGCAACACAGGAGAGAAAGGTACCGAGTCAGCACAGTTAGAGCCTCCTCTCAGGCGGTGGTGCTTTCTTATCTCTTTTTGTCCGTATTACTTCCCCTGGAAGGCTTACTGTTTAGACAAAATACAAGGTACCTAAATGCATATACTACCGTGTTTAGTTTAGCAAATACATTAAGTATGCAACTTTTAACACATAACTATGCATAACATGGATGTCTTCTAGGAAGTACCCAATCCAACCACATGGAGTCTTACGTCCCTGTATAGCTGCTGTGTTTCTCTGCCAGGAATAAGAGAACTAACGAGCTTGCTTGCTGCTGCAGTGCTTCTCACACTGACAGTCTTTTAAATTTGGCGCCGTTTCTGTGCCTGCGCGCGCCACGTGCCCGCGCACGCCTTCGCCCCCCCTCCGATAAAGCGCGCTCCCGCGCGCGCGCGTGGCCCTTAGCGCTATGGCGGTGGCCATAGTGAGAGAGGACTCTCATCAGCCCTTGTTCCCACTTACCTGCATCTGCAGGTGTCTGGTCGGCCACCGAAAGGAGGATCGGGGTGCCCCAGCAAGCTCAGCAGCGGAGGTGACGAGCAGTGTACTTCGCCGAAGCCGACACTGAACAGAGTGAGGTGAGTATATTCAGCTCTTTACTCCCCCCAGTGGTGGAAAAAAAGAAGACATCCACTTTTTGAAAAAGGTCCCAACCTAGTTATGGACCTTCTAATCTCACCTTATCCACGCCGCAGGTTTTTCTGCTGAAAGATTTCAGACAGATACCAAACTTCACCCTTCACGGTGGGCTATGTGTGCCAACCTTCAGGGATATGGGTTCCTATTTAAAGGATACCTCTCCCCTGGGCCTTGTACAAGACTCTTACCAGGACTTTATAGCGAAATAGCGAAAGTGCTGGATCTTAGAGCCCAGTCCTCCGAAGAGAGACATTACAGGCGACGCCTCATGGATGAGGCCCGGATCCCATCCAGATTCAGCTCATTTGTAGGCGTCTTGGATGGATCCGAAAGCATAGCTCTTTTACCCCCAGAGGGTCTCTTTGGTAGAGCTTTCCTTTAGCACCTCCTAACGCGTCCAACACCTTTCGACACTGGCGAAAAAACTGAGGTACTTCCCTGATGGGAGGGGTTATATGGAGGGGAACTGTCTTCCATTGGTTGTGCCAGTGTCCAATCACCGCTGGTGACCCTTAACCCATTATGTAATGACTAGCTCTGTGTCCCGTGGTGTACGATAAAGAAATTGTCCTGGGCGGGAAGGGGCGAAAGTGCCTGGTATTGAAGTGGTTAAAGTCATACCAGAGAATGCTCCCATAGAGAAAGACAGCAGTAAGTCTGTAATGGTGGTTATAGGGCTACATCATTGACCCACGTGTACTAGGTACAGGAATACGCTTTACCTCCTTAGCTGCAGTTGCCTGCTGGGACTTCCAGTTGCATGAAATCTGTTTCAATATACGCGCGAGTCTTTAGCGACAGTCTTTAGCGAGTTTTTAGTCACAGTCTTTGTCGAGAACTGTGGTCTGCTGCTACGATGTAATGTAGCCAAGTCACCTCCCTGCCCCAAACACATAATTGGACAGTGGAGAAGCAACAGCAGATTAATGAGATCAACCAGTTGCTCTTTTTTCCAGTCAACATATTTCTTGACTGACATCTTTTGTTCCCCCCTCCTTTCCTTGACTGTGTTCTACTGTAAAGAAAATTTCCACAAGCTGATGCCAAGTATAAAACAGGTACACTAGTTGCATTTAAAATTGCATTTATTAATACTAAAGTGCATTTTTTTTAAATCTGCCTGGAATTGCTTTTAAGATTTAGTTAGAAGAACACATGAAAAGAAGCCTAGATCTCCACCTGCTGCCTAGAACAGGGAAATACAAAAAGTTCATGAGAAAAAGGTCATAATTATCTAACTCAAACAATCAAAACAATTATGACAATGGCAGTCAGATATTCCCTGGATCAACAATCTCTGGTGTTATTACCTATAAATGTTAATATCCAGTTATAATTTGTGCATTTGTATCCAGCTGTTAAAAACAATCTACTTAGGGCCAGATTGTCTTCACTAGAGCCTAGGCACCCAACCTTTATAGCTCAAAGCAACACCTCTCTGCCAGGATAACTTAATTTACACAAAACATTTGTTTTTATTGTTTCTGGCTGAGCTTAGAACACTGTGAAAATGTGTAAATGAGATTACAGAATATGACTGTATTTCTACGGATGATGGTAATAAAAAAATGTGTGGCTGATAGCTACATAGGGAAACGTTGCCTTTCTGATTCTGCTGCCTCTAGGTAAAGGCCTAATGTTAACAATAGTACATTTTAATAATAATAGTAATAGTAATAATAGTAAATTTGGCACGTGCTTTAAAGAGGAAGTAAACTTTCTCTGCAGAGATTTACCTAAAGGTAAGCCTATAATAAGGCTTACCTATAGGTAGTGTAAATATTGCCTAAACGTGTACCGTTTAGGAGATATTTATATTACATGCAGGCAGTGACATCACTGGCGCATGCACTCTGAAGGAATGGCCAGGGGTGGCGTTCCTTCCGAGCCCTGTACCATGCATTGGAGTGACGTCCTTGTTGCTCCAGCTACTCACAGCGCCAGAGCCCACGAACCCGGAAGAAACTCTGGGGAAAATGTCAGCTGTCTCAGCAGTGTGCCAGCGCCGCTGGAAGGCTCCGTTCTAAGGTGTGCATTTCATAACGAGCTCATTATGCCTTTGTCTTACAGGGTTGTTTTTTTTTCTTGTTTTTTTTTTTTTTTTTTTAAGAGTCTACAACTTCTTTGGTGTGAAAAATTCCTATATACACACCCCAAAAAGTAAACCTCTAAAAATAGACTGGAGATTAAATTTACAGAATGTCCAATTTTGGTTTATTCTGGATATTTATTCTCTCACTAATTGAATTAAAATTGGTATATGCCATAAAAACAATTCATCAATAAAGATAATTTACAGATCCAACACATAGGGAAATAAAAACTTCAGATTACCGCCCCATAGTCTCCAGTATAGAATCGGTCAGGTCATAAGTGGGCATTACAATGTCCTTTGTTTCTGTGGATCCACACCAAGAAAAGATGGGGTGAATGGGCTGATCCTTTCTTTTCTCCAGTGGCCAATCCCCTAAGTTTACAAAGAATTCCACATCTGGAACTTTCACCTGTAGAACAATATAGAATTAGTAGAATTGTATTACTTTGATCTTTTTAATTGGGAAAAAAAATCTATATCTATATATATATATATATATACACATACATATACATACATACATATACAGTGGGGAGAACAAGTATTTGATACACTGCCGATTTTGCAGGTTTTCCTACTTACAAAGCATGTAGAGGTCTGTAATTTTTATCATAGGTACTCTTCAACTGTGATGCCGCGTACACACGATCATTTTTATCGTTGGGAAAACGACCGTGTGTGGGCTTTTTGTCATTTTTCCCGACGGGAAAAACTGCATTAATCATGACGAGAAAAATTAGAACATGCTCTAATTTTTCTCGTCGTGATTTCCGTCGTTTTTTTCCACGGCAGTTTTCGCATAGGGAAACACTGCCACGGAGCCCACACACGGTCGTTTTTCTCGACCAAAAAAAAAAAAGTCGTGAAAAAACGGACGTGTGTAGGGAACCAAGCCGTTCCCTCGTTTTTCCCGTCTATTTTCTCGACGGTGTTTTCACCGTCGAGAAAATCGATCGTGTGTACACGGCATACGATACGGAATCTAAAATCCAGAAAATCACATTGTATGATTTTTAAGTAATTAATTTGCATTTTATTGCATGACATAAGTATTTGATACATCAGAAAAGCAGAACTTATTATTTGGTACAGAAAACTTTGTTTGCAATTACAGAGATCATACGTTTCCTGTAGTTCTTGTCCAGGTTTGCACACACTGCAGCAGGGATTTTGGCCCACTCCTCAATATAGAGCTTCTCCAGATCCTTCAGGTTTCGGGGCTGTCGCTGGGCAATACGGACTTTCAGCTCCCTCCAAAGATTTTCTATTGGGTTCAGGTCGAGACTGGCTAGGCCACTCCAGGACCTTGAGATGGTTCTTACAGAGCCACTCCTTAGTTGCCCTGGATGTGTGTTTTGGGTCGTTGCCATGCTGGAAGACCCAGCTACGACCCATCTTCAATGCTCTTACTGAGGGAAGGAGGTTGTTGGCCAAGATCTCGCGATACATGGCCCCATCCATCCTCCTCTCAATACGGTGCAGTAGTCCTTTCCCCTTTGCAGAAAAGCATCCCCAAAGAATGATGTTTCCACCTCCATGCTTCACGGTTAGGATGGTGTTCTTGGGGTTGTACTCATCCTTCTTCTTCCTCCAAATACGGCGAGTGGAGTTTAGACCAAAAAGCTCTATTGTTGTCTCATCAGACCACATGACCTTCTCCCATTCCTCCTCTGGATCATCCAAGTGGTCATTGGCAAATTTCAGACGGGCCTGGACATGCGCTGGCTTGAGCAGGGGGACCTTGCGTGCGCTGCAGTTTTTTAATCCATGACGGCGTAGTGTGTTACTAATGGTTTTCTTTGAGACTGTGGTCCCAGCTCTCTTCAGGTCATTGACCAGGTCCTGCCGTGTAGCTCTGGGCTGATCCCTCACCTTCCTCATGATCATTGATGGCCCACGAGGTGAGATCTTGCATTGAGCCCCAGACCGAGGGAGATTGACCGTCATCTTGAACTTCTTCCATTTTCTAATAATTTCGCCAACAGTTGTTGCCGTCTCACCAAGCTGCTTGCCTATTGTCCTGTAGCCCATCCCAGCCTTGTGCAGGTCTACCATTTTATCCCTGATGTCCTTACACAGCTCTCTGGTCTTGGCCATTGTGGAGAGGTTGGAGTCTGTTTGATTGAGTGTGTGGACAGGTGTCTTTTATACAGGTAACGGGTTCAAAGAGGTGCAGTTAATACAGGTAATGAGTGGAGAACAGGAGGGCTCCCTAAAGAAAAAAAATAACAGGTCTGTGAGAGATGGAATTCTTACTGGTTGGTAGGTGATCAAATACTTATTTCATGCAAAAAAATGCAAATTAATTATTTAAAAATCATACAATGTGATTTTCTGGATCTTCGTTTTAGATTCCGTCTCTCGCAGTTGAAGTGTACCTATGATAAAAATTACAGCCCTCTAAATGCTTTGTAAGTAGGAAAACCTGCAAAATCGGCAGTGTATCAAATACTTGCTCTCCCCACTGTACATACATACATACATACATACATACATACATACACACACACACACACACTGAGCAAAATTATAAAAACGCAACACTTTTGTTTTGCCCCTATTTATCATGAGCTGAACTCAAAGATCTACGACTTTTTCTATGTACACAAAAGGCCTATTTCTCTCAAATATTGTTCACAAATCTGTCTAAATCGGTGTTAGTGAGCACTTCTCCTTTGCCGAGATAATCCATCCACCTCACAGGTGTGGCATATCCAGATGCTGATTAGACAGCAAGATTATTGCACAGGTGTGCCTTAGGCTGGCCACAATAAAAGGCCACTCTAAGACCCCTTTCACACTGAAGACGTATTGCAGGCACTATAGCGTTAAAAATAGCGCCTGCAATCTGCCCTTAAACAGCTGTTACATTCACTCCAGTGTGAAAACACTGGAGCGTTGCGCTAGCAGGACGGTAAAAAAAGTCCTGCTAGCCGCATCTTTGGAGCGGTGAAGGAGCGGTGTGTATACCGCTCCTCCACCGATCCTGCCCATTGAAATCAATGGGACAGCGCGGCTATACTGCCCGCAATGGGCTGCTTCAGTTTTAACCCTTACTCGGCCGCTAGCGGGGGTTAAATGTGCCCCGCTAGCGGCCGAAATGCGCCGCAAAATCCGCCCATAGCTTCGGCAGTAAAAATAGCGGCGTTTACCGCCGAAGCTATGGGCTCAGTGTTTTATCACACAGCACAATTCCACAGATGTCGCAAGTTTTGAGGGAGCGTGCAATTGGCATGCTGACTGCAGGAATGTCAGCCAGAGCTGTTGCCCTTAAATTGGATGTTCATTTCTCTACCATAAGCCATCTCCAAAAGGCATTTCAGAGAATTTGGCAGTACATCCAACCGGCCTCACAACCGCAGACTACGTGTAACCACACCAGCCCAGGATCTCTACATCCAGCATTTTTACCCGGACAGCTGCTGCAGCAATCAGTTTGCATAACCTAAGAATTTCTGCACAGACTGTCAGAAACTGTCTCAGGGAAGCTCTTCTGCATGCTCATCGTCCTCATCGGGGTCTTTACCTGACTGCAGTTCGTCGTCGTAACCGACTTGAGTGGGCAAATGCTCACATTCGATGGCATCTGGCACTTTGGAGAGGTGTTCTCTTTACCGATGAATTGAGATTTTCACTGTACAGGGCAGATGGCAGACAGCGTGTATGGCTTCAGGTGGAAATTTGGAAATTAGAGCGGAGACTGAGTCAGGCTTTCTCGTCCACATCAGTGCTTGACCTCACAAATGTGCTTCTGGAAGAATGGTCAAACATTCCCATAGGCACACTCCTAAACCTTGTGGACAGCCTTCCCAGAAGAGTTGAGGCTGTTATAGCCAGGGCCGTTTGAAGGAATTTGGGGGCCCCAAGCAAAATGGACATGGAGGACCCCCCAACCCCCCCCCCCCCGCACTCACGCAAAGCCTACAGGAACCACAGCACAGCGATACAGTTTAAGCTCACCCACACTTTATATAAATAAAAAAGGTTTACAGTGCAAATACTGCTGTTGCATATAATCCAACATACTTAAAATACATACACACTCACATTAACATTAAGATGCTGTTTAGGACTGTTTATGGACAGTGGGATGGACAGGGGGACCGTGGGATGGACAGGGGGACCCCGCACTGTAATATCCACATCATCTCCCCCACTGTAATATCCACATCATCTCCACCACTGTAATATCCACAGTATCTCCCCCACTGTAATATCCACAGTATCTCCCCCACTGTAATATCCACAGTATCTCCCCCTGTAATGTCCACTTCTCCCCCACTGCAATGTCCACTTCTCCCCACTGCAATGTCCACTTCTCCCCCACTGCAATGTCCACATCTCCCCCACGGCAATGTCCACATCTCCCCCACTGCAATGTCCACATCTCCCCCACTGCAATGTCCACATCTCCCCCACTGCAATGTCCACATCTCCTCACTCACCTCGGCCGCTGCCACCGGGTGTACCAAGATGGCCGCCGCTCCGTAGCTAGGCCGAAGCCGCGGCCTTTCCTATGGCCGCAATTCGCGGAACGGCTCAGGGCGGAAATCCAGGACAGGCAGCAGGCAGGCACCCTAGACTGGGGCCCCAGGCAATTGCTTGTTTTGCCTGTCCTGTTCCGACGGCCCTGGGTATAGCTGAAAAGGGTGGGCCAACTCAGTATTAAACCCTACAGACTAAAGCCTCATAAATACGTTCGGACTTCAAACAAACTTTTCTGTGGATTTTTGTTTGAAGGGCGTTGGCCGGGAACGCCCATAGCATACCCACGGCAGGACTTTTTCTGCAAACTTTCCCAAAATCACGTGTTTTTTCTGCTCTTTACCGCCACCCCTTGGTCAACTTCTGCTATTGTTGGTTGATTTTACCATTGGTTCTGGGCATGCGTGTTTGTACTTTGGACTAAAGTCCGATGGATTTCTGTACACATGATAGGACTTTGCACCGTAGGACTTTTGTTGCCGAAAAGTTTGTCCGTTTGCAGAGCAAACTTTTGTCTGATGAAAAACGAAAAATTTTGTCCGATGGAGCGTACACACGGTAGGATTTTTTTAAAAACGTGCTCATTTTGAAGTTTGTTGTCAAAAAGTCCTACCGTGTGTATGGGGCTTAAGACTGCCATTAAAGTTCATGTGCGTGTAAAGACAGGCATCCCAATGCTTTTGGTAATATAGTGTGTGTGTGTGTGTGTGTGTGTGTGTGTGTGTGTATATATATATATATATATATATATATATATATATATATATTTTACAGTAGAACCTGGGTACACTTTACAATGAGTACAAAGTGTTTATGTGCATTTATTAGGGCTGTTACTGATTAAAATTTTCGTATTCGATTAATTGTTGTTTTTTTTTATCGATTAATTGACTAATTTCGATTAATTATAACGCACATGGATCCAACTACTTTTAGCTGATCTCCTTGCAGGTCGATTCCCAGTGCAGCTACCAACCACTGGAAAAAATTATAGCAGGATACAAAAAACACACAAAAGGCAGCGCTCGATGGGATTACCATTAAAACTTTTATAGTCTTCAAGTAGGTAACAAAATAAATATTGCACTGGAGATAAAATCAATGTAGCTACATAAACTGTAAAAATGGTGCGAGTAATACTAAACGGTAGCAAAAGCAGTCATAAAAACATGTAGCTAAGTATGATACTGGTATAAAAAATAGGATTTTTATAACAGCTTACCTGTAAAATCCTTTTCTTGGAGTACATCATGGGACACAGAGCGGCATAGTCATTACTATGTGGGTTATATAGTTTACCTTCAGGTGCTGGCACTGGCAACTTCCAAACCGGAAGTACCCTCCCCTATATAAGCCCCTCCCATCCAGGAGCACCTCAGTTTTGTAGCAAAGCAATAAGTGTCCCCAAAAGAGGGGTGGGAGCTCTGTGTCCCGTGATGTACTCCAAGAAAAGGATTTTACAGGTAAGCTGTTATAAAAATCCTATTTTCTTTCTCGTACATCACGGGACACAGAGCGGCATAGTCATTACTATGTGGGACGTCCTAAAGCAATGCCCAATGAGGGGGAGATACACCATACATAAGCTGAGCGCTATCAGACATGAGGATCTTTTGCGGCCTGCAACACACTGCGCCCAAAGGCGACATCCTCCTGACTTCTAACGTCCACCTGGTAGAACCTAGTAAATCTGTGTACTGAAGACCATGTTGCGGCCTTACAGATTTGAGCCAGGGAGGCCTGGTGATGCACTGCCCATGAAGTTCCAACTGCTCTCGTGGAGTGCGCCCTAACTTTGAACGGAGGCGGTCTCCTTCTCAAGCCATAGGCTTGCATTATGACCTGTCGAATCCACTTGGCTAAAGTAGATTTTGACGCTGCCTGACCCTTTCTGGGGCCTTCCGGCAGAATAAACAAAGTATCCGTTCTGCGAATCTGAGCAGTGGCTTTTAGATAAGCTTTAACTGCTCTTACTACATCCAAAGAATGCAATAACTTTTCCTCTACCGAACTAGGCTTGGGGAAAAAGGAAGGAAGAACCACATCTTGGTTCAAATGAAACCTCGATACCACCTTAGGAAGAAAGGCTGGATGAGGACGTAACACTACTCTGTCCTTATGGATAACCAGATATGGCTCCCTACAGGACATAGCGGCTAATTCCGACACTCTTTTAGCCGAACAAATGGCTACTAGAAAAATCTATTTCCTGGTGAGAAGAACCAGGGAAATATGCTGTAATGGTTCAAATGGTTGTTTCTGTAGAACCGACAGAACCAGGTTTAAGTCCCATGGACATAAGGGAATATTAACCGGAGGGCTAATACGCATCACTCCTTGTATAAAGGCTTTGACTAGTGAATGCGAGGCCAAGGGCCTCTGAAAAAATATTGACAAGGCCGAAATCTGACCCTTGATAGTACTCAAGGCAAGCTTCCTATCTACAGCCCACTGTAGGAAGTCCAGAATCCTACCTATTATGTACTTACGTTGATGCCATTTCTTGGCCTCACACCAGGCGATGTACGCCTTCCAGATTCTATAGTAGATCTGCCTGGATACCGGCTTCCTGGCATTGATCATGGTAGCTACCACAGAATTAGAGAGACCTCTCTTTTTTAGAATGTGGGCTTCAATAGCCAGGCCGTCAAACCTAGGGCTGGTAAGGAAGGGTGGTATATCGGTCCTTGCGAAAGCAGGTCCGGACGATGTGGGAGGGTCCAAGGACTCCCCACAGACATTTTTACAATCTCCACGTACCATGCTCTTCAGGGCCACGCTGGAGCCACCAGAATCACTGGTTTCTTTTCTACCCTGATTCTGCGGAGTAATCGAGGTAACAATTGTGGCGGTGGGAATGCATATATCAGCTTGAACTGATCCCAAGGGAACACTAGGGCATCCGAGCCACAAGCTAGGGGATCCCTTGTCCAAGAGACAAACCTGTCCACTTTTGCGTTGAATCTGGATGCTAGCAGATCTACATCCGGTGTTCCCCACCGCTGACATATTGTCCGGAAAACCTCGGGGTGAAGGGACCATTCCCCTGGGCATAATTTTTGGCGACTTAGAAAGTCCGCCTTCCAATTCTCCACTCCTGGAATGAATACCGCAGATATGGCTGGGACATATCTTTCTGCCCATTTCAGGATGCAATTTACCTCCCTCTGGGCTGCACGACTCCTGGTGCCACCCTGATGATTGATATATGCCACTGCCGTGGCATTGTCCGATTGAATTCTGACAGGGGACCCTTGGAGTTTGGATGTCCATGCTACTAGGGCATACCGGGCTGCTCGTATCTCTAAGAGATTGATGGGCAGGGCCTTTTCTGCATCCGACCATCTGCCCTGGAGAGACCATTGCTCCAGTACTGCTCCCCAGCCTATAAGGCTGGCATCTGTAGTGACCACCTTCCAAGAAATCGGACTGAAGGATTTCCCTTTTTCCAGATTCTGGGGAACCAACCACCAACGGAGGCTCTTGCGAACGGAAGGGGACAAGGACATTGGTAAGTCTAGGGCCTGAACTTTTTTGTTCCAGGCTGACAGTATAGCCCTTTGCAAATTCCTTGAATGGAATTGACCGTAGGGTACTGCTTCGAATGATGCCACCATTTTTCCCAGCAGCCTCATGCACAGGCGTATGGATGGCTGTCTTTTTGTACCCACTAGGTGGATCAAATCTCTCAAAGACGACACCTTTTCTTGAGGCAAGAAAATCTTTCTCTGGTCTGAATCCAGCCTTAGCCCCAAGTATTCCAGACTTTTGACTGGTTTTAGGGCTGACTTGTCTCGGTTGATAATCCAACCGTGAGATTCCAGATACTCGATTGTCTCGTGAACAACCACTTCTAGTTTTTCCACTGAGTGGTCTATCAGCAACAAGTCGTCTAGATATGCCATTATCGTTACACCTCGTGTTCTTAAATTGGCCAATAATGGGGCCAGAATTTTTGTGAACACGCGTGGTGCTGTGGCCAGACCGAAGGGTAAGGCTCTGAACTGAAAATGGCGCCCTTCTACTGCAAAGCATAGAAATTTTTGGTGGACTGGAAAGATGGGAATGTGCAAATAAGCATCTTTGATGTCGATCGAGGCTAACCATTCCTCCCCTTGTAGGGCAGTGGCCACCGATCGGATCGACTCCATCCGGAAAATCCTGATATGCAGGAATTTGTTTAGCCCTTTTAGATTTAATATGGGCCTCACGTCCCCGTTTGGCTTCGGGACTGTAAAGAGGTTTGAGTAAAACCCGAACCCCCATTCTTCTAGGGGGACCTCCATAATTACTGCTTGGAGCAATAGTTGTTCTAGTGCCAACAGGAGGGATCCTCTCTTCCGGGGATCCCTTGGCACGTTCGACCTTATAAAATGGGAAGGAGGGGAGTCTTTTAACTCCAATTTGTATCCCAGACTTACTGCGGAGAGCACCCATCTGTCTCTGATCGTGTCCCGCCAGGTCTCTGCGAACAACTGAAGTCTTCCCTCCACCCGATTGAGTGGGGGCAACCCTTCATGCATTTGACTTTGGGGGAGGTTTTGTACCTCTCCTGACCCAGGGCTTCTTGTTACCCTGCGATTGTCCCTTATTTTTACCCCCGGGATTTGACCGAGGAGGCCGTCGGAACTGTTTCACAGCCAATGTCCTAGGGACTGGAGAAGCAGGCCTCTTAAAAGAGGGACCTCTAACTCTGTTTTTAACCGGCAAGAGTGTACTTTTACCGCTGGAAATTTTCTGGATATATCTGTCCAGGTCTTCCCCGAATAAGCGTTCACCATGAAATGGGAAGCTGACCAGCAATTTTTTACAGGGGGCTTCAGCAGACCAGTTTTTGAGCCATAGAAGCCTGCGCATATGTACTACAGACAGCGTAAGGCGGGAGGCCTGATGGATTGAATCCTTTATAGCGTCAACCGCAAAGCATAAGGCCCTAGGTAGATCAGCTAGGACAAGGGCCTGCTGATCTGGCAAGTCCCTTAAGACCTGTTTCAACTGATCCTTCACTGCTTGGCAGACCCCAATAGCTGCCACTGCTGGTTGTGTCACCAAGCCTGCTGTAGCAAAAGCAGATTTTAATAAAGGACTCCAATTTTTTATCTATTGGGTCCTTGAACATTTGGACATTATCCACTGGACATGTCAGTGATTTATTCACACAAGAGATGGCTGCGTCCACTGTAGGGACCCTCCATTTTTTGATGAACTTATCCTCCATGGGATAGACCACCTGAAATCTCTTGGGAGGAGTAAATATTTTATCAGGATGTTCCCAATCCTGGTAAATGAGCCCTTCCAGTAAAGGATGGATTGGAAAGGAACAAACAGTCTGGGGAGCTTTTAGCGACCCCAACGAGGAGACAAAAGTGGATGATGGCTCCGCAAGGGGCATTTTAAATGCTGATCGGACCATGTTAGTCAAGGACTGAACCCATAATCTTTCAGCATGTGATGCTGAGAATGGCTCTTCCACTGTTGATTCCTCTACAACAGAATCAACCTCATCCTGATCCCCTTCAGGTAGGTCGATCCCTGTATGGGACTGTTGCTCTGCTAACAGGTACTCTGAGGGAGGAGACGGAGATCGGGCGCGCTTTCCCTCTGACAGGGAAGCAGCGATCAATGTTGACAATCTCTCTTCCAGCCCTCCCAGAGCTGAGGAAAAAACCTCCTCTGTTACATACACAGGAGCAGGTGAACTGAGGACAGCCACAGTACCAGGTACTCCTGAGGGTGCTCTACGGTCACTAACCTCTGATTTTTCAGGGGAGATTGGTGCAGCCGAAGCATGCCCAAGATCCTCAGAGCCCGATGGAGACCCCCTATGCTTCCTGGGATTTTTAGTCCCGGAGTTTTTAGACGGCATATTCCTAAGCCCAAAGCTGAGGTATTCCAGCCGAAATACACCACTTACTGACAATAGTCTAGCACAATTGCTGCTATAAAAACAGTTGGTGTCTACTAATGTGCCTTTCTATGGGGATGCCTGCATCAACCGCTTGCTGTATGCCTTTTTTAAATGTTGCCAGCTCTGTCTCTGCACTCCATAGCCAGCTCACAACGCATAATTGTGCCTTTTAACATGCTGGGACGCCCACACATGCGCAGAAGCGCTGCAGCGCGCACAGAGCGTCATCCCCCAAGCCCCGCCCCCTTTTCCAGCTCACCTCTATATATAGAGGCGCGCACGTGCGTCTTCGGCGCTCTTTTTTGAAAAAGGAAACTAGGGACAGGAGACAGGGCCCTTTTGCCGCAGGCCGGGGGATGGACGAGCATTGCAACATGGCAGAGGAAGCAGTTTCCCACAAGAGAACTCACCATCTGCCTGGACTTGACTCTGATGAAAAGAAAAAGTCCACATGACAAGAAACGTTCCACAGCGGCCTCTAGTGGATTAACACAGGTACCGCGGTCTGTCTATTTTTTTTTTTTTTTTTTTCTTGACCACTATTAAAATTATTACATTTTTTAGTAGTTACAGGCATGCACAGATATTTAGCGGGAATACCGTTAGGTAACAGGCAGAAAGACATATTAGGCTTGGGGGTCCCCTAATAGAACCAAGTTCCTGGGGGGCCCCCACTTACCTTTTCCCCGCCGCAGGACTCTGTTTGGTCCACAGAAGCCCAAACTTCACCTCTCACGGCAGGCATTGTAATTAAACCTTCAGGGACCGGGTTCCCAAGGATTCCACTCCCCTGGACCTGTATAGCACCCTGCACAGACAACATCTTGGTCGTGGGTATGACCAGAGCTCTGGATCCCAGGGTCCAGCCCTCCTAAGAGAAGCATTACAGGCAAAACCTTGCTCTTCTCTGCAAGGCCCGGGTACCGACCGTTTAGCTATGAAGCTTTTTTGGTCGGATCCGGAATAGCTTACTGAGGCCCAAAAGAACCTGCACGCAAGCTCAGTGAAAAACACATGTTACTTCTTGGCCAACACCTTAGACACTGGCAAAAAACTGAGGTGCTCCCGGATGGGAGGGGCTTATATAGGGGAGGGTACTTCCGGTTTGGAAGTTGCCAGTGCCAGCACCTGAAGGTAAACTATATAACCCACATAGTAATGACTATGCCGCTCTGTGTCCCGTGATGTACGAGAAAGAAATGTGTACAACGATACCACTGCTGAATCCAGATGAGAAGGGGCTAACATCAGTCTGTCGGCATGTAGATGTCCCGTGAAGGGAACTATCACAACTCCCAGTGGATGGCTGTAAAATCTCAGGTTGATAGAGGGAAGTGATAGAGGGAAGTGTAACAGCCCTTGCGTGTGGCAGATAGTAAGGTCCCGCCGGCATGCAGATATGAAGGCACAGCAAAGAAGCCCTTCAGATGGACACGGCAAGCCCTGCCGGTGTCTATGACGTCACCGGATCTCCCTGAAGACCCGGAAGCCGGGGGAGAGGTGAGTACCGATCAAAAGAATTTTAATCGATCAAAAGAATTTTAATCGATCAAAACAATTAATCGATTAATCAAGGAATTAATAGTTCATTTCCACAGCCCTAGCATTTATGTATTTGCAAAACTGTTACTAATGCTGAGGTTACCAATGGCACAGTGGCTCATATATAATTTGCCACAAACAGATTTTCTTTTCACATTTTTGTTTTTCCAGCAAACATACTGTCCAAGAGACAGGCATAGTGTCTAGGAGTTTGTACATCTTGGCATTTTCCAAAAAGGAGTAATTACATACGCAGTGGATAGCCACAAAAATATCAGTCAAGTACACAGAAATGTGAGTCAGATACTGACAAAAAGGTTTCTAAACTTCTAGCTCGCCTGTGGCCAAAGTAGAGAGTCTCTCTCTGGCAGTATTGCTTAATTTTCTATACAAGTCTAAGCAAACAGAAATTAAGCCACATACTGATTTTGCTTGATATGGTATATACTGACATCTACTGGATCTTTTGCATAAGACTGAAATCCTGAATTAAAGGGGTTGTAAAGGTTTGTTTTTTATTTTCTAAATAGGTTCCTTTAAGCTTTAGTGCATTGTTGGTTCGCTAACCTTTTCCTTCGATTTCCCTTCTAAATGTTTTTTTTCTTTATCTGAATTTCTCACCTCCTGTTCCTCTGACTATCCCCCAGCCAGAAAAGCTTGGATGATGGGGCCAAGCTTACTGAAAAGGAAGAGGAAGTGAGAAATTCAAAGAAAAAATACATTTATAAGAGAAATCGAAGGAAAAGGTAAGTGAACCAACAATGCACTAGCTTAAAGGAACCTATTTAGAAAATAAAAAACGAACCTTTACGACCCCTTTAAATAAGATAACTGAAAAAAAAATGTTTAACCACTTCCCTACCGTAGAACGACTATAAACGTCCTGTCTTTGAAGAGGAATACCGTTGTTATGGTAGCAGCTATCCTCTTCAAGAACCGGCGATTCTTTTTCAGATAAAAGTGGTCTCTGCGGCGCGAGATCACTTATCGGTGGCGGGAGAGGGCCCCTCCCGCCGCGCTCCGGTGCCCCCCGCCGCTTACCGTGGCCGTTGGTAATGGCGGAGGCGATCCGGAACTGTCCCTTCTGTGACATGGAGTGAGGGGAAGATGGCCCACACCCGTCTCCAAGTCATTGCAGGGCGGAAGCGACGTCAAAACGTCACTTCCGCCCATAGATCTTAAAAGGGACATTAATTTTTTTTTTTTCAAATGACAAAAAAATTTTTTTTATTTTTTTATTGCATTTTAGAGTAAATATGAGATCTGAGGTCTTTTGGACCCCAGATCTCATATTTAAGAGCACCTGTCATGCTTTTTTCTATTACAAGGGATGTTTACATTCCTTGTAATAGGAATAAAAGTGACACAATTTATTTATTTTTTAAAGAACATTTTTTAAATAAAAGGTAAGATAAATAAGAAAAAATAGGATTTTTATAACAGCTTACCTGTAAAATCCTTTTCTTGGAGTACATCACGGGACACAGGGCGACATAGTCATTACTAATGGGTTATATAGATACCTTCAGGTGATGGCACTGGCAACTTCCAAACCGGAAGTACCCTCCCCTATATAAGCCCCTCCCATCCGGGAGCACCTCAGTTTTGTAGCAAAGCAATAAGTGTCCCTAAAGAGGGGTGGGAGCTCTGTGTCCCGTGATGTACTCCAAGAAAAGGATTTTACAGGTAAGCTGTTATAAAAATCCTATTTTCTTTCTCGTACATCACGGGACACAGAGCGACATAGTCATTACTAATGGGATGTCCTAAAGCAATGCCCAATGAGGGGGGGGATACACCATACATAACCTGAGCGCTATCAGACATGAGGATCTTTTGCGGCCTGCAACACACTGCGCCCAAAGGCGACATCCTCCTGACTTCTAATGTCCACCTGGTAGAACCTAGTAAACGTGTGTACTGAAGACCATGTTGCGGTCTTACAGATTTGAGCCAGGGAGGCCTGGTGATGCGCTGCCCATGAAGTTCCAACTGCTCTCGTGGAGTGCGCTCTAACTTTGAACGGAGGCGGTCTCCTTCTCAAGCCATAGGCTTGCATTATGACCTGTCGAATCCACTTGGCTAAAGTAGATTTTGACGCTGCCTGACCCTTTCTGGGGCCTTCCGGCAGAATAAACAAAGTATCCGTTCTGCGAATCTGAGCAGTGGCTTTTAGATAAGCTTTAACTGCTCTTACTACATCCAAAGAATGCAATAACTTTTCCTCTACCGAAGTAGGCTTGGGGAAAAAAGAAGGAAGAACCACATCTTGGTTCAAATGAAAACTCGATACCACCTTAGGAAGAAAGGCTGGATGAGGACGTAACACTACTCTGTCCTTATGGATAACCAGATATGGCTCTTTACAGGACATAGCTGCTAATTCCGACACTCTTTTAGCCGAACAAATGGCTACTAGAAAAAACTATTTCCTGGTGAGAAGAACCAAAGAAATATGCTGTAATGGTTCAAATGGTTGTTTCTGTAGAACCGACAGAACCAGGTTTAGATCCCATGGACATATGGGAATATTAACCGGAGGACTAATACGCATCACTCCTTATCTAAAGGCTTTGACTAGTGAATGCGAAGCCAAGGGCCTTTGAAAAAATATTGACAAGGCCGAAAACTGACCTTTGATAGTACTCAAGGCAAGCTTCCTATCTACAGCCCACTGTAGGAAGTCCAGACTCCTACCTATTACGTACTTATGTGGATGCCATTTCTTGGCCTCACACCACGCGATGTACGCCTTCCAGATTCTATAGTAGATCTGCCTGGATACCGGCTTCCTGGCATTGATCATGGTAGATACCACAGGATTAGAGAGCCCTCTCTTTTTTAGAATGTGGGCTTCAATAGCCAGGCCGTCAAACCTAGGGCTGGTAAGGAAGGGTGGTATATCGGTCCTTGCGAAAGCAGGTCCGGACGACGTGGGAGAGTCCAAGGACTCCCCACTGACATTTTACAATCTCCGCGTACCATGCTCTTCGGGGCCACGCTGGAGCCACCAGAATCACTGGTTTCTTTTCTACCCTGATTCTGCGGAGTAATCGAGGTAACAATTGTGGCGGTGGGAATGCATATATCAGCTTGAACTTTTTGATCCCAAGGGAACACTAGGGCATCCGAGCCGCAAGCTAGGGGATCCCTTGTCCGAGAGACAAACCTGTCCACCTTTGCGTTGAATCTGGATGCTAGAAGATCTACATCCGGTGTTCCCCACCGCTGACATATTGTCCAGAAAACCTCGGGGTGAAGGGACCATTCCTCTGGGCATAATTGCTGGCGACTTAGAAAGTCCGCCTTCCAATTCTCCACTCCTGGAATGAATACCGCAGATATGGCTGGGACATATCTTTCTGCCCATTTCAGGATGTAATTTACTTCCCTCTGGGCTGCACGACTCCTGGTGCCCCCCTGATGATTGATATATGCCACTGCTGTGGCATTGTCTGATTGCATTCTGACAGGGGACCCTTGGAGTTTGGATGTCCATGCTACTAGGGCATACCGGGCTGCTCAGTGAAAAACACATGTTACTTCTTGGCCAACACCTTAGACACTGGCAAAAAAACTGAGGTGCTCCCGGATGGGAGGGGCTTATATAGGGGAGGGTACTTCCGGTTTTGGAAGTTGCCAGTGCCAGCACCTGAAGGTATCTATATAACCCATTAGTAATGACTATGTCGCTCTGTGTCCCGTGATGTACGAGAAAGAAATTTTTTTTTTAAACGCGCCCCGTCCCGCCGAGCTCGCGTGCAGAAGCGAACGCATACATGAGTAGCGCCCGCATATGAAAACCATGTTCAAACCACACATGTGAGGTATCACCGCTATCGGTAGAGCGAGAGCAATAATTCTAGCCCTAGACCTCCTCTGTAACTCAAAACATGCAACCTGTAGAATTTTTTAAACATCGCCTATGGAGATTTTAAAGGGTAAAAGTTTGTCGCCATTCCACGAGCGGACGCAATTTTGAAGCGTGACTTGTTGGGTATAAATTTACTCGGCATAACATTACTTTTCACAATTTAAAAAAAAATTGGGCTAACTTTACCGTTGTCTTATTTTTTAATTCAAAAAAGTGTATTTTTTCCCAAAAAAGTGCGCTTGTAAGACCGCTGCGCAAATACGGTGTGAAAGAAAGTATTGCAACAACTGCCATTTTATTCTCTAGGGTGTTAGAAAAAAATAATAATAAATATATATATATATATATATATAAAATGTTTGGGGGTTCTAAGTAATTTTCTAGCAAAAAAAGTTTTTAACTTGTAAAACACCAAATCTCAGAAATAGGCTCGGTAATGTAGTGGTTAAAAGAAAAACATGATATAAGCGCCATTGGTTTCTTGTTGGTTAGGCTGATCTTATGGCTTCAATAGGTTCTGGGCCAGCGGCTTAGAAATAATATATAGGATCAGCAGCATTTTCATATGGAGGTTACCAATGGCACAGTGGCTCATATATTATTTATTTTATCAGTTTTATTTTTATAGGTAAATGCCCAATTAATATTTAGAAATCTACAGTCCCTGACAAAAGTCTTGTCGCTTCTCTATTTTGTAGAAACTCCTGCTATTAACCTGACTTTTAATTAATCAATTGGTTAGAAATAGCTCCTATGAAAAGCTAAAGCCCTCCCAAATGATGTTTAATGCACTGAAATAAATTAGTTTCACTGAAAAAAGATTTATCATTTAATCAAGACAGACAGGTCAAATTTTGGCAAGACAAAAGTTTTGTCGCCTATACAGAAATTGAACAGCTTTACTGAAAATCCCAAAATATGTCAGCAAATTAAGTAGTGGTGCTGTGAGATCCAAATGTAATATCTTGCATGACTTCTATGAGCTTGAAGGACAGCATCCATGCGGTTTGGCAAGGATTCATACAATTTATTGATGAAGTCATCAGGAATGGCAAAGAAAACAGTCTTGCATGCCTCCCAGAGTTCATCAGTATTCTTTGGTTTCGTCTTCCATGCTTCATCTTTCATCCTACACCACATATGCTCAATGATGTTCATGTCTGGTGACTGGGCTGGCCAATCCTGGAGCATCTTGATCTTCTTTGCCTTAAGAAACTTTGATGTGGAGATGGAAGTGTGCGATGGAGTCCATCCTTTTAGCAGGCTGTGACCCTTGGCAAATGCCGCACAGTTTTTCAATTGTCTTTTGTTTAGTGCTGGCTTATGGGCACTGATTCGACCATGGAGGCCATTTCGAGACAGAATCCGACAAACTGTTTTGGTTGACACAGGGACTTCAGGTGACCAGGTCTTGTGGAGCTCTGCTGCAGTTGAAAATAGGCTGGCCTTGGATTTTCGAGCCAACAAACGGTCCTCTCGAGCAGTTGTCTTGCGGCGTTGGCCTGACCTGGCCTTGTCCAAAACGTCTCCAGTCTCTTCAAATCTTTTTTTTATCCTCTGAACTTGACGCTGAGACACATTGAAGGTGTCTGCCACATCAGCAGTGGATCTGGTCTTCAGCCTCTTGATAATCAACACTTTAGTCTCCGGGTGAATCTTAGGCATGTTTGCAGAGGTCTAGTTGCAGTTGAGAAGGTCTAGTGTACTGGTGTTCTTTTTATACACACCTGAGACCTAATTGATCCATTATTAGTCACAGGTGAAGCTCATATAACAAGGCGACAACACTTATGTCTTGGCAAAAATTGACTCAATGGGCTTTACCAAGCTGTGAATATTAGAATACTTTTTGTCAGTTTAGTTTTGCACTGAAACATTATTACAAAAGCTGTTGGGATTAAAATGACCCATTTCTTGTAACAAAATCTTGATTAGAAATATATTTTAGCAGCACTTCAGGTCAATTTGTACACAAGCGACAAGACTTTTGTCAGGGACTGTAGTTGCTTTTCTCAACTTTTGGTCATTAGAATTTTTTGTTGAGTAGTCTAGGTTCAATACTGAATTTTCACAACTTTTTATTATACCTGCAAAATATGTTTTGATTTATTTTTAAAAATCTCCTCAAAAAACACATGACAAGCCATTGCCATTTTGTTAATATTCCTAGATATAACAAAAGCTGAACAACATGCTAGTAGTAGAAGTAGTAAATAAATAATAAAAATGGGATGCAATTTTGAACCACCTAATTCTTTTAGTATAATGTTGAGAATATGTAATAATTTGTGATTTGGGCTCCTAACTAGAAGCACCTGCCTGATGCTAAATTATATTATATATATATATATATATATATATATATATATATATATATATATATATATACACACACACACACACACACACACACACACACACACATTGTACATTCACAATGGTCCCCATCAGTGCTGAAAAATAGGATTTTTTGTACTCACCGTAAAATCCTTTTCTCTGTCGTCCATGGACGGACACAGCCTTCTCAATCCTTGACAAAGTGGGTTATGTTCCGGTCCCTCCAGACATAACCCTCCGCCCTGCAGTCAGCAGCTCAGTTCGTAACAAGCAGTACAAACCTAAAAAAGGAGGAGTGGGTGCTGTGTCCGTCCATGGACGACAGAGAAAAGGATTTTACGGTGAGTACAAAAAAATCCAAATTTTCTCTTTTCGTCCATGGACGGACACAGCCTTCTCAATCCTTGACAAAGTGGGACGTCCCAAAGCAGTATCAAAAAACGAGGGGTGGGAACAGTATCAAAAAAACAACTAACTTCACCCCAAACAAGCAGAGCTCCTAAACGGAGGAGTTGCAACCTCAAACAGCCGCCTGCAAAACCTTGCGGCCGAAGGAAGCATCTGAAGATGCACTCACAACAACCTTGTAAAATTTAGAGAAAGTATCACTAGCGACCAGGGTGCCGTCTTGCACACCTGTGAGACAGACGCTTGATGTCGGAAAGCCCAGGAAGCACCAATTGCCCTGGTTGAATGTGCCATGACCGGAAAGGTGGGCGCCCGCCCCTTAAGGGCATAGGCCTGAATGACGGTCTGTCTGATCCACCGAGAAATGGTGGCCGATGAGACCGCCAGGCCCTTTTGTGGACCAGACAAATAGTGAGTCAGACCTCCGAAACGGAGCCGTAACAGACAGGTACACCCGCAAGGCACGTACCACGTCTAAAGTATGGAGCGCAGTCTCTCTGGGATGTGACGGCCGAGGACACAAGGATGGTAACACAATGTCCTCATTCAGGTGAAAAGCCGAAACTACGTTTGGAAGAAAGGAGGGCTGCGGGCGTAGCACCGCTTTTATCCTTATGGAGGACCAAGTATGGTGACTTGCAAGACAAGACCGTCAATTCAGAAACCCTTCTGACAGAGGTAATGGCCACTAGAAAAGCCACCTTCTGAGATAGTGTCAAGAGAGGAATCTCTCGGATGTTCGAAAAAAGAGGTTCCTGAAGAATCGAGAGCACCAGATTTAAATCCCATGGAGGAAGAGGTGGTCTAATTGGGGGAGCCACATGTCGAACCCCCTGCACAAGTGCCCACCAGGGAATGGGTCGCCAAAGGTCATTGAAAGAAAACAGCCAAGGCTGATATCTGACCTTTAATGGTGCTTAAGGCAAGTTTCTGATCTACTCCATGCTGTAAAAACAGCAGGATCCTGGAAACCGAGTACGTCCGTGGACGCCACACCATTTCTTCACAGATAGAGATGTGGGCCTTCCAAGTACGATGGTAGATCTTTCTGGAAGAAGATTTCCGTGCCCTCAGCATGGTTGAAATGACCGAATCCGAAAGACCTCGGTCCCTTAGTACCTGGCGCTCAATAGCCATGCCGTTAAAGCCAGACACTGTAAAGCAGGATGAAGTATGGGACCTTGAGACAGAAGGTTCTCCCGCATTGGCAGCCGCCAGGGTACGTCCACCACCAGGCGCATGAGGTCGGCATACCAAGGACGCCGGGGCCAATCTGGCACAATTAGAATCACCGGGATCCCCTCGGTCTCCACTCGGAGTAGACGAGGTAGCAACTTCAGTGGGGGATAGGCATAAATTAGCCGGTCTGGATCTCTGACCTGGCCACGAATCTCGACACCTTGCGATTGAGTCGAGAGGCCAGGAGGTCCACGTCCGGCGTGCCCCACCTCCGGCAAAGGAGTTGAAACACCTCCGGGTGCAATGACCATTCCCCCTGGTCTAGCATCTGGCGACTCAGATAGTCCGCCTGCCAGTTTCCTACGCCCGGAATGTAGACAGCCGACAGAGCCAGCATGCTTCTTTCCGCCCACCGCAGGATGTGAGCGACCTCGGACGCTGCAGCCGAGCTCCTTGTTCCCCCCTGATGGTTGACATAGGCCACCGCTGTGGCGTTGTCTGACTGAATCCTGATCGGGCGTCCCTGTAGTCTCCCCGACCACGAGGAGACACACAGTCTGATCGCCCGAAGTTCCAGGACATTGATCGGTAGACGGGATTCGTCTGGAGTCCAGCGACCCTGGGCCGACTGGACGTCCGTCGTAATCACAGTCCAATGGAAGGGAAGGAACGACTTCCCTGACTGAAGAGCCAGGGATCTCAGCCACCAACTCAAAGAAGCCCTGACCAGGCGACTGATCTGAATCTGTTGATCCAGAGACCATGGAGATTTGTTCCACTTGGACAGGATCTCCTTCTGCAAGACTCAAGTGTGGAATTGGGCATACGGTACTGCCTCGAAGGAGGCTACCATGAGACCCAGAACTCGCATGCAAAAGCGGAGAGAAGACCATTTGCGGGATGTCAATAACCTAACCGCAGACTGGAGAGTCTGCAATTTTTCCAAAGGAAGGAAGACTCTCGCCTCCTTGGAGTCCAGAATCAACCCTAGGTACTCCAAACGTTGAGTCAGTGTCAGGACCGACTTCTGAATGTTTAACACCCAACCGAATTCTCGGAGGGTCTGACTGGCTATAGCCACATCCTCCTCTAATTCTGAGCCAGAAGCTGCTCTCAGAAGAAGATCGTCCAAGTAGCCCACAATAGCAATGCCTCGCTGTCTCAGCAAAGCTAGAATCAGGGGCGAGCACCTTGGTGAACACCCTCGGTGCTGACGCTAGGTCAAAGGGGAAGAGCCACAAACTGATAGTGGTCTTCGCCGATTGCAAAGCGCAGAAACCTCTGGTGTCTTGTGCAGATTGGGACATGCAAGTATGCGTCCTTGATGTCCAGGGATGCCAGAAAGTCCCCCGGATGGAGCGCAGCAACCACTGAACGAATGGATTCCATGCGGAACGTCCGCACCTTTACAAAGACATTTAAGGCTTTGAGGTCCAGGATCGGACGGACTCCGTCCTTCTTCGGGACCACAAACAGATTCAAATAAAACCCCTGAAACCTCTCCTCCAGTGGTACAGGTAAGATCACGCCGACCCCAGCAAATCTTGCACTGCCCCCAATAGGGCAGACCGACGGGCCGGAAGAAGAGGGAGATTTGAGGGAAAGAATCTGTTTGGTGGACAGGAAAGAAACTCGATCCTGTACCCCGACGTGACCACCTCGCAGACCCACTGGTCGGAGAGCAGGGAGGTCCACCGTGCTGTGAACCTGCAAAGCCGTCCCCCCACCCATGAGTCGGGCGGGGGCAAAACTTCATGCAGTGGCAGGCTTACTTGCTGGCTTGTTGGGCTTGCGCACCCAGGGATGCTTCTGTCCCCCAGCTGGACCCTTTTCAGCTTGGGAGGGTCTACCCACAGGCCCTGACTGACGAAAATACCGCTTCTGCGTGGGAAAGGAAGGACACGGCCTACGGCGCGGCTCCTTCCCCTTAGTGGACTGAGGGAGAAGAGTGCTCTTACCTCCAGTGACATCCTTAACCTTCCTGGCGGCATTCCCGAGTCTGGCTCGGGGTTAAATTTCAGCACCAAAAGCGGTAACCCTGAGCCAGACTCGGGATTGCATCGCAGTAATCCAGGCAGAGTTACTTACCTTGTCCCCTGGATCCTGCGATGCCTCCCCGCTGTGTGATCGAGCTGTCTCCTCGCTCGATTCACACAGTGCCCGAGTGCCGCCGAGCTCCGTTCCCTGCGACATTACGACGCACGGGGACGGAGATCGGCGCCAAATTCAAACAAGTTAAAACACAGTACACATACAGTATACTGTAATCTTACAGATTACAGTACTGTATAAAAAAATTACACACCTCCTTTGTCCCTAGTGGTCTGCCCAGTGTCCTGCATGCACTTTTATATAATAAAAACTGTTCTTTCTGCCTGGAATTTGGAGATTGTCCATAGCAACCAAAAAGTGTCCCTTTACGTCAAAAGTGGTTTTAGACCAGCTAGAAAACAGCGATAATAAATTAGAATCACTCGCAGAATTGAGCGATAGCGATTTGTGGGGAAATTCGTCATCAAACACTGAAAAACACTTTTATTATTATGTGTTATAATTATTTTATAGTTATTTATTATATTATAATTTATGTTTTTTTTTTTTTACTTTATCATACCCGGGATGTCTACTAGACTCTGGTTTGGACAGATTTAAGTGAGTTATTCCTAAGAATTGCAGGCCTACAATATAAAACGCCAAATTTCCATGCAGAATAATGGTACCGCTTTCAGCACCTAAAATCTGACGGAATCATACCACCAGGGAGGTTAATGATGCCATCCAACGAGGAGCCAAAAAGCCTCCCATCTTTGAAGGGTAAGTCTGCCAGGGCTTTCTTGGAAGTCTGGTCAGCAGACCAGCATTTCAGCCCAATCAGGCGGCGCATTACCACCGCAGATACAGAAGCCCTGGAGATCAAGGGGGCTGCATCCAGAGTGGCATCACATACATATACAAGGCCCTGTACCAACTGGTCGGCCAGTCTTACACACTCCAGAGGGAGCTGATGTTCCTCCACAGCCTGGTGCAAAATCTTTTCCCATTCAGTGAGTGTCTGAGACACCAAGGTAGCAGCCAAACTAGGCCGCAACGCAGACCCCAGCAGGGTGAACATGGACCTGCTCAGCGCCTCGGACCTCCTATCAGTATGGTCCTTAAATGCAGGGGTCCCCTCAACAGGGAGAGTGTTTACTTTATTTAACCGAGCGACGGGGGGGGGGGGGTCAACAACCGGAGGAGAAGCCCATTTTTTCAAAAGGCTCTCCTCAAAAGGGATACCTGACCGCCAGGCGCTGAGGAACCACAAAAGGTCCTCTGCGGCTTTTCCCATTCCTTATCTATGAATTTATCAAAGAAGGACACATAGGGAAACACCTTCACAGAGCTGGTCGATTTGTGTGACCCCCTCCGTGGACGCCTCAGCTGCACCATCCAGCTTGAGAGTGTCCCTCACAGCATTGATAAGTGCACCCACAAGTGCCCTGTCATGCGCTGACCCGGATGAAGGGTCTTCTTCACAAGAAGGGTCCTGGTCCGCATCCTCTGATAACCCAAAACCGGGGTCCTGTGCCGCAGCTAGGCCCGGGTCTGAGTCAGAGCATTCCCCTGGGGATGGGGGAGCGCTTTTTACCTCCCTTACGCTCGCACGCCGCTTCCACCCTGGCAACAAATGATTCCAGGACTGCCGACAAAGCGTCCATGGTCACCGCAGGTGCAGGGGCACCGGCTGCTGCCACTGGCATGTTTGGGGAAGAAGGGCCAGACACTGACTCAATAATTACAGCTCTCAGGGACTTAGACAAAAGACTGCAAAGTCCACCCTCCTTGCTGCACTGCCCGGGGGGGGGGGTTACCCAGGGGACTCACCACCCAGCAGGAGACCGCTCAGCGCCGCTGCCCGCCTTCTGTACACAGCGTGTGTGAGGAGAAACTGTGAGGATAATTGTGCTGCGCGCTTTTAATGAAGCCAGCACTAGAGGCCAAAACCGCATCCAAAATGGCCGCAGCAAGAAAAGGGCGCGACCACAAGAAAATGGCCGCCCGCAATAACAACCTGCGCCATAGTGCGGCCACTGCAAAACGGCCGCCAATGGAAAAAATACATATAAAACAGGAGGCATACAAGAAAATGGCAGCAAAAATGGCGCCCGACAATGCAATGCGGACGAGAAGGCCGCACACAGGGACTTCAGCAGAGCGGAGCCCCCCTCACAGATAAGCGAGCCCAGGCACCCCACAGCCCCCCCCCCACAGGTACGCCCCGGTCGCAGCGCGCGCTGCTAGAGCAGAAGGGGAATTGACAGAGAGCAGGGAAAGGGAGGACAGGAGAACCCCTAATAACCTGAAACACCCAGCTGTTCCCACCCACCGAGGCAGGGGGAAAAGTACTTACCCGTCCTGCGAGGACTTGCTGGTGCGTCCCTGACAGGCCTACAACTGATGGTACGGAGTAGCCGTCGGCCCGGTTCACTATAAGTGAGGCAACAAGCAGCCCAGTCATATGTGGACCCCGAAGCATGTGCTCAGCGACCACCCCTGGAGCCATGGGGTACGTCGTGGCAGAACCAGCGTGAAGCTAAGGACTGGCACGCTCGATGGTCGGAACTGGGAAGACTACAAGGATCTATAATATCCAGCCTGTTGCCCAGCCGGCAGTTGATAGAAGATATAAAAAAAATGTAATAAAATAAAAAATTCTTCTGGACTCTGGGCCCAAAGGGAGCCACGTCCTTCTCCTCTGCTAGGCAGAAAAAAACTGAGCGGCTAACTGCAGGGCGGAGGGTTATGTCTGGAGGGACCGCCCCCTGGGCGGGGCTGTTCAACTCTGATTGTTATAACCTGTGTAAACATTTAACATGTTCTGCCTAGTCCTCTCCTATGAACGGGAACATAACCCACTTTGTCAAGGATTGAGAAGGCTGTGTCCGTCCATGGACAAAAAGAGAAACACTTACTAGAAGATAAAATTCATCTGATTTTAATTATTTCGAACATTGCATCCTGCATTAGAAATCTACAAAGAGACATTGGGCTCTTTGCAAATTTAAGTCTTTACAAATATTTTAATAAAAAAAAAAAAAAATTGTTTTAAATCTTTGTAAATAGGCCCCACAATGCGTAGACCATTCTCCTGACCTGTCAATAAAATTATTTTGTATTCTTTGTACTGTGTATGAATAACTTACAAATATAGAGCAAACATGGAGCTCAATAGTCACTTGACAATTGAGGGTAATGTAATGAAATTTTTGGTTTATAGGAAAAGATCCAGAAAAACCCGAAAACATAACAGCAGAAGACATGGCCCTTTGACCTGACCACAGTTTTCTTCTCAAAATGTCTTGTCTGGCTATAAATTTCCCTAAAATAAGAATAATTAAGTCACAAGTTTTCTTTTTTCAGTTACCAGAAGTCCTTGAAATAATACATCATTTTTATCTGGGAGGAATAACTGTGAATACTTACAACAATACATTACAAAAGTTCTTACTGAAATCTCAAGCCTCGTATACACGGCCGAGAATCTCATCAGGAAAAAACACGAAGAATCTTGTCCCGGCCGAGTGTACTCACGCTCAATTAAAAAAAAACGCCGTTCTTTTGAATGGAACGAACGCGGTGACGTCATCGACTACTACGAGCGTGCGCTCGTCACAATCGATGCTGCTGCCGCCATCTTGCTACACCCTACCTATGCCTAGGAAGCTACTGCGCATGCATCAAAGTCATTTAGAGCATGCGCGGGTTTCCACGGCGACAGGTAAGCGTACACACTCTCGGGTTTCTCGTCGGGAAACCGGCCGACGAGAATCTCGACGAGAAAATAGAGAGCAGGTTCTCTATTTTTCTCGTCGAGATTCTGGCCAGTTTTCTTGACGAGAAACCTGAAAGCCTCGTACACACGGCCGGTTTTCTCGGCAAGAAAGCTCTCCCAGCAGTTTTCTTGTCGTTTCTTGGCGAGAAAACCGGCCATGTGTACGAGGCTTTAGGTAGAAAACATGTGCCAAACCCCAAAGCCCCATAAGAAATTTATGTAGACCCCTGTTCATTTTATTTCTATTGCACTGGAGTCTACTGCACCACTTTTCTGGGAGGCCAGAATAAGAGCAAGCTTCAAATATACTGATTGTAAAAAACCTCTTTAAAAATAGTCAACCTCTAATTTAATGTTTATACTCAGAGGACACATCGCATGCCACCTTTTCCAACATTGGAGACCAGAGTGATCTGGAATGTTTGCTTTCACCCCCACCACACACACACACACAATTTGCATAATTCCATGTTTGATGTAATGGGAGGGTTCTGCTGTTTCAAACAAGCTATATGTAAGACAAAATTATTGTGTGTACATGTGTATGGGGGTTGTAAATAATGAAAATCTCCTAACATGAAAACCTTATAGATTATACCTACCGTGTATAACCATAAAAGATTATGTTATATACTGTTTGTATCGTGAAAAAAAATCAAGCGTCCGAAATATTGTAAATTGAAAAATCAAGTCCTTATAACCTCCAAACAGGAAAAAATAAAATAAATTTATATATATATATAAATACATACATACATACATATATACACACACACATATATATACCGCATATACTCGCGTATAAGCCGACCCGAATATAAGCTGAGGCACCTAATTTTACCACAAAAAACTGGGAAAACATATTGCCTCGAGTATAAGCCTAGGGTGGGAAAATGCAGCAGCAACTGGGTAAACAATGCCCAGTTGCAGTCTCTCACTGTGCCCAGTTGCAGTCTCTCACGGTGCCCAGTTGCAGTCTCTCACGGTGCCCAGTTGCAGTCTCTCACGGTGCCCAGTTGCAGTCTCACACGGTGCCCAGTTGCAGTCTCACACGGTGCCCATATGCAGCCGTACCTTTCATTAGTAAAACAGCATGTGTCTCCCGCTGTGTAATCCATATGCAGCCATACCTTTCATTAGTAAAACAGCGTGCATCTGCCGCTGTGTAATCCAGTCTGTTCGGCCGTCCATTGTAAGAAAGCCCCGCCTCCTCCTCGTCCATCCGTGATAGAAGAACAATGACATGATGCTGGGAAACTGTATCAGTGTTCCGCCTATCACAGACGAGGAGGAGGCGGGCTGTCTTACAATGGACGGCCGAACAGACTGGATTACACAGCGGCAGACAGACGCTGTTTTACTAATGAAAGGTACGGCTGCATATGGATCACACAGCGGGAGACACATGCTGTTTTACTGCTGACTCGAGTATAAGCCGAGTGGGTAGGTTTTCAGCCTAAAAAATGGGCTGAAAAACTTGGCTTATACTCGAGTATATATACACACACGCACACACACACACACACACACACAGTATCTCACAAAAGTGAGTACACCCCTCACATTTGTGTAAATATTTTTTCTTTTTCGTACATCACGGGACACAGAGCGACTTAGTCATTACTAATGGGTTATATAGATTACCTTCAGGTGTTGGCACTGGCCAATTCCAAACCGGAAGTACCCTCCCCTATATAAGCCCCTCCCATCCGGGAGCACCTCAGTTTTTTGCCAGTGTCTAAGGTGTTGGCCAAAGAGTAACATGTGTTTTCACTGGGCTTGCGTACAGGTTCTTTTGGGCCTTAGTAAGCTGTTCCGGATCCCACCAAAAAAGCTTCATAGCTAAACGGTCGGTACCCGGGCCTTGCAGCAGAAGAGCAAGGTTTTGCCTGTAATGCCTCTCTTAGGAGGGCTGGACCCTGGGATCCAGAGCTCTGGTCATACCCACGACCAAGATGTTGTCTGTGCAGGGTGCTATACAGGTCCAGGGGAGTGGAATCCTTGGGAACCCGGTCCCTGAAGGTTTAATTACAATGCCTGCCGTGATAGGTGAAGTTTGGACTTCTGTGGACCAAACAAAGTCCTGCGGCGGGGATCAGGTAAGTGGGGGCCCCCAGGAACTTGGTTCTATTGGGGGACCCCCAAGCCTAATTTGTCTTTCTGTCTGTTACCTAACGGTATTCCCGCTAATATCTGTGTTTGCCTGTAACTACTGAAAATGTAAAATTTTAATAGTAGTCAAGAAAAAAAAATAAAAAAAGGGACCGCGGTACCCGTGTTAAACCACTAGAGGCCGCTGTAGTCCATTTTTCTTGTCATGTGGATCTTTGGTTTTCTCAAGTCAAAAGATCCAGGCAGTTGGTAAGTTTCTCTGTGGGAATCCACTTCCTCTGCCCTGTTGCTGCGCTCATCCACCGCACAGGCCCTCCGGCAAAAAGGGCCCTGGCTCCTAGTCCCTGTTTGATTTCGAAAAGGGCGCCAATGGTGCACGGGCGCGCGCTCGTGCACGCGCCTCCTATGAAAAAAAAAAGGGGCGGGGCGGCTGGATGACGCTCGATGCGCGCCGCGGCGCTTCTGCGCATGTGCAGGCGTCCCAGCAGGGTTAAAAGACACAGTACAAGTGTCAGCTGGATGCAAACAGAGCTAGCAACAAACAGTGGCACACAGAGGCGGTTGATGCAGACATCCCCATAGAAAGGCACTTTAGTGGACACCAGCTGGTATATAGCAGCAACTGTGTTAGACTATTACCAGCAAAAATTGGTGTATGACGACGGGAATACCTCAGCTTTGTGCTTAAAGGATATGTCGTCCAGACGCTCCGGAAATAGGTCTTCCAGGAAGCCAAAGGGGTCTCCATCGGGCTCTGAGGATATTGGGCATGCTTGTACTGCACCAATCTCCCCTGAGAATTCAGAGGTCAGTAGCCATAGAAACCCCGCAGGAGTGCCTGGTGCTGCGGCTGTCCCCAGTCCACCTGCTCCTGTATATATAACAGAGGAGGTTTTATCCTCAACTCTGGGAGGATTGGAAGAGAGATTAACAGCATTGATCGCTGCTTCCCTGTCACAGGAAAAGCGCGTCCGATCTCCGTCTCCTCCTTCAGAGTGCCTGTTAGTGGAGGAACAGCCCCACACAGAGATCGACCTACCTGAAGGGGATCAGGATGAGGTTGATTCAGTTATGGAGGAATCAACAGTGGAAGAACCTTTCTCAGCATCTCAGGCTGAAAGATTATGGGTTCAGTCTCTGACTAACATGGTCCGATCAGCATTTAAAATGCCTCTGGCGGAACCACCATCCACTACGGTTTCCTCGCTGGGGTCGCTAAAAGCTCCCCAGGCTGTCTGTTCCCTCCCAATCCACCCTTTATTAGAAGGGCTTATTTACCAGGATTGGGAGCATCCTGATAAAATATTTGCTCCCCCCAAGAGATTTCCGGCGATCTATCCCATGGAGGATAAGTTCATAAAAAAATGGAGGGTCCCTACAGTGGACGCAGCCATCTCTTCTGTGAACAAATCACTGACATGTCCAGTAGATAATGTTCCAATGTTCAAAGACCCAATAGATAAAAAATTGGAGTCTTTACTAAAATCTGCTTTCTCTACAGCAAGCATGGTGACACAACCTGCGGTAGCAGCGATTGGAGTCTGCCAAGCAGTGAAAGATCAGTTGAAACAAGTCTTAAGGGACTTACCAGATCAGCAGGCTCTTGCCCTAGCTGACCTGCCTAGAGCCTTGTGTTTTGCGGTGGACGCCATAAAGGATACAATCCAACAGGCCTCCCGCTTTACGCTGTCTATAGTACATATGCGTAGGCTTCTGTGGCTCAAAAACTGGTCTGCTGAAGCTCCCTGTAAAAAACTGCTGGTTAGCTTCCCATTTCATGGAGAACGCTTATTTGGAGAAGATCTGGTCAAATATATCCAGAAAATTTCTGCCGGTAAAAGTTCACTAAGTTACCGGTTAAGAACAAGGGTAGAAGTCCTTCTTTTAAGAGGCCTACTTCTCCAGTCCCTGGCACATCGGCTGTGAAACAGTTCAGACGGCCTCCGCGGTCAAATCCAGAGGGCAGAAATCAGGGACAATCACAGGGTAACAAAAAACCCTGGGTCAAGAGAGGTACAAAACCTCCCCCTAAGTCATGAAGGGTTGCCCCCACTCAGTCGGGTGAGGGGAAGACTTCAGTTGTTCACAGAGACCTGGCGGGACACCATCAGAGATGGGTGATCTCCGCAGTAAGTCTGGGATACAGGCTTGAGTTAAAAGACATTCCTCCTGCCCATTTTATAAGGTCAAACGTGCCAAGCGATCCCCAGAAGAGTGGATCCCTCCTTCTGGCACTAGAGCAACTATTGCCCCAAGGGTAATCATGAAGGTTCCCTTGAAAGAAAACGGGTTCGGGTTTTACTCGAACCTTGTCACAGTCCCCAAACCAAATGGGGACATGAGGCCCATATTAAATATAAAAGGGCTAAACAAGTTCCTACATATCAGGACTTTTTCGGATGGAGTCGATCCGATCGGTGGCCACCGCCCTACAAGGGCAGGAATGGTTAGCCTCGATCGACATAAGGGATGCTTATTTGCATTTTCCCATCTGTCCGGCCCACCAGAAATTTCTACGCCTTGCAGTAGAAGGGCGCCATTTTCAGTTCAGAGCCTTACCTTTCGGTCTGGCCACGGCACCACGAGTGTTCACAAAAATTCTGGCCCTACGATTGGCCAAACTAGGAACACAAGGTGTAACGATAATGGCATATCTAGACGACTTGTTGCTGATAGACCACTCAGTGAAAAAAACTAGAAGTGGTCGTTCACAAGATAATCAAGTATCTGGAATCTCACGGTTGCATTATCAACCGAGACAAGTCAGCCCTAAAACCAGTCAAAAGCCTGGAATACTTGGGGGCTAAGACTGATTTTCTTACCTCCAGAGAAGGTGTCGTCTTTGAAAGATTTGACCCACTTAGTGGGTACAAAAAAGAAAAACCATCCATACGCCTGTGTATAAGGCTGCTGGGAAAAATGGTGGCTTCATTCGAATCGGTACCCTACGGTCAATTCCATTCAAGGAACTTGCAGAGGGCCATACTGTCAGCCTGGAACAAAAAAGTTCAGGCTTTAGACTTACCAATGTCCCTGTCCCCTTCCGTTCGCAAGAGCCTCCATTGGTGGTTGGTGCCCCAGAATCTGGAAAGGGAAACCCTTCAGTCCGGTTTCTTGGAAGGTGGTCACTACAGTTGCCAGCCTCATAGGCCGGGGGGCAGTACTGGAGCAATGGTCTCTCCAGGGCAAGTGGTCAGAAGCAGAGAAGGCCCTGCCCACCAATCTCTTAGAGATACGAGCAGCCCGGTATGCCCTAGTAGCATGGACATCCAAACTCCAAGGGTCACCTGTCAGAATTCAATCAGACAATGCCACAGCAGTGGCATATATCAATCTCCAGGGTGGCACCAGGAGTCGTGCAGCCCAGAGGGAATCGAATTGCATCCTGGAATGGGCAGAAAGGTATGTCACAGCCATATCCGCGGTTTTCATCCCAGGAGTGGAAAATTGGAGAGCAGACTTTTTAAGTCGCCAGCAATTATGCCCGGGGGAATGGTCTCTTCACCCCGAGGTTTTCCAGGCAATATGCCAGCGGTGGGGAACACCGGATGTAGATCTGCTAGCATCCAGATTCAACGCAAAGGTGGACAGATTTGTGTCTCGCACAAAGGATCCCCTAGCTTGCGGTTCAGATGCCCTAGTGTTCCCTTGGGATCAGTTCAAGCTGATATATGCATTCCCACCGCGATTAATCCGCAGAATCAGGGTAGAAAAGAAACCAGTGATTCTGGTGGCTCCAGCGTGGCCCCGAAGGGCATGGTACGCGGAGATTGTAAAAATGTCAGTGGGAAGTCCTTGGACCCTCCCACATCGTCCGGACCTGCTTTCGCAAGGACCGATATACTACCCTTCCTTACCAGCCCTAGGTTTGACGGCCTGGCTATTGAAGCCCACATTCTAAAAAAGAGAGGGCTCTCTAATCCTGTGGTATCTACCATGATCAATGCCAGGAAGCCGGTATCCAGGCAGATCTATTATAGGATCTAGAAGGCGTACATCACGTGGTGTGAGGCCAGGAAATGGCATCCACGTAAGTACGTAATAGGTAGGATTCTGGACTTCCTACAGTGGGCTGTACATAGGAAGCTTGCCTTGAGTACTATCAAGGGTCAGACGGCCTTGTCAATATTTTTTTCAAAGGCCCTTGGCTTTGCATTCATTAGTCAAAGCTTTCATACAAGGAGTGATGCGTATTAGCCCTCTGGTTAGTATTCCCATATGTCCATGGGACTTAAACCTGGTTCTGTCGGTTCTACAGAAACAACCATTTGAACCATTGCGGCACATTTTCTTGGTTCTTTTCACCAGGAAATAGATTTTCTTAGTAGCCATTTGTTCGGCTAAAAGAGTATCGGAATTAGCCGCCTTGTCCTGTAAGGAGCCATATCTGGTTATCCATAAGGACAGAGTAGTGTTACGTCCTCATCCAGCCTTCTTCCTAAGGTGGTATCGAGGTTCCATTTGAACCAAGATGTGGTTCTTCCTTCCTTTTTCCCCAAACCTAGTTCGGTAGAGGAGAAGTTATTGCATTCTTTGGATGTAGTAAGAGCAGTTAAAGCTTATCTTAAAGCCACTGCTCAGATTCGTAGAACGGATACTTTGTTTGTTCTGCCGGAAGGCCCCAGAAAGGGTCAGGCAGCATCAAAAATCTACTTTAGCCAAGTGGATTCGACAGGTCATAATACAAGCCTATGGCTTGAAAAGGAGACCGCCTCCGTTCAAAGTTAGGGCGCACTCCACAAGAGCAGTTGGAACTTCATGGGCAGTGCATCACCAAGCCTCCCTGGCTCAAGTCTGTAAGGCCACAACATGGTCCTTAGTACACACGTTTACTAGATTCTACCAGGTAGACGTCAGAAGTCAGGAGGATGTCGCCTTTGGGCGCAGTGTGTTGCAGGCCGCAAAAGAGCCTCATGCCTGATGGCGCCCAGCTTATGTATCCCTCCCCTCATTTGGCATTGCTTTGGGACGTCCCATTAGTAATGACTAAGTTGCTCTGTGTCCCGTGATGTACGAAAAAGAAAAAGGGATTTTTATAACAGCTTACCTGTAAAATCCTTTTCTTGGAGTACATCACGGGACACAGAGCTCCCACCCCTCTTTTTGGGACACTTATTGCTTGGCTACAAAACTGAGGTGCTCCCGGATGGGAGGGGCTTATATAGGGGAGGGTACTTCCGGTTTGGAATTGGCCAGTGCCAACACCTGAAGGTAATCTATATAACCCATTAGTAATGACTAAGTCGCTCTATGTCCCGTGATGTACTCCAAGAAAAGGATTTTACAGGTAAGCTGTTATAAAAATCCCTTTATTATATCTTTTCTTGTGACAACACTGAAGAAATTACACTTTGCTACAATGTAAAGTAGTGAGTGTACAGCTTGTATAACAGTGTCAATTTGCTGTCCCCTCAAAATAACTCACACAGCCATTAATGTCTAAACCGCTGGCAACAAAAGTGAGTACACCCCTAAGTGAAAATGTCCAAATTGGGCCCAATTAGCCATTTTCCCTCCCCGGTGTCATGTGACTTGTTAGTGTTACAAGGTCTCAGCTTTGAATGGGGAGCAGGTGTGTTAAATTTGGCGTTATCGCTCTCACTCTCTCAAACTGGTCACTGGAAGTTCAACATGGCACCTGATGTCAAAGAACTCTCCTGAGGATCTAAAAAAAAAAGAATTGTTACTCTACATAAAGATGGTCTAGGCTATAAGAAGCTTGCCAAGAATCTAAAACTGAGCTGCAGCACGGTGGCCAAGACCAAACAGTGGTTTAACAGGACAGGTTCCACTCAGAACAGACCTCGCCATGGTCGACCAAAGAAGTTGAGTGCACATGCTCAGCGTCATATACAGAGGTTGTCTTTGGGAAATAGCTGTATGAGTGCTGCAAGCATTGCTGCAGAGGTTGAAGGGGTGGGGGGTCAGCCTGTCGGTGCTCAGACCATACGCTGCACGCTGCATCAAATTGGTCTGCATGGCTGTCGTCCCAGGAAGCCTATTCTAAAGATGATGCACAAGAAAGACGCACACAGTTTGCTGAAGAAAAGAAGTCTAAGGACGTGGATTATTGGAATCATGTCCTGTGGTCTGATGAGACCAAGATAAAACTTATTTGGTTCAGATGGTGTCAAGCATGTGTGGAGGCAACCAGGTGAGGAGTACAAAGACAAGTTTGTCTTGCCTACAGACAAGCATGGTGGTGGGAGTGTCCTGGTCTGGGGCTGTATGAGTGCTGCCGGCTTTGGGGAGCTACAGTTCATTGAGGGAACCATGAATGCCAACATGTACTGTGACATACTGAAGCAGAGCATGATCCCCTCCCTTTGGAGACTGGGCCGCAGGACAGTATTCCAACATGAGAACGACCCCAAACATACCTCCAAGACGGCCACTGCCTTGCTAAAAAAAGCTGAGGGTCAAGGTGATGGACTGGTCAAGCATGTCTCCAGACCTAAACCCTATTGAGCATCCGTGGGGCATCCTCAAATGGAAGGTGGAGGAGCGCAAGGTCTCTAACATTAGCCAGCTTAATGATGTTGTCATGGAGGAGTGGAAGAGGACTCCAGTGGCAACCTGTGACTCTGATGAACTCCATGCCCAAGAGGGTTAAGGCAGTGCTTGAAAATAATGGTGGCCACACACAATATATACACTTTGGGCCAAATTTGGACATTTTAACTTAGGGGTATACTCACTTTTGTTGCAAGCGGTTTAGACATTAACGGCTGTGTGTTGAGTTATTTTGAGGGGACAGCAAATTTACACTTTAATACAAGCTGTACACTCACTACTTTACATTGTAGCAAAGTGTATATTCTTCAGTGTTGTCACATGAAAAGATATAATAAAATATTTGCAAAAATGTGAGGGGAGTACCCACTTTTGTGAGCTACTATATATAGATATATCTATACATCGATATAGATGGATAGATAGATAGATAGAGATATACAGTCTCTCTCTCACTCTCACTCTCACTCTCAAAGTTTGGGGTTATTTAGCTCAAGTGTAGCACCCGCTAGCTAGAACAGTCCACACAAAATAGTTCCATTTCAGGGCTTGTTGGACAATTTTTAATAAAAGAAAGATCAAACTTCCAGAAATTAAAGCAAAGGGTTTCCCTCGCAGGGGGGTTTTCACCATCAGCACTAAATAACCGTATATTCAGCCTCCTGGCTTACACATGCAACATTGCAAACAAAATACTAAGCCACCTGGCTCTCTTTAGCAGCAGCGCCACTGCTCAGGCTCCCCCCACATGGAGCCCTCATGACTCCTGTCAGCGATCTCAGGCTTGGGTCTCTGGTTTTCACAGTGCAGACATGCACTCTCTGGCTTCTCCCTTGCAAGCCTGGACTCATCAGAAGGGTGGAGCCCAGAACCATCGTCAAGTATCTACAAATAGCCCAGCACACGCTTGACCAGTCAGTGTGCTGGTGGATCACAAAATCAGGATCCAGGACTCGGGATTTCATCCCACCCGGATCACTACAAAATCCCCAGGCTCCAGGTCCCAAAACTGATTTTCCTAAACAATGAGGAAACTGAAAAGCCAGTTTCATCCCAAATATGCAAACCCCCTGGAGCCTCTCAACCCGCCTGGTTGAGAATTCCGCGTCCTTCCCAACCACACTACCACAATATATATATATATATATATATATATATATATATATATATATATAAAATCTCCAATGACAGAAAAATACACCCCATGTCTTCACCCTTCATGCAATAGTGCACATCCAACACCAGTTGAAGGGTCTGCTCAGATCAATTATTGTGGCAATATGCTCATCAATATTATCCCTTTAAATGCTGCAGACCCAAATTCCCCACTCTGATCCTCCTCTATTTTTACAGGAAATCTATGTCGTCCACTTGTCACAGCACCCCAGAGATATTCAAGTAAACCGGGCTATACAATTGCAATCTCTTACTACCGCTATCAGTGTGACTTCAGCATGACGTCACAGGCTCGACTCCTCCCTGTTGCGCCACACAATTGGGCTTCTTCAGTAGGTGTCGGCAAGAGATTGCAATTGTATAGCGCTGTTTACCTGATTATCCTGTAAGTGTTTTTATATGCAGGGATGTTTTAATAAAATTAGCGATACAGAGTACACTAGGTCTATGCCTTTCTGCTTTGTATAATATGGGAGCTGAGCCCCTGGGGTGCTGTGACAAGTGGATGACATAGATTCCCTGTGAAAATAGAGGAGGATAAGAGTGGTGAATTCGGGTCTGCAGCATTTAAAGGGATAATATTGATGAGCATATTGCTACAATAATTGAGGTAAGCAGGCACTTCACCTGGTGGTGGATGTGCACTTTTTTCTGTCATTGATTTTTGTTTTGATTTTTTCACAATACATATATAACATAATCTCTTATAAGTTTTTTTTTTTTTTTGTGCTACACTATTTTTTTGGGTTTGAATCAGTACTGTAGAATTGAAGCAGTTCTCAAATATGTTACCAGCAGTGTTAAATTAGTTGTGAAGACAAGGAATCCTAATATGATATTTCTTTAGGTAATGTGTACCTTTAAATAGTCTTTATTTTTAATTCTAAAGTAACGTTTTCATACCTTTTTCATTCCATAGAGCATCACGGACCTGTAAGTGGGCATGTCCACATTGAGGCATAACTGGGAGACACTGCAGGTTCATAGCAAAGAAGGGAATTGGCTGGCTGGGGAAGCTGCTGTCAGTCAAGAGACAAGAGATTGGCAGGGGGCATGGCCGAACACTGACTATGGAAGATACAGGCACGCTGTGCACGGCTTGCCTGTATCTCTGAACGGAATGACAAACTGACATCACTAGCATGGATCGGCTTCAACCATGTATTACAGAAAGATTACAAGTTTACATACCTTACTGATATAAAAAAAGCACATATGAAATCCATTGACAGATTGACTAAAATAGAAATATGGACAAAGCTCTTTTGGCCATCCTGTACTTCTCATGTGGGTCACAGGAGTGCACTTAGTTCTTCTCTCCTTTGACCCGTGCTTAGGCCCACTGAAGACTGACATCAGAGAGCCGCTACAGACTCTGGAGAGATCCTAACAATAATGTCAGGATCTACCCAGATGCCTTACACTCAGCTGGCTCAGCCTCTTAGTGCAGCACTGAGAGCTTAAACCAGCCGTTTCCTGCCCTATTCTCCTGCTTGGCGCTCCAGTGACCACTGGAGGGGCATAGCACAGAGTGGTGACTGACAGAAATTAACTCTGCATAAAGATCTCTTCTCACTCTGATGTACTCATAACTTGATGGTGTAGGCAAGCTGCCTCTTTTGTCAGTTTGCTATATATTCCTATGAAAAATACATTAGAGCAGTCTTTCTTAAACTTTTTACCACAGAGGATCTCTTGCCTCCTTGTCCCCTTTTCCCCGTTATGCTAATGTTGCGATGGGGAACTGGGAAGGAGTTATTCATCTGGAACAACAATCCCTTTGACAGATATATCATCCATTTTAGCAGGTAGATCGACGATGTCCTGCTCATTTGGAATGGGAGCATGAACATGTTCTCCTCTTTTGTGTCCCACTGCAATAATAATGGTTTAGGTCTACATTTCACCCACGTGTTTTACCCCTGTTTACTTGTATTTTTGGATTTGAAGCGGTCCCATGGTTACTAAAAGTTATTGCAAACCTACGGGAGGCAACTCCCACTTACATTATTCCAGTTGTCACCACTTATCTTGACATAATAACATTCCCAGTTTCATAGATTGAGGAGAAATTGCTCTAAGCAGCAGGAATATATGGTGCCATGCTGCCCCAATGAGAAGGATCTGGCGTTCCAGCCAAAGGCCTTAGCAGAGCTTCATATTAATGTGGTCTATTACGCCTTGGGCTTGCTGCCCTTTCATCACATGTCATCATTGCTACCTGCGGAGATGCCGGCCCCTGGGGACTATGTAAGTGCTAACCATTAGGATTATATCGGTGTCATATGTAGCATGCAGTCTCGTCAATATTCCCATTGCACACTTTCCTGGAAAGTATGGCTCTTAAAATGGTGGGTGCTGTAGCGATTACCAGTTGGGTCCTGGAAACATCAAGCAAGTGAACATATTCGCCAGCACACCATGGATCAACACTTCTGTCCAAAGGTATCTTTTATTTAGAAAGATCACATCACAAAAATAGGTGCAGCGTTTCGGAGCCACGCAGGGCCCCTTCGTCAGGCATGTGATGTAGCATGCATTCGTTGGAATGACCCTATGTGGTATACAACGAAGCTGGTTGCTGGTTTTTATAAGACTTTGCTTTTCTTACCTTTTAATAAAATGGACGCTCTGCAGTACAGTAACTGAGTCATTTGGAGGTTGTTTTTACATATGTAAGAACTCTTTTGAGCAATTCCATTTGCCAACAATACTGTCTCTAAATGCTGTTTTGGGTATTTGGATTATGAGATATTACCCCCTGATCACCTTGTTGGATGAAGCATTAAGATTTCTCTGCATCTTAATTTGAAGTCGTTAAATCTATAAAGCGTTTGATGAGCAAGACAAGATGTTGTTCTCTAAAGACATTTTTTGTAAAGTGTACTTATTTTTTAAAGGGACCCTGTCATCAGTGAATTATGTAAGAAACTACTGCTGATCACTCCTGTTAGTTATCTGGCTGTCATGCTGATGTTTTTACTTAATTACTTTGAGCCACAGACCTGTTATAAGGAATTCTCGCACTAATTTACAGCATGCTTGTTCTAGGTCTGTGACTGAAAAGTACTCAAACTGTTCACAGCAAAAAAAACTAGCATTGTCAGAATGATGCCAGCAATGGCAGCTTTTGAATTTATTTTATTACTTTAAGAGCAGTGGTTCCCAATTAGAATCTCAGGAGCTACATATAGCCAACTTTGATATTGCTTAGGCCCCTTTCACACTGAGGCGCATTTCAGGCGTTTTAGCGCTAAAAATAGCGCATAAATAACGCCTGAAATAATCCTGCCCCAGTATTCTCAATGTGAAAGCCTGAGGGCTTTCACACTGAGGCGATGCGCTGGCGGGAGGAAAAAAAATCTCCTGCAAGCCGCAACTTTTGAGCGGTGAAGGAGCGGTGTGTATACCGCTCCTTTACCGCTCCTGCCCATTGAAAGCAATGGGAAACCGTGGTAATACTGCCCGCAATGCGCCTCTGCAGAGGCGCATTGCGGGCGGTATTAACCCTTTTTCGGCCGCTAGCGGGGGTTAAAACCGCACCACTAGCGGCCGAATATCGCGGCAAATGCGACGGTATAGCGGCACTAAAAATAGCGCCGCTATACCGCCAGCGCACCTCCCCGCCCCAGTGTGAAAGGGGCCTTAGTGGATCCTCAGTAACTTTTCACACTAGCACTAGGGAAAATTATAGATATTTGATGTTATGCCATTACAATACACAGTAATGTAGCATTGTTTAATAAGGTTTTACTTTACTTGTAGGAATATAAGAACTTACTTTACTTGTTAAAGACAGAAGAAAGGAATCCATGAATATTCTGAATCCCACGTGCTCTCCGTACGTCTTTATATAGACCTAATAATATAAAGAAAAAACTGAGTAATATTAGACATGTCTACGATTATGCATTTATATCAAAGCACTTCAACTGTTATAAAAAGACAGATGGGTACTCAGGTATAATTGATGCCAATGGTATTGCATGGGTTATGTCGTTTTTCAACGACTCTTGATAATGACCAGTAGTAAACATAAAGAGAATGCAGTATGCATAGGTAATTAATAAAAAAAAAAGTTGAAAATAAGCCCCCAACAAGAACAATAATCAGTGTGGTGGGATTTTCAACCTATTCATTTAAATGGGCTGAAATTGCCCTGGATCACACCAAAAGTACTGCATGCACTACTTTTAAAAATACACTGCAACCGGATCACACGGTACTGCAGTACCATGCGATCTGGTGCAGGCAAACGCACTGCATTTGCAATCTGTGTTCAGGGTGTCATTAGGAATACGCTGACACATGCAGTAGATCACACCCCATACGTTTTGAGCACAGTGCGGGTTCTGGTGTGAACAGACCCTTAGGGCTCATTTGCACCACAATCTCTGTGTTCACTATGCGTTTCTGCATGTGCATTTGCAAGCGTTTTTTGTGCATTTGCAGTGCATTTTCAGGAATATTTTTTTAATTTATTTCAATTTATTTTCTTATTTTTTTTTATTTTTACTAATTTGCATTTACATGCATTTGCACATGTTAATGCGTGTTTTTGTTGCATTCTGATGCTGAAAAGTGAAAATGAAAGCACTGCAGTGGTCTAACTTATGCTCACTGGAATCAAGGGCGGATCCAGGGGGGGGGCAACTGCCCCCTTGAGAAATTAGTTTTAGTTGCGGAATTTGCGGGCGCTGGAGAGTTTGAGCGGGCGGTAGTTGCGGAACTTGCGTGCGCCTGAGAGTCTGAGCGGGCGGCTCCGTGGGCGGGTGACAGCGTGGCCTGCCGGGTGCCGCGGGTGGCTCGGCGGCGAGTAAGAGTCAGAGAGTGGGCGGTCAGCTGATCGACTCTGTGGGTGAGCGGGCAGCTTGCCAATCAACAAGCCGGCGGCCGGGGTAGCAGGGAGATGACATCATCTCTCACCGCCCCGCGTCTGCCCTGCATCCCTGCAGTAACTACCGCCCTCACTGTGCAAGCAGCAGAGAGATTACATCATCTCTCTTCTGCCTGACTCTGACAAGCAAAACACCACCTTAGCAAGTGACAATCCGCAAGGTGTGGCAGGTGAGGTGGCAAGTGACAATCTGCAACTTGTGGCAGGCGACGTGGCAAGTGACAATCCGCAACGTGTGACAGGTGACGTGGCAAGTGACAAGCTGCATCTGGTGGCAGGTGACGTGGCAAGTGACAAGCTGCATCTGGTGGCAGGTGACGTGGCAAGTGACAAGCTGCATCTGGTGGCAGGTGACATGGCAAGTGACAAGCTGCATCTGGTGGCAGGTGACGTGGCAAGTGACAAGCTGCATCTGGTGGCAGGTGACGTAGCAAGTGACACACTCGGGGCACCCACTGATTCGGCATTATGGTGAGTTGAACTATTTCATTTTATATTACAATGTAATGATAGAAATAATGCGCTTCAATCATCCTGACACCATAACAACCATGGTTCTGTGATCATTGAAGCGCTAACACCAGTCATTTCACTGATAAATCGCCCCGAAAAAAAAAAATTCTGGTAGTGCCCCTCCAGAGACTAGACTCTGGATCCGCCCCTGACTGGAATACATTCATTTTTGAATGAACCCTTAAACATTCTAATGTTTAAAGTGAATACACCCATGTCCACTTAAAATCACAGCCTGTAGTACCTTGTGCCCAAAGCACAAGTCCTGTTTCACCAACGTATCCAAGGGTTATTGCTTATAGAAGGTATTTTTAAAGCCTTTGATCCCTTAGGAAACTCAAACTGAACAAACATGTCAAGATGAAAAAACAAAAAGTAACCAATAAAGATAAGTTACTAGCATCGCTGTGTTTACATTTTAGAAATCTATGTACTATTAACCACTTAAGGACCGGAAGGATTTGCCCCCCTAATTACCAGGCCATTTTTTTGTGATACGGCACTGTGTCAATTTAACTGACAATTGTGCTGTCGTGCAACGCTGTACCCAAACAAAATTGACGTCCTTTTTCTTCCACAAATAGAGCTTTCTTTTGGTGGTATTTGATCACCTCTGCGTTTTTTTTTTTTTTCGCTATAAACAAACAAACAAATAGCGACAATTTAGGGAAACATTTTTTTTTTTTTACTTTTTGCTATAATACATATCCCAAAAACAAAAAAAACACAACATTTCTTTATCAGTTTAGGCCGATAGCTATTCTTCTGCATATTTTTATAAAAAAAAAAAAAATTACAATAGGTATATATTGATTGGTTTGCGCAAAAGTTATCGCGTCTACAAACTATATGAGATAGATTTAGGGACTTTTATTTTTTTATTGTTATTACTAGTAATGGCGGTGATCTGCGATTTTAAGTGGGACTGCGACATTGCGGCAGACAAATCTGACCCCAAATTAAACTTTTTGCGGACCAGTGACATTATTACATTGATCAGTGCTATGAAAATGCAGGGTTTAACACTAGGGGGCGATCAAGGGGCTAACTGTGTTCCCTAGTTGTGTTCTAACTGTAGGGGGGATGGGCTGGCAGGGACATGACAGATCACTGTTCCTGATCACTGGGAACAGTAGATCTCTAACATGTCCCCTGTCAGAATGGGGATCTGCCTTGTTTACAAAGGCAGATCCCATTCTGCCTCTCCTCACCGCGATCAGGGGTCGCCAGCAGACAACTAGTCCCTCCAACCCGCGGGCATGCTCCCGCCCGCAACAGCGCCTGCGCGAGCCGATATACGATGGCGGTTCGCACAGGAGACCCGACCTGCCACAGTACAACTGCAGCGGACGGTCATTAAGAAGTTAAAGAAAATAAATTCATACTGTATAAATCAATCCATATATGTGAACATATTGGTGTTAGTCAAACAATATTAGAGTCCTCAAAACACCATAGTGCATCTGTGAGTCCAATAAACATTTAGGCTGGGCTCACACTAGAACACACAGCAGGAGTCCGGTGCGTCTCTATTCACCTTTTCAGGTCCGATTTCAGCCCAAATTTTGGGCTGAATTCGGACCTGAAACAAACCAAACGACACACAGGGCTCCTGTGCAATTCGCACCGGAGCCACTGCGGAGATGTGTGAACAGGCTCCATAGAGAGACAATCACAATCTCCTGCTATGTGAACACAGCCTAAAAGTTCAAATGTAGATCAAGATATCTAAACGCAAATTAAAGTGATTGTAAATGAAAAAAAAGAATAAAAAAAAAAAACAACATGTCATACTAATAATAACTAACCCTGATCCTCCTCTTCTCGGGTCCTCCGATGGCTCTGGGCCCCTCCATCTTGTTGAGTTTCCCAATGGCAAGCTGCTTGCTGTGGGAGCACTTGTGCATGCTCGCTCATGGCTCTCTGCATCAATAAGTGTGGCTCAGCCTCGCCCCTCCACTCCCGCTTCACTGGATGCGATTGACAGCAGTGGGAGCCAATGGCTCCTGCTGCATCTCAGTCAATCAGAATGGAGACCCCCAGGAGAGACTCGGGTCTCGTGCACATCGCTGGATCGAGATCAGGCTTAAGTATTAGGGGGGCTGAGGGGGTTGCTGCACACTGAAGGTTTTTTACCTTCATGCATAGAATGCATGAAGGTAAAAAATCCATCAGCATTTGCAAGCACTTTAATTTTTAAAAAAACTGTAAAAAAATGATTTAAAAAATGCTAAAAAAAAAAAAAATCAAGGGTTCATTCACATGGGTTCTCTGGCCCATACAGTGTAAATGAGCGGTTTGTTTTGACAGCATGTTACTCTATGAGGTTGCATCGGCTGTACGAACACAGTCGCAGGTCCTAATTTGAAAAGTATGCAGATGTGGGTTAGTGGCCCCAAATGCACTCTGTCTGTGTTTGGAGCCATACACCTGCATCCACACACCTGTCAAATTAGGACCTGCAGCTGTGTTCATACAGCTGCTGCATCCTCATAGTGTAACATAGGCTGCCTGCACACAGCTCCAGCCACATAAAAAAAAACACGGATTCAGACTGTACAGGCCACAGCACCCATGTGAATGAGCCCCAAGACCTCACAAACAGGGTTTTATTTATTAACTCAATACAGTTTAATCTTTTAGATTTAGCAGAAATTGTGTAAGTCATTTTGTGTTTGTTTCCACTAATTATGTATTTTTAGCAAAAATATTTTTATTATTTTGGGGGTGGGAGGCCCTGTCAGGTAGGCTGCACTTCTGTGATTTCTAAGAGCAACCCTGCAACTGCCCTATCTCAGTCAGCTCCCAGTCACAAAGAAGCAATCGTGAGCCAATAGGACGGGTTCCCGATCAATGATCACATGACCTTAAAGCCCATATAATGTCTTAAAGTGCTGGTGTACCCCACTGATTTTATAATCTGTGGCTTATTTCAGCTTATAATACTATTGGGGTTTGAGTTTTTCAGCTTGAAAGTCTATAGGGGAAACATACCTCTGCTGCACATCAGACATATTTCATATTCATGCCTTGAGGTTCTATATGTTGCCATATTGTCTGCATGCCAGCTTAGGACTCAGGTATGCCCTCAAGTGGTGTAATTTAGAATATGCTTTCTATAGGCACTATTCTTCCCACTGACACCAATAATGAGGCATCGTTGCCCCAAATGACACCAATGATGGGTTACTATTCCTTCCACTGACACAAACAATGGGGCATAATTCCTCCCACTGATATACGTAATTGATTAAACACTATTCCCTGAAACCAATGATGGGAGACTGTTCCTCCCACTGATACCCATGATAGGATGCTATGCTTCCCACTGATACCAACAATGGGACACTATTCCCCACTGACACCAATGATAGGGTACTATTCCTCCTGCTGCTGACTATAGGTAGACAATTCCTCCCAATGACACCAACAAGATGGCGGCCGCATCTCCGTCCGCGTCCTACTTCACACGTCCCTAGCCGTAGGATGCGGACGGAGACGTGGCCGCCATCTTGTTGGTAGGAAGCGCTGGTCATTTCCATATGCTTGACAGAATCTTATTAAATGTGAGTGTATACATCTCTTTTTATACAAAATAAATCGGTCTCTGCTTGGATATCTGCGCGATGAGCGTTGCTCTTTTCTCCTTTTTGCATTTATGTGGATATCGGAGTGCTCTCACTGCACTGGAGCATAGACACTGTAAACTCTAAAGAGAGGAAGTGATCTGTGTATACCTTTTTGGTCTAATGAGAGGAAAATCACTATTATCTTGTGTGGATCGTTGTTTAAACAGGAGGGATCGAAGGTGTCACGATTTAATGCATTTAATGTGTATACCCCATACACTCATGGAAAGAGTCAGTTATATCGGGTGATGGTCTTTCTATCTTTATTCATACGAAGGTAATTCAGATGTGGATCCCGCTTTGATTGTTCCAGGAATCAACATTGATGAACTTTTTGCTTTTTATCTTTATTGATTTTTTTAGCGCTACACCTTTGTTTAGGTTTGGAGACTCCTTATCTAGGCATAAGAACAGAAGCACCCTGGGACAGATGATTTTAAGGGCACAAGCCCTGCGCCTACCAAAAAAGATGTCCTTGCACTTTGGGAAGGATTTAATGGAGCAGGCCCCATACTGGGTTTACCTTCCAAGATGAGCATACTTCCCGAAGAGGTCTTTAGAGACAGGGCTTCACTGCTGGCAGACCATGGCCCTAGACCTGTACATCACCCTGTGGCTAACTCAAAGTGATGTACCAAGATGTGCAGGATCCTGTGCCCCAAGTAACATTAACGGCTGACCCCACATCTTCTCCAGATAGGGTCCATGTACAGTCCTCCAAGGTTTAGCAAATCCAGAAGTTGCAAATAAAAGCCACAGGGGCTTTGGTGCAGCCAGTAATCTTAAAAGAAGAATCCCTAAAAGCAATAACCTCCTAAAAAGTGGTAAACTTCTCTCAGTAGGTATGCCTGTTTGGAGTTTGGTTAATGACAGGGTTGCTTTAAAGCAAATGATACGGATTCTGCTTCTTCGTGAAAGCTACATTTCACGGACAAACTTTTTGTAATCTATCAATGTCTGTAGGAAGCATAACTTACTTTGTTGTCTTTGATGGTGTAATGACATAAACTCTGTCGATGACCAAACCTTTCAGGAATTTCCACAGCAATCTTGTCAGGATCCACAATAGGAAATGGTTTGAGATCATGCTCAATTTGTGGGATGGATTCATTACAAGCCATGTGTTTTAACCAGAGGTTGCTGTCTGGTTCAGGGCAATAGCATTCTTCACTATATACTGGACCTGGAGAAAAGTAGAATTATATACAGTTACTTTGTTGGTTCAGATAAAAACTGTAGCTATCCTACAAAGAGACTCATTCTTTCTGGTGATATAGGTCATTGAGCTCAGAAGGATGTACACGAATATTCACACTGTTAAGCTGGCCATATATTAGTAGAATTTCGTATAAGTGTTTATACGAAAATTCTCGTCAAAACGATCTTTCTTGCCATCATGAAGTCAACTAGTTTTGTTCAAAAGACCTTAAAATGTTGTCCAGATTTGGAATTTGAATGGAATCCCAGGTGTATTAAACAGGTTTCATTACAATATGGTCCACAAAGGGAAGAGGAAATTGTGAGGAGCACATGGGCTGTGTGACACTCATATTTTTTTTAAAAGTCATACACAGTAATGAAAATATAAAACAATCGTTTATTAAAAAAATAGGATTTTTATAACAGCTTACCTGTAAAATCCTTTTCTTGGAGTACATCACGGGACACAGAGCGACATAGTCATTACTAATGGGTTATATAGATACCGTCAGGTGCTGGCACTGGCAACTTCCAAAACCGGAAGTACCCTCCCCTATATAAGCCCCTCCCATCCGGGAGCACCTCAGTTTTGTAGCAAAGCAATAAGTGTCCCTAATGAGGGGCGGGAGCTCTGTGTCCCGTGATGTACTCCAAGAAAAGGATTTTACAGGTAAGCTGTTATAAAAATCCTATTTTCTTTCTCGTACATCACGGGACACAGAGCGACATAGTCATTACTAATGGGATGTCCTAAAGCAATGCCAAATGAGGGGGGGGATACACCATATATAAGCTGAGTGCTATCAGACATGAGGATCTTTTGCGGCCTGCAACACACTGCGCCCAAAGGCGACATCCTCCTGACTTCTAACGTCCACCTAGTAGAATCTAGTAAACGTGTGAACCGAAGACCATGTTGCGGCCTTACAGATTTGAGCCAGGGAGGCCTGGTGATGCACTGCCCATGAAGTTCCAACTGCTCTCGTGGAGTGCGCCCTAACTTTGAACGGAGGCGGTCTACTTCTCAAGCCATAGGCTTGTATTATGACCTGTCGAATCCACTTGGCTAAAGTAGATTTTGACGCTGCCTGACCCTTTCTGGGGCCTTCCGGCAGAATAAACAAAGTATCCGTTCTGCGAATCTGAGCAGTGGCTTTTAGATAAGCTTTAACTGCTCTTACTACATCCAAAGAATGCAATAACTTTTCTTCTACCAAAGTAGGTTTGGGGAAAAAAGAAGGAAGAACCACATCTTGGTTCAAATGAAACCTCGATACCACCTTAGGAAGAAAGGCTGGATGAGGACGTAACACTACTCTGTCCTTATGGACAACCAGATATGGCTCCTTACAGGACATAGCTGCTAATTCCGATACTCTTTTAGCCGAACAAATGGCTACTAGAAAAATCAATTTCCTGGTGAGAAGCACCAAGGAAATATGCTGTAATGGTTCAAATGGTTGTTTCTGTAGAACCGACAGAACCAAGTTTAGATCCCATGGACATATGGGAATATTAACCGGAGGACTAATACGCATCACTCCTTGTATAAAGGCTTTGACTAGTGAATGCGAAGCCAAGGGCCTTTGAAAAAATATTGACAAGGCCGAAATCTGACCCTTGATAGTACTCAAGGCAAGCTTCCTATCTACAGCCCATTGTAGGAAGTCCAGAATCCTACCTATTACGTATTTACGTGGATGCCATTTCCTGGCCTCACACCAGGCGATGTACGCCTTCCAGATTCTATAGTAGATCTGCCTGGATACCGGTTTCCTGGCATTGATCATGGTAGATACTACAGCATTAGAGAGCCCTCTCTTTTTTAGAATGTGGGCTTCAATAGCCAGGCCGTCAAACCTAGGGCTGGTAAGGAAGGGTGGTATATCGGTCCTTGCGAAAGCAGGTCCGGACGACGTGGGAGAGTCCAAGGACTCCCCACTGAAATTTTACAATCTCCGCGTACCACGCTCTTCGGGGCCACGCTGGAGCCACCGGAATCACTGGTTTCTTTTCTACCCTGATTCTGCGGAGTAATCGAGGTAACCATTGTAGCGGTGTGAATGCATATATCAGCTTGAACTGATCCCAAGGGAACACTAGGGCATCCGAGCCGCAAGCTAGGGGATCCCTTGTCCGAGAGACAAACCTGTCCCCCTTTGCGTTGAATCTGGATGCTAGAAGATCTACATCCGATGTTCCCCACCGCTGACATATTGTCCAGAAAACCTCGGGGGGAAGGGACCCTTCCTCTGGGCCTAATTGCTGGCGACTTAGAAAATCCGCCTTCCAATTCTCCACTCCTGGAATGAATACCGCAGATATGGCTGGGACATATTTTTCTGCCCATTTCAGGATGTAATTTACTTCCCTCTGGGCTGCACGACTCCTGGTGCCCCCCTGATGATTGATATATGCCACTGCTGTGGCATTGTCTGATTGAATTCTGACAGGGGACCCTTGGAGTTTGGATGTCCATGCTACTAGGGCATACCGGGCTGCTCGTATCTCTAAGAGATTGATGGGCAGGGCCTTTTCTGCATCCGACCATCTGCCCTGGAGAGACTATTGCTCCAGTACTGCTCCCCAGCCTATAAGGCTGGCATCTGTAGTGACCACCTTCCAAGAAATCGGACTGAAGGATTTCCTTTTTTCCAGATTCTGGGGAACCAACCACCAACGGAGGCTCTTGCGAACGGAAGGGGACAAGGACATTGTAAGTCTAGGGCCTGAACTTTTTTGTTCCAGGCTGACAGTATGGCCCCTTGCAAATTCCTTGAATGGAATTGACCGTAGGGTACTGCTTCGAATGATGCCACCATTTTTCCCAGCAGCCTCATATACAGGCGTATGGACGGCTGTCTTTTTTGTACCCACTAAGTGGATCAAATCTTTCAAAGACAACACCTTTCCTCGAGGCAAGAATATTTTTCTCTGGCCTGAATCCAACCTTAGCCCCAAGTATTCCAGACTTTTGACTGGTTTTTAGGGCTGACTTGTCTCGGTTGATAATCCAACCGTGAGATTCCAGATACTTGATTGTCTTGTGAACGACCACGTCTAGTTTTTTCACTGAGTGGTCTATCAGCAACAAGTCATCCAGATATGCCATTATCATTACACCTTGTGTTCTTAGATTGGCCAATAAAGGGCCAGAATTTTTGTAAACACTCGTGGTGCTGTGGCCAAACCGAAGGGTAAGGCTCTGAACTGAAAATGGCGCCCTTCTACTGCAAAGCGTAGAAATTTTTGGTGGACTGGAAAGATGGGAATGTGCAAATAAGCATCTTTGATGTCGATCGCGGCTAACCAATCCTCCCCTTGTAGGGGAGTGGCCACCGATCGGATCGACTCCATCGGAAAGTCCTGATATACAGGAATTTGTATAGCCCTTTTAGAATTAATATGGGCCTCCCGTCCGCGTTTGCTTCGGGACTGTAAAGAGGTTTGAGTAAAACCCGAACCCTCATTCTTCCAGGGGAACCTCCATAATTACTCCTTGGAGCAATAGTTGTTCTAGTGCCAACAGGAGGGACTCTCTCTTCCGGGGATCCCTTGGCACGTTTGACCTCAAAAATGGGAAGGAGGAGAGTCTTTTAACTCCAAACTGTATCCCAAACCTACTGCGGAGAGCACCTATCTGTCTTGATCGTGTCCCGCCAGGTCTCTTGCGAACAACTGGAGTCCTCCCCCCACCCGACTGAGTGGGGGCTTCAATGAATTTAACTTTGGGGGAGGTTTTGTACCTCCCCTGACCCAGGGTTTCTCATTACCCTGCTATTGTCCCTGTTTTTTACCCCCGGGAATTGACCGAGGAGGCCGTCGGAACTGTTACACAGCCGATGCCCCAGGGACTGGAGAAGCAGGCCTCTTAAAGAGGGACCTCTAACTCCGTTTTTAACCGGCAAGAGCGTATTTTTACCGCTGGAAATTTTCTGGATATATTCCTCCAGGTTTTCCCTGAATAAGCGTTCACCATAAAATGGGACGCTAACCAGCCATTCTTTACAGGGAGCTTCAGCAGACCAGTTTTTGAGCCATAGGAGCCTACGCATATGTACTATAGACAGCGTAAGGCGGGAGGCCTGATGGACTGAATCCTTTATGGCGTCAACCGCAAAGCCTAAGGCTCTAGGTAGATCAGCTAGGGCAAAGCCTGCTGATCTGTCAAGTCCCTCAAGACCTGTTTCAACTGATCCTTCACTGCTTAGCAGACCCCAATAGCTGCTACTGCTGGTTGTGTCACCAAGCTTGCTGTAGAAAGAAGCAGATTTTCATAAGGACTCCAATCTTTTATCTATTGGGTTCTTGAACATTTGGACATTATCCACTGGACATGTCAGTGATTTATACATACAAGAGATGGCTGCGTCCACTGTAGGGACCTTCCATTTCTTTTTTTTTTTTTTTTTTTTTGATGAACCTATCCTCCATGGGATAGACCACCGGAAATCTCTTGGGGGAATAAATATTTTCTCAGGACGTTCCCAATCCTGGTAAATGAGCCCTTTCAGTAAAGGGTGAAGTGGAAAAGAACAAACAGTCTGGGGCTTCTAGCGACCCCAACGAGGATACAGTAGTGGTTGATGGTTCCGCAAGGTGCATTTTTAAATGCTGATCGGACCATGTTAGTCAGAGACTGAACCCATAATCTTTCAGCTTGAGATGCTGAGAAAAGGTTCCCCCACTGTTGATTCCTCTATAACAGAATCAACCTCATCCTGATCCCCTTCAGGCAGGTCGATCCCTGTATGGGACTGTTGCTCTGCTAACAGGCACTCTGAAGGAGGAGACGGAGATCGGGCGTGCTTTCCCTGACAGGGAGGCAGCGATAAATGTTGACAATCTCTCTCTAATCCTCCCAGAGCTGAGGAAAAAACCTCCTCTGTTACATACACAGGAGCAGGTGAACTGAGGACAGCCACAGTACCAAGTACCCCTGCGGGGTCTCTACGGTCACTTACCTCTGAACTTCAGGGGAGACTGGTGCAGCAGAAGTATGCCCAAGATCCTCCGAGCCCGATGAGACCCCTTTCGCTTCCTGGAAGATTCAGTTCCGGAGTTTCTGGACGGCATATTCCTAAGCCTAAAGCTGAGGTATTCCAGCCGTAATACACCACTTTTACTGAGAATAGTCTAGCACAATTGCTGCTATATCACAGTTGGTGTCTACTAATGTGCCTTTCTAGGGGATGCCTGTATCAACCGCTTGCTGTATGCCTTTAAATGTTGCCAGCTCTGTCTCTGTACTTCATAGCCAGCTCACTACAATATTGTGGTTTTTTTAAAACTGCTGGGACGCCCGCACATGCGCAGAAGCGCTGCGGCGCGCACAGAGCGTCATCCCCCAGGCTCCGTCCCCTTTCCCGGCTCACCTCTATATATAGAGGCGCGTGCACGCGCACGCGTGTGGCCACGTGCGCCCTCGGCGCTAATTTCAAAAAATGGTAACAAGGGACAGGAGCCAGGGCCCCTCTTTGCCGCAGGCCGGGGGATGGACGAGCACTGCAACATGGCAGAGGAAGCAGTTTCCTATAAGAGAACTCACCATCTGCCTGGACTTTGCTCTGCTGAGAAGAAGCTAGTCCACATGACAAGAAAACATTCCACAGCGGCCTCTAGTGGACAAACACAGGTACCGCAGTCTAATATATTAAATATATATATAAAAAACTTTTTTTTTTTTTTTTTCTTGACCACCATTAAAAATTATTACTTTTTTTAGTAGTTACAGGCATGCACAGAATTTTGCGGGAATACCATTAGGTAACAGACAGAAAGACAAATTAGGCTTGGGGGTCCCCCAATAGAACCAAGTTCCTGGGAGCCCCCACTTACCTGTTCCCCGCCGCAGGACTTTGTTTGGTCCACAAAAGCCCAAACTTCACCTATCACGGCAGGCATTGTAATCAAACCTTCAGGGACCGGGTTCCCAAGGATTCCACTCCCCTGGACCTGTATAGCACCCTGCACAGAAAACATCTTGGTCGTGGGTATGACCAGAGCTCTGGATCCCAGGGTCCAGCTCTCCTAAGAGAAGCATTACAGGCAAAACCTTGCTTTTCTCTGCAAGGCCCGGGTACCGACCGTTTAGCTATGAAGCTTTTTTGGTCGGATCCGGAATAGCTTACTGAGGCCCAAAAGAACCTGTACGCAAGCTCAGTGAAAAACACGTTTCTTCTTGGCCAACACCTTAGACACTGGAAAAAAACTGAGGTGCTCCCGGATGGGAGGGGCTTATATAGGGGAGGGTACTTCCGGTTTTGGAAGTTGCCAGTGCCAGCACCTGACGGTATCTATATAACCCATTAGTAATGACTATGTCGCTCTGTGTCCCGTGATGTACGAGAAAGAAAGTTAAAATGTCACCTTTATCAGAGTAGAGGGCATCACTGAACATTAAAAAAACAAATAGTATTAAACATGTACAAGGTAATACAATACAGTGAATCCAAATAGATACTCTATTATGCGTCTTGCCAAGCGGCCCCAACACATTTCGACCAGTGTGGTTTTCTTCAGGGATTTGCCCTTGGATAGCACAATGGAGGATTCTATAGCTGATAAAATTGTTGGCAATATTACTTAAACCCACAGAACATTATATATTTTCTGAAAGCAGAGGCCCTGTAGAATAAAAAGGTGATAGTTGCAAATTTTTGTTTTTCACGTGATATTTGCGTAACTGTTTAGAAAACGCAAATTTTCGGGAAAAAAATACAAGAAAATTAATTTTAGTGCAAAACCACACCATATAATACCCATTTTTGTTTAAAATATAAAATATGAAGTTGCATCGAGTAAATAGATACCAAAGATTCCATGTCTTAAAATTGCGTGCACCCATGATATCGCTAAAAACTATGATGCCCAAAAATCCCCATAGGCGATGCTTTAGAAGCCTTTGCAGCTCATCAATTTAGCGTTAACTAGGAGCTCTTGTGCTATAATTATTGTTCTTACTCTGGCGTTTGGGGCGATTTGTCACACATACCGACCGTCGTTTACATATATGTGTGCACCCATGGCTTGCATTTGTGTTTGTGCAAGTGTGCGGGAGGTAAACGGGGGTTTCGGCAATTTCCTTTAAATTATTTTAATATATATTTTTTTTAAATAGTTTTTTTTTACTTTTTTCTTACATTTTTACTTGATTGCTATCACAAGGGGTTAATAAACCCCTATGTGAAAGCATTGGGCAGATGACAGGTATGGAGCTGCCGCATAACTTTCACTTTGAAGCCGGTCGCCGGCTGAAGAAAACCCGTACAGGCAGATGGCTACTGCTGCAGCCATCTGCTTGTGTTTAATGGTACACTCTTTGGACATACATAAGCCCAAAGAGCTGAACTGAATATATATTACTGTGCAAATATTTTAGGCAGGTGTGAAAAAATGTTGTAAATTAAGAATGCTTTCAGAAATAGAAGTGTTAATAGTTTATTTTTATAAATTAACCACTTAACGACCGCCCACTGTAAATATACGTCAGCAGAATGGCACTGACAGGCAGAATCACGTATATGTACGTGATTGCCTTTGTATAGTTGGGGGGTCCGATCGGACCCCCCTTCTTTACAGTGAGCGGTCGTTTTACCTTCGGGAGCGATCCGGCATGAGGGGACGGCCGTTCGATTCCGGCCACCCCCTCTCGATCGCTCCCGGCGAATGAGAGAGCTTCCCCTGCCTGCCAGGAAGGAGGAAGTGATGTCATCTCTCCTGGGGCGCTCACATATACCGAGCGCCGTACAGGAGAAGATGCCAGGTTAGTACACAGAACAGCACACTGACACCAGGACACATAGGCACATAAATCGCCCCCCCAGGCCCCCCCAGACACCCCCAGATCACCCCCAGCCCCCCCAGCCCCCAGTCACAGTGTCACTGATTGCAGTGACCATTTATTTAGTGATCACTGCAATCAGTGACATTTGTGACTGTAAAAGTGTCAGTACATTTAGTTTTAGGTCCAGTGTAGCCCCCTAACCCCCCCCTATTAAAGGTTTAACCCCCTGATCGCCCCCCAGGTAACCCTTTCACCCCCTATCACCACTGTCACTAAGCAATCATTTTTCTGATCGATGTCTTAGCGTCGGTGATGCTGATCGGTAGCCAGTAATTTTTTTTAGGTTTGCCGCAGGTTTTTATAGCGTCGGGTACCCCCATATATTACCTAATGAAGGTTTAACCCCCTTGATTGCCCCCCAGGTAACCCTTTCACCCCCTATCACCACTGTCGCTAAGCAATCGTTTTTATGATCGTTGTCTTAGTGTCGGTGATGCCGATAGGTAGCCAGTAATTTTTTTTTAGGTTCGCCGTCAGGTTTTTATATAGCGTCAGGTACCCCCATATATTACCTAATAAAGGTTTTAACCCCCTAATTGCCCCTAGTTAACCCTTTCACCAGTGATCATCATATAAGTGTTACGGGTGACGCTGGTTAGTTAGTTTGCTTTTTATAGTGTCAGGGCACCCGCCGTATATAACCCAATAAAGGTTTACCCCCCTGATCGCCCGGCGGGTGATATCAGTTAGGTTTTAGCGTCAGAGAGGGTCTGCGTCACACCCCAGGCAGCGTCAGGTTAGTGCCAGTAGCGCTAACACCCACACGTGAAGCATACACCACCCTTACTGGTATAGTATCTGATCAGCTCAATATCTGATCTGATCAGATCTATACTAGCGTCCCCAGCAGTTTAGGGTTCCCAAAAACGCAGTGTTAGCGGGATCAGCCCAGATACCTGCTAGCACCTGCGTTTTGCCCCTCCGTCCAGCCCAGGCCACCGAAGTGCAGTATCGATCACTGTCACTTGCAAAACACAACACACATAACTGCAGCGTTCGCAGAGACAGGCCTGATCCCTGCGACTCCAGTGCTGTAGGAGGTAATTTCACCACCACAGTTAAAAAAAAAAAGCATATATGCCGAAGCATTGGGGCAGCAGGAGCGGAGGAGCGATTTTGCTCCTAATGCCGCGTACATACGGTCGAAATTCCGACGGAGGCTTGCCCGTGGAAAAGTCTGACCATATGTACGCGGCATAACTTTTGCGAGAAGATGCCCCCATGCTTCGGCATATATAAATGGTGCATGTATGCCCATCATTAGAAGTGGGTGGATGAAGGGCGGTATTCTAATGGTGGGCATACCCACCGATCAATCTTTTTTTTTCGTTCAGCCAACAGGCTGCATGAAAAAAAAGATTACAATACATGTCCAACAAGGACCAGCAACGTACTGGTATGTTGCTGGACTTTGAATGTTTATACCAGAATGATGCCTGCGGGTTTAGGTATCATCTTGGTATTATTCTTTTCAGCCAGCGGCCGGCTTTCATGTAAAAGCAATCCTAGTGGCTAATTAGCCTCTGGACTGCTTTTACAAGCAGTGGGAGGGAATGTCCCCCCCCCCCCGGATATAAAAAGCGCCATTGGGAAATTGGGAAAGCATTTTATCACACCGATCTTGGTGTGGTCAGATGCTTTGAGGGCAGAGGAAAGATCTAGGGTCCAATAGACCCCAGTTTTTTCAAAAAAGAGTACCTGTCATTACCTATTGCTATCATAGGGGATATTTACATTCCCTGAGATAACAATAAAAGTGATAAAAATAAATAAATATGGAAGCAACAGTTTAAAAATAAAATAAAAAAGCAAAATTAATAATATAAAAAAAAAAAAAAAAAAAAAAAGCACCCCTGTCCTGCCCTGCTCTTGCCCAATGGCGAACGCAAGCGTCGGTCTGGCGTCATATGTAAACAGCAATTGCACCATGCATGTGAGGTATCACCGCGAAGGTCAGATCGAGGGCAGTCATTTTAGCAGTAGACCTCCTCTGTAAATCTAACGGGGTAACCTGTAAATGCTTTTAAAGGCTTTTAAAAATGTATGTAGTTTGTCGCCAATGCGCGTTTGTGCGAAATTTTAAAGCATGTCGTGTTTGGTATCTATGTACTCGGCCTAAGATCATCTTTTTTATTTCATCAAACATTTGGGCAATATAGTGTGTTTTAGTGCATTAAAATTAAAAAAAGTGTATTTTTTCCCAAAAAAATGCGTTTGAAAAATCGCTGCGCAAATACTGTGTAGAAAAAAAAAATGCAACACCCACCATTTTATTCTGTAGGGCCTTTGCTTTAAAAATATATATAATGTTTGGGGGTTCAACATAATTTTCTTGCAAAAAAAAAATATGTTTTCATGTAAACAAAAAGTGTCAAAAAGGGCTTTGTCTTCAAGTGGTTAGAAGAGTGGATGTAAGCTTCCTAATGTTGTGTATAAAATGCCAGAACAGTTCAAAACCCCCCCAAATGACCCCATTTTGGAAAGTAGACACCCCAAGCTATATACTGAGAGGCATGTCGAGTCCATGGAATATTTTATATGTTGACACAAGTTGCGGAAAAAATAATTTTTTTTTTTTTTTTTTTTGCACAAAGTTGTCACTAAATGATATATTGCTCAAACATGCCATGGGCATATGTGGAATTACACCCCAAAATACATTCTGTTGCTTCTCCTGAGTACGGGGATACCACATGTGTGAGACTTTTTGGGAGCCTAGCCGCGTACGGGACCCCAAAAACCAAACACCGCCTTCAGGCTTTCTAAGGGTGTCAATTTTTGATTTCACTTCTCACTGCCTATCACAGTTTCGGAGGCCATGGAATGCCCAGATGGCACAAAACCCCCCCAAATGACCCCATTTTGGAAAGTAGACACCCCAAGCTATTTGCTGAGAGGTATTGTGAGTATTTTGCAGATCTCGCTTTTTGTCACAAAGTTTTGAAAATTGAAAAAAATAAATAAAAATAAAAATAAAAAATGTTCTTTCTTCATTTTCAAAAACAAATGAGAGCTGTAAAATACTCACCATGCCTCTCAGCAAACAGCTTGGGGTGTCTACTTTCCAAAATGGGGTCATTTGGGGGGGTTTTGTGCTATTTTGGCATTTTATGGCCTTCAAAACTGTGATAGGTAGTGAGGAGTGAAATCAAAAATTTGCGCCCTTAGAAATCCTGAAGGCGGTGCTTGGTTTCCGGGGTCCCGTACGTGGCTAGGCTCCTAAAAAGTCCCACACATGTGGTATCCCCGTACTCAGGAGAAGCAGCAGAATGTATTTTGGGGTGCAATTCCACATATAACCATGGCATGTGTGAGCAATATATCATTTAGTGACAACTTTTTGTAATTTTTTTTTTTTTTTTTTTTTGTCATTATTCAATCACTTGGGACAAAAAAAAAACATATTCAATGGGCTCAACATGCCTCTCAGCAATTTCCTTGGGGTGTCTACTTTCTAAAATGGGGTCATTTGGGGGGGTTTTGTACTGCCCTGTCATTTTAGCACCTCAAGAAATGAGATAGGCAGTCATAAATTAAAAGCTGTGTAAATTCCAGAAAATGTACCCTAGTTTGTAAACGCTATAACTTTTGCGCAAACCGATAAATATACGCTTATTGACATTTTTTTTACTAAAGACATGTGGCTGAATACATTTTGGCCTAAATGTATGACTAAAATTGAGTTTATTCGATTTTTCTTATAACAAAAAGTAGAAAATATCATTTTTTTTCAAAATTTTCCGTCTTTTTCCGTTTATATCGCAAAAAATTAAAATCGCAGAGGCAATCAAATACCATTAAAAGAAAGCTCTATTTGTGGGAAGAAAAGGACGCAAATTTCGTTTTGGTACAACATTGCATGTCCGCACAATTTACAGTTAAAAGCAGCGCAGTGCAAAATTCAATATTCACCTCTGGTCCTTTAGCTACCAAATGGTCCGGGGCTTAAGTGGTTAACAACAAAATGGAAAGTAAATGAACAAAAGAGAAATCCAATTAAAATCAATATTTGGTGTGACCACCCTTTGTCTTCAAAACAGCATCAATTCTTCTAGGTACACTTGCACACAGTTTTTGAATGAACTCGACAGGTAGATTGTTCCAAACATCTTGGAGAACTAACCACAGATCTTCTATGGATATACGCTGCCTCAAATTCATAGGCTTTAACTTTGGAGAAAAAAAAATAGCAGAAAAATGTTGTCCATAGCAATTAGCTTTCTTGGTAACGGTTTCCATATAATAAGTGAAAACTGATTGGTTGCTACTGACAACAACTTTGTTTGTACTCATTTTCTTTTGTCTGGTAATAATGGATCATCCCCTAGATGGCCAAAGTATTTGAATTATAGATTCACCCCCGGGCGTTGTAGTCAGCCGTCAGTCTGGTTTCATTTCCTAGAATTTATACTGCTGTGATCTTCACAGCAGCAAACTCACCAGTTTTCTCCAACACTACATTTTAAAAACAATATGTTCCCAGATGCATAATTTTCTAGTAGGGATGAGCCGAACACCCCCCGGTTCGGTTCGCACCAGAACCTGCGAACGGACCGAAAGTTTGCGCGAACTTTAGAACCCCATTAAAGTCTATGGGACTCGAACGTTCGAAATCAAAAGTGCTAATTATAAAGGCTAATATGCAAGTTATTGTCCTAAAAGGGTGTGGGGACCCGGGTCCTGCCCCAGGGGACATGTATCAATGCAAAAAAAAGTTTTAAAAACGGCTGTCTTTTTGGGAGCAGTGATTTTAATGATGCTTAAAATGAAAAAAAAAAAAAGTGAAATATTCCTTTAAATATCGTACCTGGGGGGTGTCTATAGTATGCCTGTGAAGTGGCATGTGTTTCCCGTGTTTAGAACTGTCCCTGCACAAAATGACATTTCTAAAAGAAAAAAAAGTAATTTAAAACTGCTTGCGGCTTTAATGTAATGTCTGGTCCCGGCAATATGGATGAAAATCATTGAGAAAATGGCATGGGTACCCCCCCCCCAGCCCATTGTATGGATATTAAGGGGAATCCCACACCCAAATTTAAAAAAGGAAAGGCGTGGGGCCCCCAGGCCCTATATACTCTGAACAGCAGTATACAGGCGGTGCAAACAAGACAGGGACTGTAGGTTTGTTATTACGTAGAATCTGTTTGTAATTCTGAACCAAGACATTTTTAAAGTGTAAATCTATTTTTAAGCTTTTTGGAAAACACAGGGAAGGGTTATCACCCCTGTAACATTTGTTTTGCTGTCTGTGCACCTGTTCAGAACATTTTACCTCACTTTCCGTCCCAATGACAAATGTTTTTTGAAAATGTCGGGTTTTTAGTGAAACAAGGATTGGTGATAAAGCATCAGTGGAGAGGAAACACCTTTTTCCCACATTAACTCTTAAGCCTCGTACACACGACCGAGTTTCTCGTCGAAAAACGACAAGAAACTTGCTGGCAGAGCTTTCTTGCCGAGTAAATCGGTCGTGTATACGCGGCTATCAGGTTTCTCGTCAAGAAAACCGACAAGAATCTCGACGAGAAAAATAGAGAACCTGGTCTCTATTTTCTTGCCAGGATTCTCTATCTTCTCTGTGTGTGTGTCTACTTACCTGTCGCCGTTAAAACCCGCGCATGCTCGAAATGACTTTGACGCATGCGCGGTAGCTTCCTAGGCATAGGTAGGGTGTAGCAAGATGGCGGCGACGGCATCGAATGTGACGAGCGCACGCTCGTCGTAGTCGATTACGTCACCGCGTTCGCTCCATTCAAAGAACCGCGGGTTCTTTGAATCGAGCGTGTGTACACTCGGCCGGGACAAGTTTCTTGTCCAAGAATCTCGTCAAGAAAAACGACGAGTTTTTTCCTGACGAGATTCTCAGCTGTGTGTACGAGGCTTTACAGGAGAGAATTTCCCTTCCTAGGGGTAGATTTCCTCTCACTTCCTGTTGTCTCCTTCCGTTTGCAAGTAGGAGTCGTTTTTAAGTTGGATGTTTGAAAGTAGGGACCTGCCGGATATACTCTGCAGAAATTTGGCCCTTAGGTGTTGGTGTTGCCACAACACTGTAAGCCCTCACAGTTACTCTTGGTGGGTGCTGGAACGCCCTGCTGTGAACTATTATATCAAGAATTGGGCCTTTGGTGGTGGTGCTGGTGCCACAACACTGTAAGTCCTCACAGTTAGTCTTGGTGGGCGCAGGAATGGGCCCAGCTGTGAAATATTAGATCAAGAATTGTAATTACATGCCCCTGTCAAACAGGGGCAGAAAAATTGGGCCTTCGGCACTGGTGCCACAACACTGCAACCCCTCACAGATACTCTAGTTGGAGCGCAGGAATAAGCCCTGCTGCAAAATATTGCTTAAAAAATTGTAATTACACGCCCCTGTTAAACAGGGGCTGAAAAATTGGGCCTTAGCCACTGGTAGCGGTGCCCAGAACTAAAAATGTTCTTACAAGCTATCAGCATGATCATTGAGGAGGAAGAGGATAGTCACTCAGCATAACAGGATAGTCACTCAGCATCAGCATAGGCAGTCTTGAAGGGATCTGACATTTCAAAAATTATTCGGTTACATCAGCATCAAGTGCTTGGTAGCTGGTGGTGATCCAAGACTGATTAATTTTTATGAAGGTCAGTCGATCGACCGAGTCGGTGGACAGGCGTACCCTGTGATCAGTTACAAAGCCTCCAGCAGCACTGAATGTGCGTTACGAAAGAACGCTGGATGCAGGACAGGCCAGTAGCTCAATTGCATACTGTGAAAGCTCTGGCCAGTGATCCATCCTCAAGACCCAGTAACCTAGAGGATTTTCGGTGGGAAAGGTGTCCAAGTCTGATCTTGCCCCTAGGTATTCCTGCACCATGTAAACCAGACGCTGGCGATGGTTGCTGGGACCGATCATACCTTGGGGCTGCGGAATTAAAAAATTGTCTGAACGCATCGGTCAGACGGCCACCTTCTCCACCACTCCTTATTTGACTGACAGAAGCCTTAGCAACACGTTGCCCAGGACCAGGAATTTGTAACCTCCCAGTCTCTGGGAACGCGTTCCACAGACCTTTCTGCAAGGCCTCCCGAAGGTGTTTCATCCTCTGCTCCCTCTGCGATGGCAAGATAAGGTCCACAACCTTACCCTTGTAACGTGGATCGAGGAGGGTTGCCAGCCAGTAATGATCCCTCTCCTTGATAGCACGAATACGAGGATCCTTCCGAAGGATTTGCAGGATCAGAGAGGCCATGCAGCGTAGGTTTGCTGAGGCATTTGGTCCGGAGTCCTCTGGGTCACTCGGGACGACATGATCCGCAGCCACCTCCTGCCAGCCACGTACAAGTCCATGGGTGTCTTGGCACTGTAATTGATCCGTTGAAGACTGCTGCTGATGCTGAGTGCTGGGCTCCCCCTCCATGCTAACACAATCTTCCTACTCATCCTCTTCCTGTGTGATAGGCGGGCCAGCAGGAACACTGTGGATAAAGGGGGCCTTGAGAGGTAAGGAAGTCCTCCTCTTCCTCCCTCTGTTCTGCCTCAAGTGCCCTGTCCATTATTCCATGCAGCGTGTGCTCCAACAAGTGGACAAGAGGGACAGTGTCACTGATGCATGCACTGTCACTGCTCACCATCCTCGTGGCCTCCTCAAATGGTGCCAGGACAGTGCATGCATCACTGATCATGACCCACTGGCATAGCAAAATAAAACCAAGCTCCCCTGACCCTGTCCTCGTGCCATATTGGCACAGATACTCATTGATGGCCCTCTGCTGTGTGTGCAGCCGCTGCAGCAAGGCCAACGTTGAGTTCCACCTGGTGGGCATGTCACAGATTAGGCGGTTCTTGGGCAGGTTAAATTCCTTTTGCAGGTCAGCTAGCCAAGCACTGGCATTATATGACCGGCGGAAATGCACACAGACTTTCCTGGCCTGCCTCAGGACCTCCTGTAAGCCCGGGTACCTGCCCAAGAACCGCTGCACCACCAAGTTAAGGACGTGAGCCAAACAGGGCACATGGGTCAGGTGTCCCTGTCGGAGGGCGGAGAGGAGGTTGGTGCCATTGTCGGAAACCACCATTCCTGGCTTAAGCTGGCATAGCGTCAACCACCTCTGAGCCTGCCCCTGCAGAATCTCTGCCCCAGTGTGGCTCCTGTCCCCCAAGCACATCAGCTCAAGCACCGCATGGCATCTCTTTGCCTGCGTACTTGCATAGCCCCTTGAAAGCCTACGGAGCACCGCTGGTTCAGAGGACAAAGCACAGGAAGAGGCCATGGAGGAAGAAGAAGAGAAGGGGGTGGAGGAGAGAGGTGTGTCAGAATCACCAGTAGTAGCATTTTGGAGGCGTGGTGGCGGAACAACCTCCAACACTACTGCACCTTGTCCTGCATCCTTCCCAGCTGCCAGCAGAGTCATCCAATGCGCCATGAAAGATAGGCAACATCCCTGTCCATGCCTGCTGGACCATGAGTCAGCGGTAATATGCACCTTACCACTGACCGCCCTGTCCAGCGAGGCCAAGACATTGCCTTCCACATGCTGGTAGAGAGCCGGAATCGCCTTCCGTGAGAAAGTGGCGTTTGGGAACCTGCCACTGAGGAACTGCACATTCCACAAACTCACGGAAGGGGGCAGAGTCTACCAACTGAAAAGGCAGCAGTTGAAGTGCAAGCAATTTAGCCAAGCTAGCATTCAACCGCTGGGCATGTGGATGGCTGGGAGCGAACTTCTTTCGGCGGTGCAGCAGCTGGGGCAGGGAAATTTGCCTGGTACAAATCTGACGTTGGTGTACTGATAGCAGATTGCCCGTAAGAACTTTGTTGTTACACACCTAATTCTACACCTTCATTCTTCTCAGTGCAGGTTTCAGAGGGGACTGAATGTATAGTGGGGTTGGAGATCCGAGCTGATGAGGAGCAAGAAGAGGTCCGCTTTGTTCTTTGGTGTGGGTCTTTTAGGTGTGCTTGCCAACGAACTGCATGGCAGGTCGACATATGTCTGATCAAGCTTGTGGTGCCCAAGTGGGTGATGTTTTGGCCACGCGAGATACGCCTGAGACATATGTTGCAAATAGCGGCACTGCGATCTGATGCACTCGTCTCACAAAAGGCCCACACCAAAGAACTTTTGGAATAACGCGCAGAGACAGCAGCGGCCTGCACATGCAGAGCTCTGCGGTGGGATGCTGTCGGCGTGCTGCCCTTAAGCTGGCCCCTGGAGGGCATCCTGCCTCATTGGAGATGTGCCTCCTCCTCCTCTCTCCTATCAGGCACCCACGTAGAGTCCGTGACCTCATCATCCCCTCCCTTCTCATCACTGTAGCAAACCTGGCAGTATGCTGCAGCTAGGGGAACATGACTGCCAGATTGCTGTCCTTTTTCGGCACCCCCTCTCTCTGGGCTCACGTTACTGCCTTCCTCTAGCTGGGTACCATCATCTGAGCCTTCAAAACGCTGGGCATCCTCCTGGAGCATGTACCCAACACTGTGGTCAAACAGTTCGGGGGACTCCTCAGGAGGACATGGTGGGGCTAGGGAAGGAGTGACTGATGTCATTGAGCCATTGAGCCGAGGAGAGGAGGCCGCTTTGGCAGCTGCTTTGCCAGACAAAGTACCCTGAGCCTGGGTGAAAGAGGATGAGGAGGATGAGGACGGCTTGGCCATCCACTCTACCAAGTCTTCGGCATGTTGCGGCTCAACACGGCCAGCTGCCAAAAAAAAAAAGGACAAGCGTGTCCCACGGCCACGTGCTGATGAGGATGCACTGTGTCTACGACCAGCACTGTTCCCTCTAGACACAGAGCCTGCTTGCCCTCTTTTATTGGCTTGTGACTGTCTGCCTCTCCTTGTTGTCCTTCCAGACATACTAATGGCCTGCAGGGAGATGTAGCTGCACAAAGCTGGGATGTGTGTGTGTATATATATATATATATATATATATATATATATATATATATATATATATAAAATAGGATTTTTTGTACTCACCGTAAAATCCTTTTCTCTGACATCCATGGACTGACACGGTGTCTCTTTACACTTTACACGTGGGTTATGTCCCTGCTTGCAGGAGAAGACCTAGGCAGAATGTGAAATGTCATACATACATTCTAAAAGCCAGAGCTGAACAGCCCCACCCAGGGGCCGGTCCCTCCGGACATAACCCTCCCACTACAGTCAGCAGACTTCAGTTCGTAACAAAGCAGTACAAACTTAAAAGGAAGGGTGGGTGCCGTGTCAGTCCATGGATGTCAGAGAAAAGGATTTTACGGTGAGTACAAAAAAAAGGGATTTTTATAACAGCTTACCTGTAAAATCCTTTTCTTGGAGTACATCACGGGACACAGAGCGACTTAGTCATTACTAATGGGTTATATAGTTTACCTTCAGGTGTTGGCACTGGCCAATTCCAAACCGGAAGTACCCTCCCCTATATAAGCCCCTCCCACCCGGGAGCACCTCAGTTTTGTAGCCAAGCAATAAGTGTCCCAAAAAGAGGGGTGGGAGCTCTGTGTCCCGTGATGTACTCCAAGAAAAGGATTTTACAGGTAAGCTGTTATAAAAATCCCTTTTTCTTTTTCGTACATCACGGGACACAGAGCGACTTAGTCATTACTAATGGGACGTCCCAAAGCAATGCCAAATGAGGGGGGGGGTACATAAGCTGGGCGCCATCAGGCATGAGGATCTTTTGCGGCCTGCAACACACTGCGCCCAAAGGCGACATCCTCCTGACTTCTAACGTCTACCTGATAGAATCTAGTAAACGTGTGTACCGAAGACCATGTTGCGGCCTTACATACTTGAGCCAGGGAGGCCTGGTGATGCACTGCCCATGAAGTTCCAACCGCTCTTGTGGAGTGCGCCCTAACTTTGAACGGAGGCGGTCTCTTTCTCAAGCCATAGGCTTGTATTATGACCTGTCGAATCCACTTGGCTAAAGTAGATTTTGATGCTGCCTGACCCCTTCTGGGGCCTTCCGGCAGAACAAACAAAGAATCCGTTCTGCGAATCTGAGCAGTGGCTTTTAGATAAGCTTTAACTGCTCTTACCACATCCAAAGAATGTAATAACTTTTCCTCTACTGAGATAGGTTTGGGGAAAAAAGAAGGAAGAACCACATCTTGGTTCAAATGAAACCTCGATACCACCTTAGGAAGAAAGGCTGGATGAGGACGTAATACTACTCTGTCCTTATGGACAACCAGATATGGCTCCTTACAGGACATAGCTGCTAATTCCGACACTCTTTTAGCCGAACAAATGGCTACTAAGAAAACCAATTTCCTGGTGAGAAGAACCAAGGAAATGTGTTGTAATGGTTCAAACGGTTGTTTCTGTAGAACCGACAGAACCAGGTTTAAGTCCCAAGGACATATGGGAATACTAACCGGAGGGCTAATACGCATCACTCCTTGTATAAAGGCTTTGACTAGTGAATGCGAAGCCAAGGGCCTTTGAAAAAATATTGACAAGGCCGAAATCTGACCCTTGATAGTACTCAAGGCCAGCTTCCTATCTACAGCCCACTGTAGGAAGTCCAGAATCCTCCCTATCATGTACTTACGTGGATGCCATTTCTTGGTCTCACACCACGTAATGTACGCTTTCCAGATCCTATAATAGATCTGCCTGGATACCGGTTTCCTGGCATTGATCATGGTAGATACCACAGAATTAGAGAGCCCTCTCTTTTTCAGAATGTGGGCTTCAATAGCCAGGCCGTCAAACCTAGGGCTGGTAAGGAAGGGTGGTATATCGGTCCTTGCGACAGCAGGTCCGGACGAAGTGGGAGGGTCCAAGGACTCCTCACTGACATTTTTACCATCTCCGCGTACCATGCCCTTCGGGGCCACGCTGGAGCCACCAGAATCACTGGTTTCTTTTCTACCCTGATTCTGCGGAGTAATCGCGGTAACAATTGTGGCGGTGGGAATGCATATATCAGCTTGAACCGATCCCAAGGGAACACTAGGGCATCCGAGCCGCAAGCTAGGGGATCCCTTGTGCGAGACACAAACCTGTCCACCTTTGCGTTGAATCTGGATGCTAGCAGATCTACATCCGGTGTTCCCCACCGCTGGCATATTGCCTGGAAAACCTCGGGGTGAAGAGACCATTCCCCCGGGCATAATTGTTGGCGACTTAGAAAGTCCGCTCTCCAATTTTCCACTCCTGGGATGAAAACCGCGGATATGGCTGGGACATATCTTTCTGCCCACTCCAGGATGCAATTTGCTTCCTTCTGGGCTGCACGACTTTTGGTGCCACCCTGATGATTGATATATGCCACTGCCGTGGCATTGTCTGATTGAATTCTGACAGGGGACCCCTGGAGTTTGGATGTCCATGCTACTAGGGCATACCGGGCTGCTCGTATCTCTAAGAGATTGATGGGCAGGGCCTTTTCTGCTTCTGACCACCTGCCCTGGAGAGACCATTGCTCCAGCACTGCCCCCCAGCCGATGAGGCTGGCATCTGTAGTGACCACCTTCCAAGAAACCGGACTGAAGGGTTTCCCTCTTTCCAGATTCTGGGGCACCAACCACCAATGGAGGCTCTTGCGAACGGAAGGGGACAGGGACATTGGTAAGTCTAAAGCCTGAACTTTTTTGTTCCAGGCTGACAGTATGGCCCTTTGCAAATTCCTTGAATGGAATTGACCGTAGGGTACCGCTTCGAATGAAGCCACCATCTTTCCCAGCAGCCTCATGCAGAGACGTATGGATGGTTTTCTTTTTGTACCCACTAAGTGGGTCAAATCTCTTAAAGACGACACCTTCTCTGGAGGTAAGAAAATCTTTCTCTGATTTGAATCCAGCCTTAGCCCTAAGTATTCCAGACTTTTGACTGGTCTTAGAGCTGACTTGTCCCGGTTGATAATCCAACCGTGATATTCCAGATACTCGATTGTCTTGTGAATAGCTACTTCCAGCTTTTCCACTGAGTGGTCTATTAGTAGCAGGTCGTCTAGATATGCCATTATCGTTACACCCTGTGTTCTTAGATTGGCCAATAATGGGGCCAGAATTTTTGTGAACACTCGTGGTGCTGTGGCCAGACCGAAAGGTAAGGCTCTGAACTGAAAATGGCGCCCTTCTACTGCAAAGCGTAGAAATTTCTGATGGGCCGGAAAGATGGGAATATGCAGATAAGCATCCCTTATGTCGATCGAGGCTAGCCATTCCTGCCCTTGTAGGGCGGTGGCCACTGATCGGATCGTCTCCATCCGAAAGGTCCTGATATTTAGGAACTTGTTTAGCCCTTTTAGATTTAATATGGGCCTCACGTCCCCATTTGGTTTGGGGACTGTGAAAAAGGTTCGAGTAAAACCCGAATCCGCTTTCTTCCAGGGGAACCTTCATGATTACCCCTTGGAGCAATAGTTGTTCTAGTGCCAGAAGGAGGGATCCTCTCTTTTGGGGATCTCTTGGCACGTTTGACCTCATAAATTGGGCAGGAGGAGTGCCTTTTAACTCCAGCTTGTATCCCAGACTTACTGCGGAGAGCACCCATCTGTCTCTGATGGTGTCCCGCCAGGTCTCTGTGAACAACTGAAGTCTTCCCCCCACCCGATTGAGCGGGGGCAATACTTCATGCCTTAGGGGGAGGTTTTGTACCTCTCTTGATCCAGGGCTTCTTGTTACCCTGTGATTGTCCCTGATTTCTGCCCCCTGAATTTGACCGCGGAGGCCGTCGGAACTGCTTCACAGCCGATGTGCCCGGGACTGGAGAGGTAGGCCTCTTAAAAGAAGGACTTCTACCCTTGTTCTTAACCGGTAAGAGTGAACTTTTACCGGCAGAAATTTTCTGGATATATTTGTCCAGATCTTCTCCAAATAAGCGTTCTCCATGAAATGGGAAGCTAACCAGCAGTTTTTTACAGGGAGCTTCAGCAGACCAGTTTTTGAGCCACAGAAGCCTACGCATATGTACTATAGACAGCGTAAAGCGGGAGGCCTGTTGGATTGTATCCTTTATGGCGTCCACCGCAAAACACAAGGCTCTAGGCAGGTCAGCTAGGGCATGAGCCTGCTGATCTGGTAAGTCCCTTAAGACTTGTTTCAACTGATCTTTCACTGCTTGGCAGACTCCAATCGCTGCTACCGCAGGTTGTGTCACCATACTTGCTGTAGAGAAAGCAGATTTTAGTAAAGACTCCAATTTTTTATCTATTGGGTCTTTGAACATTGGAACATTATCTACTGGACATGTCAGTGATTTGTTAACAGAAGAGATGGCTGCGTCCACTATAGGGACCCTCCATTTTCTTATGAACTTATCCTCCATGGGATAGATCACCGGAAATCTCTTGGGGGGAGCAAATATTTTATCAGGATGCTCCCAATCCTGGTAAATAAGCCCTTCTAATAAAGGGTGGATTGGGAAGGAACAGACCGCCTGGGGAGCTTTTAGCGACCCCAGCGAGGAAACCGTAGTGGATGGTGGTTCCGCCAGAGGCATTTTAAATGCTGATCGGACCATGTTAGTCAGAGACTGAACCCATAATCTTTCAGCCTGAGAAGCTGAGAAAGGTTCTTCCACTGTTGATTCCTCTATAAGTGAATCAACCTCATCCTGATCCCCTTCAGGTAGGTCGATCTCTGTGTGGGGCTGTTCCTCCACTAACAGGCACTCTGAAGGAGGAGACGGAGATCGGACGCGCTTTTCCTGTGACAGGGAAGCAGCGATCAATGCTGTTAATCTCTCTTCCAATCCTCCCAGAGTTGAGGATAAAACCTCCTCTGTTATATATACAGGAGCAGGTGGACTGGGGACAGCCGCAGCACCAGGCATTCCTGCGGGGTTTCTACGGCTACTGACCTCTGCATTCTCAGGGGAGATTGGTGCAGTGCAAGCATGCCCAATATCCTCAGAGCCCGATGGAGACCCCTTTGGCTTCCTGGAAGATCTATTTCCGGAGCGTCTGGACGACATATCCTTTAAGCACAAAGCTGAGGTATTCCCGTCGTCATACACCAATTTTTGCTGGTAATAGTCTAACACAGGTGCTGCTATATACCAGCTGGTGTCCACTAAAGTGCCTTTCTATGGGGATGCCTGCATCAACCGCCTCTGTGTGCCACTGTTTGTTGCTAGCTCTGTTTGCATGCAGCTGACACTTGTACTGTGTCTTTTAACCATGCTGGGACGCCCGCACATGCGCAGAAGCGCCGCGGCGCGCATCGAGCGTCATCCACCCGCCCCGCCCCTTTTTTTTCATAGGAGGCGCGTGCACGCGCCCGCGCGCGCGCCCGTGCGCCAATGGCGCCCTTTTCGAAAACCAACAGAGGACTAGGAGCCAGGGCCCTTTTTGCCGGAGGGCCTGTGCGGTGGATGAACGCAGCAACAGGGCAGAGGAAGTGGATTCCCTCAGAGAAACTTACCAGCTGCCTGGATCTTTTGAGTTGAGAAAACCAAAGATCCACATTTACAAGAAAAATGGACTACAGCGGCCTCTAGTGGTTTAACACAGGTACCGCGGTCCCTGTTTTTTTTTTTTTTTTTCTTGACTACTATTAAAATTTTACATTTTCAGTAGTTATAGGCAAACACAGATATTTAGCGGGAATACCGTTAGGTAACAGACAGAAAGACAAATTAGGCTTGGGGGTCCCCCAATAGAACCAAGTTCCTGAGGGCCCCCACTTACCTGATCCCCGCCGCAGGACTTTGTTTGGTCCACAAAAGTCCAAACTTCACCTATCACGGCAGGCATTGTAATTAAACCTTCAGGGACCGGGTTCCCAAGGATTCCACTCCCCTGGACCTGTATAGCACCCTGCACAGACAGCGTCTTGGTCGTGGGTATGACCAGAGCTCTGGATCCCAGGGTCCAGCCCTCCTAAGAGAAGCATTACAGGCAAAACCTTGCTCTTCTGCTGCAAGGCCCGGGTACCGACCGTTTAGCTATGAAGCTTTTTTGGTGGGATCCGGAACAGCTTACTAAGGCCCAAAAGAACCTGTACGCAAGCCCAGTGAAAACACATGTTACTCTTTGGCCAACACCTTAGACACTGGCAAAAAACTGAGGTGCTCCCGGGTGGGAGGGGCTTATATAGGGGAGGGTACTTCCGGTTTGGAATTGGCCAGTGCCAACACCTGAAGGTAAACTATATAACCCATTAGTAATGACTAAGTCGCTCTGTGTCCCGTGATGTACGAAAAAGAAATCCTATTTTCTCTTACCATCCATGGACTGACACGGTGTCTCTTTACACTTTACACGTGGGATGTCCCAAAGCAGTGTCAAGAGGGATGGGAGCAGTATAAATGGAAAAACCAAAACTTCACTCCAATAAGGCAGAGCTCCTCAACGGAGGAGTCGCAACTTTAAACAGCGGCCTGCAGCACCCTGCGGCCGAAGGAAGCATCCGAAGATGCAGCCACATTAACCTTATAAAACTTAAAAGGCATGAACAGACGACCAGGTCGCCGCCTTGCACACTTGTGCAACCGACGCTTGATGTCGGGAAACCCAGGAAGCACCATTTGCCCTGGTGGAATGCGCCGTAACCGGAAAGGGAGGCGCCCGCCCTTTGAGAGCATAGGCTTGAATGACGGTTTGTCTGATTCCCCTAAAAATGATGGCAGACGAAACCGCTTGGCCCTGTTATGGACCAGAGACAGTCACAGTGAGTCGGACTTCCGAATAGAAGCAGTAGCAGACAGGTACACCCGTAAGGCTCGTACCACCTCCAATATGTGCAGCGCAAACTCTCTGGGATGCGATGGGTGAGGACACAAGGACGGGAGGGCAATGTCCTCATGCAGGTGAAAGGTCGACACCACCTTTGGCAAAAAAGGAAGGTCGCGGATGCAACACCGCCTTATCCTTATGGATGACTAAATATGGCGACTTGCAGGACAAAGCCGCCAACTCAGACACTCGTCAAACAGAAGTGATTGCCACTAAAAAGGCCACCTTCCGAGACAAGACAAGAGGGGAATATCCTGGATATTCCCAAAAGGAGGTTCCTGGAGGACAGAGAGCACCAAATTCAGATCCCACGGTGGGAGAGGAGGCTTGACAGGAGGGAGCACATGGCGAACCCCCAACACAAGGTGCTAACCAAGAAAATTACCCGCTAGAGGTCGCTGAAAGAAGACGGCCAAGGTCGAAATCTGATCCTTGATGGTACTCAAAGCAAGCTTTTGGGTCACTCCACACTGCAGAGGACGCAGGATTCTGGGGACGGAATACGTCCGAGGACGCCAGTCCAGCGCTTCGCACATGGCGATATAAGCTTTCCAGGCACGGTGATAGATCTGCCTGGAGGAAGACTTCCGTGTCCTTAACATGGTCAAAATGACCGAGTCCGAGAGATCTCGGACCCTCAACACCTGGCTTTTAACAGCCCTGCCGTTAAAGCCAGAGACTGTAAGCCGGATGAAACATAGGACCTTGAGACTGAAGGTCCTCCCTCATCGGCAACCGCCAGGGAACGTCCGCGACGAGACGTACCAGATCAGCGTACCAGTGATGCTGAGGCCAATCCGGAACAATTAGGATCGCCGGAGTTTATATCAGGCGATAAGGACCCTATGGGGCCACCAACGCATCCGAGGCATCGCCCAAGGATCCCTGGATCTGGCCACAACCTCGACCCTTGCGATTGAGTCGAGAGGCCATCAGGTCCACATCCGGCGTGCCCCACCGTCGGTAAAGGAGTTGAAATATGCAAGGACCACTCTTCTTGGTCCGGTGTCTGGCGATTGGCGACTCAGATAGTCCGCCTGCCCATTGTCTATGCCCAGAATGTAAAATGGCCTACAGAGCCGTCACGTTTCTTCCGGCCCACTTCAGGATACGGACTACCTCGGAAGCCGCAGCTGAGCTCCGAGTTCCCCCTTGATGGTTTACATACTCCACCGCCGTGGCGGTGTCCGACTGGCTCCTGATGGAGCGACCCCGTACTCTCTCCGACCTGAGGAGAGACACAGTCCGATGGCCCGTATTTCCAGAACAGTGATTGGTAAACGGGCTCGTCCGGAGTCCAAGGCCTGAGCCGACAGGACTCCCCAGACTCCACCCCAGCCCGTCAGGCTGGTGTCCGTCGTGAGTACCGTCCATTGGATGTGAGGGGAACGACTTTCCGGACCGAAGAGCCGAGGATCTCAACCACCATGTCAGGGGCGCCCTGACCAGGTGAATCACCTGGATCTGAAGATCCAAGGACAACGGGGATTTGTCCCAGGTGGACAAGATCTCCTTCTGCAATGCCCTGGTGTGTGATTGGGCATACAGGACGGCCGCGAAGGAGGCCACCACGAGTCTCGGGACTCTCATGCAAAAAACGGATTGACAACCATTTTTGGGATGTCAGCACCCGCACCGCAGACTGAAGTGTCAGCAACTTCTCCAGAGGTAGGATACCTTTGCCTCCAAGGAGTCCAGAATCAGAACTAGATACTCCAGACACTGAGTCGGGACCAGGACTGACTCCTGAATGTTCAGGAACCACCCGAGTCCCTGAGGGTCTAAATTGACGATAGTCACCTTTCCTCTAAGTCTGATCCACTTTCTGCTCTTAGCAGAAGATCGTCCAGATAGCCCACAACAGCAATACCTCGCTGTAACAGAAGGCTAGAACCGGAGCAAGCACCTTGGTGAACACCCTTGGTGCCGAGGCTAGGCCGAAAGGAAGAGCCACAATCGATAGTGGACTTCGCTGATCGCAAAGCGCAGAAACTTCTGGTGACTTGCGCAGATCGGAACATGCAAGTAGGCGTCCTTGAAGTCCAAGGACGCCAGAAGAAGATCCCTTTGGTGGAGTGTAGCGATCACCGTGCGAATGGATTCCATGCAGAATTTCTGCACCTTCTCGAAGGCATTCAGGGCCTTGAGGTCCAGGATAGGTCGAACCACGTCCTATTTTTGGGACGACAAACAGATTCGAGTAGAATCCCTGAAAACTCTCCTGTGACGGAACCGGCACAATCACTCCGGACCTGATCAAATCCTGTACAGCCCCCAAGAGGGCTGCCCGACAGGTAGGAAGGAGAGGAAGATTTGAGGGAAAGAATCTGTCTGGGGGCCAGGATCGGAATACTATCCTGTATCCTGAGGTGACCACCTCGCACACCCACCAGTCGGAGATTCGGGAGGACCACCGATTCGTGACCTGCGAAGTCGTCCCCGCACCCCAGAGTCGGGCGGAGGCAAGACACCACGCAGAGGCAGGCTTGGGAGCCGCTTGTTCGGCTTACGCACCCAGGGGCACTTATGCCCACCAGCCGCACTGCCGTCAGTCTGAGAGGGCCTACCCGTGGACTCTGACTGACGAAAAAACCCCGTTTTGCTGGAAAGGAAGGTCCCTGTTTGCGGCGGGCCTCCTCACCCTTGCTAGTCTAAGGAAGAAGAGTGCTTTTACCGCCCATGACATCCATGACGATGTCATCCAGAGCAGCACCAAAAGGTCTACCACCTTTAAATGGTAGATCCGTCAGGAGCTTTCTAAGGCTAGGTCAGCAGACCAGCACTTCAACCAGATAAGACGACGCAATACCACCGCCGAGACAGAGGCCCTGGATATTAAAGGGGCCGCGTCCAACGTAGCGTCGCACACATAAACCAGGCCCTGAACCAGTTGGTGGGCCAAAGCAACTGTGTCTGGAGGAAGATTATGCTCCTGTACAGCTAGGTGCAACATTTTTGCCCAACCTGTAAGTGTTTAAGACACAAGGGTCGCCGCTACCACAGGCCGTAGGGCGGATCCCAACAAGGCAAACATGGCTCTGCTCACCACTTCTGACCTCCTGTCAGTGGGGTCCTCAAATGCAGGAGTCCCCTCCATCGGGAGAGTGATGACCTTGTTCAACCGAGCGACTGGAGGGTCGATCCTGGGGGAGAAGCCCACTTTTTAAGTAGGGCATCTGCAAGGGGTATCTGATAGACAAACGCCGCGGGACCATAAAAAAATTCTTCTGCGGCTTTTCCCAGACCTTATCAATGAGCTGGTCAAAGAAAGTACATATGGAAAAACCTCTTTAGAAGGCCTGGCCTTAAAAGAACCAAAGAAGACTGTATCCGCCTGAGGTTCTGCATCCGCAGCATTTTAGCTTGAGAGAGTCCCTCACCGCAGTCATGAGTACACTAACAAGCGCCCTGTCATTTACTGACTCAGAACTGGAGTTTTCCTCATAAGGAATGTCCTGTTCAAAACCATCCAATACATTCAGAACTAGGGTCCTGAGCGGTAGTGGCTAGGCCCATATCTGAATCAGCGCACTGCCCTCATGAAGTAAAGTGGGGAGAGGGCGCTTTTTTGCTCCCTTGCACACAGCTCCCATCCTGGTCAGAAATTATTCCAGGACTGCCCACAACTGGTCCCTAGGGACCGCAGGTGCTGAAGCACTGCCTGTTGTCCACTGACATTTAGGGGAAGCTGGTGACAGAGACTCAATATTGCCCCCCTCTGAGACTCCTCAGATAAAAAGTCCACCCACAGGCTGTGCTGACTGAGGAGGGGGCGCCCAGGGGACTCACCAAACCGGAGCAGGGACCGCTCAGTTCTGCTGTCTGTACCGCGCTGTGTCAGCGCTGGTGAGCTGTGAGGAGATTGTGAGGAGATTTGCGCTGTTACAGCAGCGCTAGAGGCCAAAACTAGTGCTGAAGAGCGCGCGGGCTACAAGAAAATGCCCGCCGCACTTCACTGAGGCGATCCGCGGCAAGATGGCCGCCATGACTCAGCAAAAGTGAAAATAAAAACAGCACACACACAGCGCCACTCGGCGCTCAGGCCCCAAAACACACAAAAAAAGGCCCCAAGCATATCTGCAGACCAGCATTAGCCCCTCCAAGAACAGTGTGACCCCCAGGCACCCCACACAGCACAGCGCCAGCAATGGTGACAGAGAGTGACAATGAAATACAGGGGGAGACAGGGAAAATCCCCCACAGAGAAACACACAGCCTTTTGCACTCACCTGCAGGCAGGAGAGACTACTTACCTGTCCCCTGAGGGACCCACTGGTGTGTTTCTGACAGGACTATCACAGTGCAGTACTGAGTAGCTGTCGGCCCGGTCCACCGCGAAAGATACAGTCAGTCAGGAACTGTTCAGTCTTGAGAGGACTGTGGGAGCATGAAAGCAAACCCGGCCACCCCTGGAGTCATGGGGCCTGTCGTGAACTGAGCCTCACGCACACAAGGCGAGGATCAGAGTGCTCGATGGTCGGACAGGGAAGACTACGAGGATATCTTGTACCCAACCTGTTGCCCAGCCGACAGTTGATAGAAAATTCTCAAAAATAAAATAAAAAAGAATTCCAGAAAAGGAATAAAAATAGGTCAGGAGACTGGCTCCTGAGAGAGCCACGTCTTCTCCTTCTGCTAGGCAGAAAAAAACTGAAGTCTGCTGACTGTAGTGGGAGGGTTATGTCCGGAGGGACCGCCCCCTGGGTGGGGCTGTTCAGCTCTGGCTTTTAGAATGTATGTCTAACATTTCACATTCTGCCTAGGTCTTCTCCGGCAAGCAGGGACATAACCCACGTGTAAAGTGTAAAGAGACACCGTTTCAGTCCATGGATGGTAAGAGAAATAAATATATATATATATATATATATATATATATATATATACACACACACATATACACACACACATACATACACTGATTATAGAGGACACAGTGCACTAATTGAAAATAATGCAGCTCCCTGCCTGTGGTATTTGTATGAGAACACCAGCAATTGTATTGAGGTAAGCTTTAGGTGCACACTGTGCAAAGGACACAGTACACTAAGTGAAAATACTGCAGCTAGTACAATCACCTGCCTGCCTGTCAGTATAGAGAATAACAGGAACAGATCTAGCTAAACTGAATACAGTGTGTAAATATATACACACACACACACACACACAACACCTAGGATGCATATATATCCTCTACACACTGTAACTGAAGCTAACTGACTCGCCTGCCTGCTCTATATAACTCAAATTAAATGACACTATCTCTCTCTCTGTCTTTAACTACCGCCGCAACACACTACACAAGGCCGCCACGCAGGCGGCCTTATATAGTGTGGGGCGTGTACTAAACCCCCTGAGACATAATTGGCCTTCCGTTTTTTTCCGCGCTGTGATTGGCCAAAGCACGTGGGTCATAGTGCATGCTTGGCCAATCATCAGCCGGCAATGCACTGCGATGTCGCAGTGAATTATGGGCCGTGACCCGCCACTCAAATTTGGCGCAAATGGCCCATAATGTTCGAAATTCGGCGAACAGACGATGTTCGACTCGAACTCGGAGCTCATCCGTATTTTCTAGTCCAACTTGAACAAACTTTGTTGACATTATAATATTCTACCCTGATTTGCCATTGCTTACCTCCTGAGAAGCAAATGTCTTTTTATTTTGTAAATGCAGTTATCACATGGAGAGATCTCAGGAAAATAAGATCTGTCACTGTCATGAGAAAACAAGTGTTCAGCAAACAAAGCCAGTACTAAGGTTTTCAAGTGTAAAAGATCAATAGAACAGCCAAGCAGCAGCATTTGTTTACAGGCCCCACACTTGTAGCCTTCATTGTGGTATTATCCACATATCCAAGGCTATTTATTTTTCTAAATTATATTTAAAAATGTATACTTAGCCAAACATGATTTTTACAACTTTGGAACAGATTGGGGAAAGGGCAACACCCCCCTCAGTGACACTATAGGATCTTTTTTTTTTCACTGAAATAGAAAATTACATTATACTTACATGCTCTGTGCAAGGATATTGCACAGAGCTGATCTTTACCCAATGCTGTATCCTGGCCTAGGCCAACAAGGCCCAGGCCTAGAGCAGCACTTTGCAGTGGGCAGCACGGAGAGAGTCCCCGCCGGCTTGCGTTACACTGATAGTGTAATGCAAGCTGCTTCTAAATTTGACTGTCTTATCCTGAACCACAAACCTTCCTCACTGTGCTATATGTTTTATGCTGCACCATTTGCATGGTTATATCTTCTTGGTCCTCTCCATAAAATTATCAGAAATTTGTGCTTAAAGTAGAACTATAGGCAACACTTTTTTTTTTCATTTTGGATAGAGTAAGGGAGGGTTATAGCCCCTATCAGTTTATTTTTTATAATCCCTGTCCCATTGCAGAGATTTCCCTTCACTTCCTGCCCCATAGCCAAACAGGAAGTGAGAGGAAATCTATGCAAATGAAGGGAATCCAATGCCCCCCCCCAAGGCCCTAAGAACTAGTGTCCCCACTCGAAAATTTCAGGGCGGGTCTTACACAGAAAGGGGTGTGGCCTTGACAGGAAGGGGTGGGTCATATTTAAATTAGGGGGTGCACGAGTTTAGTCAGGCCTAGGGAAGCACAAAACCTAAATACACTACTGCCTTTACCTTCCTCTTTTGGGGTGACCCGCCAGCAATGACCTCTCCTCATCTGTGTGTACCCCCATAGCAAACTGACTCAGCTCCGCCCCGCTCCTTCCTCACTGGATTTGACTGATGGCAGGAGGAGCCAATGGCTTCTTCTGCTCTCAGTCTGTCCTATCAGAAGAGGGAGAGAGACCAGCGCTGCTGCAGATCGGCACAGTGCTAGATGGAGAGAGGATTCAGGTAAGCATTTGGGTGGGGGGAGAGAAAAACAGCAAGTGGAAGATTTTTTACTTTACTGCAGGTAATGTATTAAAGCGGTGCTCCACCCAAAAGGGGAAGCTCTGCTTGTCTGCCTCTCCCGCCCTCCCTTCCCCCTCCGCTGCCACATTTGTCACCTTTTGGGGGGAGGGGGGAATGGGTATCTGATACTTGGCAAACTCAGCTGGAAATTCAGTCCTCTCCTTCTTTCCCTCCCTGCTGGCCTATTAAAGCGCAGCGCACTTCGCACATGCACAGTAGGAAACCGGCTTCACTGCCAGTTTCCCTTTGTCAAGATGGTGGCACGAGCACCCGATAGCCGATAGCTACAGTATTTGCAACTGCTGACTTTTAAGTTTTTCTAACGATGCCTGGAGCTCCACTTTAAGGTAAAAAAAAAAAAAAAAAACACCTTTTGACTTTGAACAGTTTTCATTTCTAGCTTTCTGTGTCTATTGGAGAGATTTTTATTCACTGCATGACCTGAAAAAAGTATAGGTAGTAAGAAGAAAACCCTCTAAAGTTAAGGTATTTCCCCTCCTAAACAGTTGCCACTGGAGCAGGTGCCCCTATTGGAAGATTTATTGACTGAGGAACAGTTCGTACAGCACAAAAAGTGCAGATAAGCCACTATCCCAGTACTGCCAAATAACAATTCTTTCACAATAAATCACAAAGACATGTACATGGGTTCTGTAGAAATTCAGCTGAGTAACCACAAAACTTATTAGGGCTCATGCACACAGGACGTTTATACAGCTGCTGTTAGGGGGCGACTGATGTTTTTTTTAACTGCTTCTAAATGCCCCTCCATGTTAGCCTATGTGTTCATAAGCGTTTAGGGGCAGTAAAATAAAACGACAGCATGTGCGTTCAGGACCGGAGGCTGTTGACCTGTAAAAACGTCTGAAACGTAGCTTAACGCTCTTAAGCCGCACCAGATTTTTTTTACATGTGGGCGGGGCCACCCGGCGATGTCATTCGGAGGCTCCGCCTCTTGTGACGTCACCACCCGGGGTACGATGGGCAGTGATGTCACAAGGGGCGGAGCCTCCGGATGACATAGCCAGGTGGCCCTGTCCCATGGCTATATAAGTATTGCCACACGACGGCCCTAGCATTACACCAGAAGAGAGTGTCGAGAGAACATCGGAGGAAGAACAGAGGGAGAAGACAGTGGAGAGAGGAGACCTGGCAGAGGGAGAAGACAGTGGAGAGAGGAGAACCGGCGGTGGGAGAAGGCAGCGGAGAGAGGAGAGCCGGCGGCGGGAGAAGACAGCGGAGAGAGGAGAGCCGGTGGCGGGAGAAGACAGCGGAGAGAGGAGAACCGGCGGGGGAAGAAGTCATAAGCAATTTTTTTGGCATGGGGTTTCCCCTTAAAATCCATACCAGACCGAAGGGTCTGGTATGGATCTTGGGGGGGACCCTACAACGGTTCTTTTTTCATTTTGGCGTGGGGTTCCTCTTCAAGATTCTCAGCGCAACAAGTCGCACCGCAAGTCGGATCATCATGATCCGACTTTTGGTGTGACTTCTATTCAAATCAATGGGCTCTCATAGGGAACCATTGATTTTAAATAGTGGTAGAGAAACGTTGCTAAAAGCTAGCGTGGCTAAACGTGCATTAACGCCAATACCAAAAGCTACTAGTAGCACGTTTTTACAGCTGCTTTTTCCTGGCATTGGTAGTGGTTTTGCAGCTCGTGTTTTAGAACGCCCTGTGTGTATGAGCCCTAAAACATATAGGTCAGTTATAAACAACAGCCCTATTCTGGCCAACCTGATCTTTATGAATAACACATGTACAGAAGGCAAAGGGATTGGGACGAGGGGCTGACTTAATTGTTGGCCTCTCTGCCCACTCTTCTCACGAGATGCAGACAAACAGAAATTATGCTGAGAACCTGGCAGGGTCATATGCTTTCTCTTATGCTACAGGCTACCGCAACGACATCTTTTTGTACACCTTATGTATCCCCATGTTAGAAAGGTTAATGATTGTACATGTTGGGAGTGCCTAAGTGATTTTCTCTTTTATATGTACATGAGATTGCACTCCATCCGGGGCCGCGGCTCTTTTTCCGATTGAAATCTCTGTACTGTTTGTTGAAACCTTTAATAAAATCTTTATGGATAAAAAAAAAAAAGCACATGTACAGAAAGAACAGTTCTTGTATCACATAGCAGCCCACCAGTTTCTCTCTTTCACCGTTTCATATACTGCATGAAACATGAAAGAGAATCTAACTATATGCGGTGGGTCACAAGAACAGTTCTTCTTTCAGACACTTTGTGTAAGCCCAGCCAACCCTAACCATCACATCGCAGCCTGTTAATGTCTGCAGTTTATCTGGTTTGACTAGATTTAATATAAACACAGAAATGCTGAAAAATAATATACCTTCTAGAAAGTAAGGAGAGTCTGCAACATGTTTGCTGCTGAGTGTAACCTCGATTTGTAGGCTTTTGTAGCTGGCATACATTCTGTACCGCACCAGGAAGGAGCCATCTCTCCGGTCAAGTAATTGCACTCCCACTCTGGTATACTGCTCTCCAGGAGCAGTTATACGGATTTGAAAAACATCCTTTGTTGGTGAAAATGTAAAGCTATACATGAAAAGAAAAGAAAGTATTATTAGCAAAAATACAAGTTACACTAACCAAACAGTAAGCAAATAAGTTCAAGCATGTCTCGTTGTCTTAAGCTTAGGTTCCTCATGCATTTCCCCAAGTGTTCCCCCGTGGCCCCCTTAGGATCTGGACCTCTTCCCTTTTATAGAACATGAGAGGGAGGCTGGACCCCAGTGAAAGCCTGCGCAGATACTGGTAAAAAAGGTGGCAAAACCATTAACCCTTTCCCACTGACCTGGGCAGTCGGGTGCTAACTACACATACAGTAGGCTACTTGCCTACATATGCAACAGTTGTTGGATTGTCTGAAAACACTAGGACATCTCTGTTTGCAATATATTTTTCTCTTATCCATGGACGGACACGGCGGCTCTTAATCACTGAACGTGTGGGTATATGTCCCTGCTTGCAGGAGAAGACCTAGGCAGAATGTTAAATGTTAAAACATTCTAGAACAAGCCAGAGCTGAACAGCCCTGCCCAGGGGGCGGTCCCTCCGGACATTACCCTCCCACCTGCAGCCAGCAGCCTCAGTTTTTTTCTGCCTAGCAGAAGGAGAAGACGTGGCTCTCTCAGGAGCCAGTCTCCTGGAAGATGATTTTACTTTTAAATTTTATTCCTTTGGGAATTTTATAATTTTATTTTTGAGACCTTCAATCAACTGTCGGCTGGGCAACAGGTTGGGTACACTAGTATCCTCGTAGTCTTCCCTGTCCGACCATCGAGCGTGCTGATCCTCGCCTTGTGTGCGTGAGACTCAGTTCACGACATACCCCATGGCTCCAGGGGTGGCCGGGTTGCTTTCATGCTCCCGCGGTCCTCTCAAGATTGAATAGTACCTACTGTATCTTTTGCAGTTGACCGGGCCGACAGCTACGCAGTACGACTCTGTGATAGGTCTGTCTGAAACAAGCCAGTGAATCCCTCTATTGGCACCGATGGTGTTCTCCAAGGTACTTGCGGGATGGGTAAGTAGTCTCTCCTGCTGCAAGGTGAGTACATGCTGGCTGTGTTTCTGTGTGTGGGAGGGTTCTCCCTGTCTCCCCCCTGTTATGCTGCTCTTTGCACCCTGTTCTGCTGCTGTGCTGTGTGGGGATGCTTGGGGGGGTCACTCTGCCCTGGGGGAGTTTTCTGGGGGAATGTGTGTTTTTTTTACGTGCGCCATTGGCGCAGTGATTTAAATTTAAAAAGTGCGCCATCGGTGGCCATTTTGCCGCGGCTCAAGTCACAGTTATACAGGCGCCCGGCGGCCATTTTCTTGTAGCCGCGGCGCTTTCAGTTTCGTTTTCGGCCTCTAGTGGCGCTGCTGAACGGCGCGGAATCCACATCTCCTCACAGATTCTTCACTCTCCTCAGGCTCGCGCTACAGCGCGGCTCATACAGCGGTACCGAGCGGTCCCTAGGGGTGGTGAGTACTCCGGGTATCCCCTCCTCAGCCCCAGCACAGCCAGTGGGTGGGCTGTATTATTCACTGTAATGGTGAATAAGGTCTCAGAGGGTGGCAACATGGAGTCTGGTTCACCTGTTTCTTCACACTTGTTAGAGACAACTGGCAGTGCTCCTGCACCTGCGGTCCTTATGGACCAGTTGTCGGCAGTCCTGGAATCATTCTGACCAGGAGGGAAGCAGTGTGTGAGTGCAAGGGAGCAAAAAAGCCCCTCTCCCCACTTTATTTCCACAAAAAAAAAGGGGGGGGGGTGTGCGCTGATTCAGATATGGGCCTAGCAACTACCGCTCAGGACCCTAGCTCTGAATATCTTTGATGGTTTTGAACAGGACATTCCTTGCGAGGAAGACTCCAGTTCTGTGTCAGTAAATGACAGGGCGCTTGTTAGAGAACTCATTGCTGCTGTGAGGGACACTCGCAAGCTAAATGCTGCGGATGCAGAACCTCAGGCAGACAGTCTCCTCTGGTTCCTTAGGGCCGTGCCTTCTAAAAAAAAAAAAAGAAAAAAAAAAAGTTTTTTTCCCCATATGTACATTTTCTTTGACGAGCTCATTGATGAGGTCTGGGGAAAAAGCCGCAGAAGACTTTTATGGTCCCGCAGCGTTTGCCTATCAGATACCCCTTTGAAGATGCCCTACTTAAAACGTGGGCTTCTCCCCCAGTGGTCGACCCTCCGGTCGCCCGGTTGAACAAGGCCACCACTCTCCCGATGGAGGGGACTTCTGCATTTAAGGACCCCACTGACAGGAGGTCAGAAGTGGTGAGCAGAGCCATGTTTGCCTTGTTGGGGTCCGCCCTACAGCCTGTGGTAGCGGCGACCCTTGGGTCTCAGACACTTACGGGTTGGGCAAAAAATTTAGCACCAAACTGTACAGGAGCATAATCTTCCTCCAGACACTATTGCTCTGGCCCACCAAATGGTGCAGGGCCTGGTTTATGTTGCGACGCCACGTTAGACGCGGCCCCTTATATCTCAGGGCCTCTGTCTTGGCGGTGGTATTGCGTTGTCTGATCTGGTTGAAATGCTGGTCTGCTGACCTAGCTTCTAAAAAGTCTCTGACGGATCTACCATTTAAAAGGTGGTAGGATTTTCGGTGCTGCGCTGGATGACATCATCAAGGATGTCACGGGAGGTAAAAGCACTCTTCTTCCTCAGGCTAGCAAGGGTAAGGAGGCGGCTGTAAGCAGGGTCCTTCCTTTCCAGCAAAAAAAGGTGTTTTTTTCGTCAGTCAACGGGGAGGCCCTCCCAGACTGACAGCGGTGCGGCTGGTGGACACAAGCGCCCCTGGGTGCGTAAGCCAAACAAGCCGGCTCCCCAAGCCCACCTCCGCGTGAAGTCTTGCCCTCACCCGACTTTGGGGTAGGGGGGACGACTTTGCAGGTTCACGGATCGGTGGACCTCCCGGATCTCCTACCAGTGGGTGGGCGAGGTGATCACCTCAGGTTACAGGATAGGTTTCCGTTCCTGGTTCCAGACAGATTCTTCCCTCGAATCTTCCTCTCCTTCCTGCCTGTCGGGCAGCCCTATGGGGCCTATTCAGGATTGCTCAGGTCCAGAGTGATTGTGCCGGTTCCGTCACAGGAGAGGTTTCAGGGATTCTACTCAAATTTGTTTGTCGTCCCAAAAAAGGGACGGGGTTCGGCCTATCTTGGACCTCCAGGTCCTGAATGCCTTCGTGAAGGTGCAAAAGTTCCACATGGAATCTATTCGCACGGTGATCAGTACACAGGGGATTTTCTAGCGACCTTGGACATCAAGGACGCCTACTTGCATGTTCTGATTTGCGCAAGTCACCAGAAGTTTCTGCGCTTGCGATCGGCGAAGTCCACTATCAATTTGTGGCTCTTCCTTTCGGCCTAGCCTCGGCACCGAGGGTGTTCACCAAGGTGCTTGTGCCTGGTTCTAGCTTGCTGAGACAGCGAGGCATTGCTGTCGTGGGCTATCTGGGCGATCTTCTTCTCAGAGAAGGAAATGGCTCAGAATTAGAAGACAGTGTGACTATCGTCAGTCAGACCCTCAGGGACTTCAGGTGGCTCCTAAACATTCAGGAGTCAGTCCTGGTCCCGACTCAAGATCTGGAGTATCTCGGTCTGATTCTGGACTCCTTGGAGGCAAAAGTATTCCTACCTCCGGGGAAGCTACTGACACTTCAGTCTGCAGTGCGGGTGCTGACATCCCAATAAATGGTCGTCAATCCGTTTTTGCATGGGAGTCCTGGGACTCATGGTGACCTCTTTCGAGGCCGTTCCGTATGCCCAATCACACACCAGGGCATTGCAGAAGGAGATCTTGTTCCCTTGGGACAAATCCCTGTTGTCTTTGGATTTTCCGATCCAGGTGAGTCACCTGGTCAGGGCGTCCCTGACATGGTGGTTTGGGTCCCCGGCTCTTCGGTCCGGGAAGTCGTTCCTCCCCGTCCAATGGACGGTGTTCATTACGGACGCCAGCCTGAGGGGCTGGGGTGTAGTCTGGGGAGTCCTGTTGGCCCAAGGGCTTGGACTCCGGACGAAGCCCGTTTGCCGATCAATGTTCTGGAAATACGGGCCATCAGACTGTGCCTCTCCTCGTGGTCTGAGAGATGAAATCGCTCCATTAGGATCCAGTCGGACAAAAGTCACGGCGGTGGCGTATGTCGACCATCAAGGGGGGACTCGGAGCTCAGCTGCGGCTTCCGAGGTCCCCTGTACCCTGAAGTGGGCTAAAAGAAGCGTGCCGGCTCTGTCGGCCGTTTACATTCCGGGCATAGAACTGGCGGACTATTTGAGTCGCCAGACGTTGGACCAGGGAGAGTGGTCCTTGCAACCGGAGGTATTTCAACTCCTTTGCCACACAGACGGTGGGGCACGCCGGAGGTGGACCCGATGGCCTCTCGACTCAATCGCAAGTTGTTGAGATTTGTGGCCAGATCCAGGGATCCTTGGGCGGATACCTCAGAGGCGTTAGTGGCCCATGGGGTCATTATTACCTGATATACGTCTATCCTCCGCTGCAGTTGCTCTCTCGCCTGCTGTGCAGGGTGGCGACCGAGGGAATTCCGGTGATCCTCATTGCTCCAGATTGGCCTCGGCTTCACTGGTACGCCGATCTAGTACGTCTCATCGCGGCCGTTCCCTGGCGGTTGCCAATAAGGGAGGACTGTCTGTCTCCAAGTCCTAAATTTCATCCTGCCTTTACAGTCTCTGGCCTTAACGGCATGGCTGTTGAAAGCCAGGTGTTGAGAGACCGAGGTCTCTCGGACTCGGTCATTTCGTCCATATTAAGGGTACGGAAGTCTTCCTCCAGAATGATCTATCTCCGTACCTGGAAAGCTTACATCGTCATGTGCGAAGAGCTGGACTGACGTCCTCGGACGTATTCTGTCCCTAGAATCCTGCGTTTCCTGCAGCATGGAGTGGCCCAAAGGCTCGCTTTGAGTATCATTAAGGGTCAGATTTTGGCCTTGGCCGTCTTCTTTCGGCGACCACTAGCGGGTCATTCCTTGGTTAGCACCCTTGTGCAGGGGGTTCGCCATGTGCTCCCTCCTGTCAAATCTCCTCTCCCCCCGTGGGATCGGAATTGGTACTCTCGGTTCTCCAGGAACCTCCTTTTGAGAATATCAGGGATATTTCCCTCTTGACTTTGTCTCAGAAGGTGGCCCTTTTAGTGGCATCACTTTTGTCAGACGAGTGTCTGAGTTGGCGACCTTGTACTGCAAGTCACCATATTTAGTCATCCATAAGGATAAGGCGGTGTTGCATCCGCGACTTTCTCTTTTGTCAAGGGTGATCTCGAATCGCATCCCAGAGAGTGTGCACGGCACACTTTGAATGTGGTACGAGCCTTGCGGGTGTGCCTGTCTGCTACTGCTTCTATTCGGAAGTCTGACTCTCTGTTTGACTGTCTCTGGTCAGAAACAGGGCCAAGCGGCTTCGTCTGCCACCTTTTTCTAGGTGGATCGGACAAACCGTCTTTCAAGCCTATGCTCTCATGGGGCGGGCGCCTCCCTTTCCGGTTACGGCGCATTCCACCAGGGCAATTGGTGCTTCCTGGGTTTTCCAACATCAAGTGTCGGTTGCACAAGTGTGCAAGGCGGCAACCTGGTCGTCTGTTCATACCTTTTCTACGTTTTATAGGGTTGACGTGGCTGCATCTCCGGATGCTTCCTTCAGCTGCAAGGTATTGCAGGCCGCTGTTTAAAGTGGCAACTCCTCCGTTGAGGAGCTCTGCCTTGTTTGGAGTAAAGTTTTTTTGTTTTTTCCATTTATACTGCTTCCATCCCTCTTGACACTGCTTTGGGACATCCCACACGTTCAGTGATTAAGAGCCGCCGTGTCGGTCCATGGATGATCAGAGAAAATAGGATCTTTGTACTCACCGTAAAATCCATTTCTCTGACATCCATGGACCGACACGGCACCCACCCTTCCTTTTAAGTTTGTACTGCTTTGTTACGAACTGAGGTCTGCTAGCTGCAGGTGGGAGGGTAATGTCCGGAGGGACCGCCCCCCTGGGCGGGGCTGTTCAGCTCTGGTTTGTTCTAGAATGTTTTAACATTTAACATTCTGCCTAGGTCTTCTCCTGCAAGCAGGGACATATACCCACACGTTCAGTGATTAAGAGCCGCCGTGTCGGTCCATGGATGTCAGAGAAATGGATTTTACGGTGAGTACAAAAATCCTATTTTTTAAAGGCAACTAACCATTTCTTAGCAGCTTAAAGTTCTCTGAAGTTAGACGATTGATCTACTAAATCTGCACCCCAAATTCCCTGAGCCTGTAGAACTGCACAAGCCCCCCATCCCCAGACACTGGCATCCGTGGTTATTTTGCATGGGTGAGTCTGAGCCCAGGCATGGCTCTTCACTGGATTTAGAGTATTGCCACATAAGGAGGGATCCTTAGAAACTTCTCTTAAAATCAACGCTGTAAAGTTCAGTGAACCATGTCTCTGGTTCCACATCTGCAGCAAAATGATCTGTACGCTTCTGGATGGAAGTTGAGCCCATACCACACCTGGAAGGCTGCCCTTATAAGACCTAAAGTCTGTATGACATGTTTGATAGATACTTGTGAGAGATCCTTGATCATTCTTACAGAAATTATGTTTTGCACCATCTCCTCTGTGAGGAAGATCTTTTGCTGTACTGTGTCTATTCTATACCCCCAAAACACCACTGACTGTGATGGATTCAGATTTGACTTCTGCAGATTCACCATTCACCCTACTTTCTGGAATGTCTGAAAAACTAAATGGAGATCCAGGCATAATCTCTCCCTGTTCTGGGAAAAAAAATGAAATGGTTGTCCAGATAAGGAATGATTAATATTTTCTGGAATTGGAGAAAGGCCATCAGGACAACGATCTTAGTGAAAATGCTCAGTGCCTCTGAGAGGTCAAAAGAAAGCACAGATCTGTCAATGTTGCAGGCACTTCTAGATAAGAATAGAAAACCTTAGATATTTTTGACTAACTACATCAGGGGTCTCCAAACTTTCTAAGCAAGTTTGGTGTCCTTCAGGCTTTAGGGGAGCCAGACTGTAGCCAGTGGGAGTAGAAAATGCCCCGCATTAGTGCCCCATGATTGGTTTTATTGGGAGGAATAGTGCCCCATTGATGATATCAGTGAGAATAATAGTGCACCATTGATGGTGTCAGTTGATAGAATAGTGCCCAAGGACCAGATAAAAGCAAGCAACGGGGCCCCCGAGCTGCAAGTTGGAGACCACTAAACTAGATGAATAAGAAAATGCAGGTAAGCATACTGCAAGTCTATAGAGACTTCTGACCTTCTGAAAGAGAAGATTTTTCACTAAAAGGATTATTTCCATGCAAAATGTTTTGTTTCTTTAGATCTATAATCATTCTGAACTTCCTTTTCTTGACCAGATAAACTTGGGAGTAGAACAACTGAAATAGTTTGTTCTCTCGGACTTATAGAATGGCCTGTCCTGTTATGTAATTCAGAACCTGTCTTGCAGCACTAATAATAAATAATTGAATCTATATATGAACAAAATAATGTATACAGTATATATGTATATCAAATCAACCCCAATCTTATTGTATAGATTTCAAATATATAATCAATCAATTACAACCACATATAGTGTGTAAATATCTAATAAATAATCCATCAATTTTAAGTACCATACAAAAAGAGTGAATAAAACATGTTAATCTTATACCACTTATACCACTACTTAAAAGCGGAGTTCCAGGCTTTTTATGTTTATTAAAAGTCAGCAGCTACAAAAAGTGTAGCTGCTGACTGTTAATAAACAGACTCTTACTTGTTCAGCGGTCCAGCGGTGCAGCCGCCAGGAGCGCCGCTCCTTTCCGCCGGCGCTTCCATTGCCACTCTGGGCACCCGACCGTGACAGCTTTCGGCTCCACGGCCGGGCACGCACTGCGCATGCACGAGTCGCGCTACGCTCCCGGAGTGGACAGGCGATCTTCTGGGACCTGTCACGTGCCCCAGGAAATCGCCTAGAGGGAGGGGCCTGCCTAGGTGGAGAGGAGGAGTCGCCTAGGTGGCCCCTGGGCGGAAGGAGGAAGTGGGACAGAAAGTCCCACTCCTAACGAAGCCCCCCACTCCCCCCCCCAAAAAAATTACATGCCAAATGTGGCATGGAAGGGGGTGAGGAGTGCTTAAAGCGGAAGTTCCACTTTTGGGTGGAACTCCGCTTTAAAGTAAAACTTTCTGTTTCTATTTTGTACAGAGTAAGGGAGGGTTATAGACAGATACATAGATAGATATACAGATATGCAGATAGATAGATAATTAGATAGACAGACAGATAGAGAGACAGATAGAGAGACATGCCGATAGATAGATAGATAGATAATCACATAGACAGATAGATAACAGACATGGGAGTAAGTCACACATGTACAAGTCACAAGCAAGTCTCAAGTCTTAACCTTCAAGTCTCAAGCAAGTCCCAAGTTACTGTGACGAAAAGCAAGCAAGTCAAGTCAAGTCCATGCTAGAAGTCAAGCAAGTCAAGTCAAGTCATTTATTTTGGTCAAGTCACAAATCAAGTCAAAATACTGATCTACCCCATACTGTATAAAAATAATAGGAGGGATAACAATAAATAATATTGGTTATGTGCCCATGCCTCACTGTGCCCAATGCCTCACTGTGCCCAATGCCTCACTGTGCCCAATGCCTCACTGTTGCCGTCAGCCGTGTACCTAATCGGCGGCATCCCGGCGGCCATTCCAGTATTCAAAGGCCGCGCCTCCTCCTTGTCTGCGATAGGCGGAACACTCAATTTCCCAGCATTCAGTGTTCCGCCTATCACGGACATCCGCTCATCCTCACAACACAGACGAGGATAAGAGGATGTCCGTGATAGGCTGAACACTGCCTGCTGTGAAATTGAGTGTTCCGCCTATCACAGACGAGGAGGCACGGCTTTTGAACACTGCAATGGCCGCCGTCTGTCTTCATGACACGCTGATCAGGTAGGCAGATGGCGGCTTGCGGTTAGTGTTAGTGGTGCCAAGTCATTGCAAGTCATATAGCCCAAGTCAAAGTCAAGTCGCAAGTCATTTATTGAATTCTGTCAAGCAAGTCGCAAGTCCTCAAACAGGTGACTCAAGGTTGACTTAAGTCAAGTCATGTGACTCAAGTCCCCCACCTCTGATAGATAATAAGATAGATAATCAGATAGATAGATAATAGGATTTTTATAACAGCTTACCTGTAAAATCCTTTTCTTGGAGTACATCACGGGACACAGAGCGGCATAGTAATTACTATGTGGGTTATAGAGCTTACCTTCAGGTGATGGACACTGGCACACCCAAGACAGGAAGTCCCCTCCCTATATAACCCCTCCCATATCGGGAGTACCTCAGTTTTGTAGCAAAGCAATAAGTGTCCCCAAAAGAGGGGTGGGAGCTCTGTGTCCCGTGATGTACTCCAAGAAAAGGATTTTACAGGTAAGCGGTTATAAAAATCCTATTTTCTTTATCGTACATCACGGGACACAGAGCGGCATAGTAATTACTGTGTAGGATGTCCCAAAGCAATGCCAAAATGAGGGGAGGGAGACACCATAACAAGCTGGGCGCCATCAGGCATGAGGATCTATACTGCAGCCTGCAGCACACTACGCCCAAAGGCGATATCCTCATGACCTCTTACATCCACCTTATAAAATTTTGTGAATGTGTGGACTGTAGACCAAGTTGCGGCCTTACAGATTTGAGCCAAGGAGGCCTGGTGATGCACTGCCCAAGAAGCACCAACCGCTCTAGTAGAGTGTGCTGTAATTTTAAATAAAGGCACCTTCTTTCTCAGACCATAGGCTTAAATAATAACCTGCCGAATCCACTTAGAAATAGTAGATTTCGACGCTGCCTGGCCCCTTCTGGGGCCTTCTGGCAGAATAAATAAAACATCTGTTTTCCGAATCATAGCAGTAGCTTCAAGATAGGCTTTAACTGCTCTTACTACATCCAAAGAATGTAATAATTTCTCTTCCACCGAACTAGGTTTGGGAAAAAAGGAAGGGAGAACCACATCTTGGTTCAAATGAAAACTTGACACGACCTTCGGAAGAAAGGCTGGATGTGTACGTAAAACCACTCTATCCTTATGGATAATCAAATATGGCTCCTTGCAAGACAAAGCTGCTAATTCCGATACCCTCCTGGCTGAGGATATAGCTACCAAGAACACTAATTTCCTGGTGAGGAGCACTAAAGGAATGTGGAGTAATGGTTCAAAAGGTTGTCTTTGAAGAACTGATAGAACCAAATTTAAGTCCCATGGACATATGGGAGACCTCACTGGTGGGTTGATACGAGTCACACCCTGCAAGAAGGTCTTTACTAGCGAATGTGTAGCTAGTGGCCTTTGAAAAAAAAATCGATAAGGCCGAAACCTGTCCCTTAATAGTACTTAAGGCTAGGTTTTTGACAACAGCCCACTGCAGGAAGTCAAGTATTCTGCCTATGACGTACTTCCGGGGATGCCATTTCTTGGCTTCACACCATGCCACATACGCCTTCCAAACTCTATAATATATATGTCTAGATACTGGATTTCTAGTATTGATTATCGTAGACACCACTGTGTTAGAGAGACCTCTCTCTCTTAGAATGTGGGATTCAATAGCCAGACCGTTAAATTTAGAGTTTGTAAAGAAGGGTGGTATATCAGACGGAAGGGTCCAAGGCTTGCCTACAGACATTCTTACAATCTCCGCGTACCAGGATCTTCGAGGCCATGCTGGGGCTACCAGAATCACCAGCCTCCTTTCCATCCTGACTCTGCAGAGGAGTCGAGGTAGTAGCTGCAGCGGAGGGAACAAATATATTAGTGCAAACTGATCCCACGGGAACACCAGTGCATCCGATCCGCAAGCGAGCGGGTCCCTTGTTCTGGACACAAAGCTGCTCAATTTCGTGTTGAACCTGGATGCCAATAGATCTACATCTGGTGTCCATCTCTGACATATTGTCTGAAAGATGTCGGGGTGAAGAGACCATTCCCCTGGGGATAACTGCTGCCGACTCAGGAAGTCTGCTTTCCAATTCTCTATTCCTGGAATAAAGATAGCGGATATGCATGGGACATGTTTTTCTGCCCATATCAGGATATGATTCACCTCCTTCTGGGCCGCACCGCTCTTGGTGCCCCCTTGGTGATTGATGTATGGCACAGCTGTGGCATTGTCTGATTGGATCCTGACAGAAGACCCATGTAGCTTGGAAGTCCATGCTTCCAGGGCCAACCGTGCCGCCCGAATTTCCAGCAGGTTGATGGGCAAGGTCTTCTCGATATTCGACCACTTTATCTGGAGTAAACATTGCTCCAGTACTGCCCCCCAGCCTAGAAGGCTGGCATCCGTAGTTACTACCCTCCAAGAGATTGGAATGAACGACTTTCCCTTTTGTAAATTTTGGGGTACCAACCACCAACATAGACTCCTGCGTACTGACGACGCCAGGGACATTGGGAAGTCTAGGGCTTGAACCTTTTTGTTCCAGGCGGATAGGATGGCGTTCTGCAATTTCCTTGAATGGAATTGAGCATACGGAACTGCTTTGAATGAGGCTACCATCTTTCCCAGCAGCCGCATGCAAAGACGAATGGATGGCTGTCTCTTTGCACAGATCGCTTGAATTAGTTCTCTTAACCACTTCAATACAGGGCTTTTTGTACCTATTCAATACCGGGCCTATTCTAGCACTTCTCTCCTACATGTACAAATCCTTATTCTTTTGCTAGAAAATTACTCAGAACCCCCAAACATTATATATGTTTTTTTAGCAGACACCCTAGGGCAGTGATGGCGAACCTTGGTGCCCCAGATGTTTTGGAACTACATTTTCCATGATGCTCATGCACTCTGCAGTGTAGTTGAGCATCATGGGAAATGTAGTTCCAAAACATCTGGGGTGCCAAGGTTCGCCATCACTGCCCTAGGGAATAAAATGACGGTCATTGCAACATTTTTTCTTGCACGATATTTGCGCAATAATTTTTCAAACGCCTTTTTTAAGAAAAAAAATGGTTTCATGAATTAAAAAAAATAACAAAACAGTAAAGTTAGCCCAATTTTTGGGGAAAATATGAAAGATAATGTTACGCCGAGTAAATAGATACCTAACATGTCACGCTTTAAAATTGCGCACACTCATGGAATAGCGCCAAACTTCGGTACTTAAAAATCTCCATAGGCGACGCTTAAATTTTTTTTACAGGTTACCAGGTTAGAATTACAGAGGAGGTCTAGTGCTAGAATTGTTGCACGCGCTCTAACGCACGCGGCGATACCTCACATGCGTGGTTTGAACGGCGTTTACATATATGGGCGACTTACGTGTGCATTCGCTTCTGATCACGAGCTACCGGGGACAGGGGCGTTTTAATTTTTTTTTTAATTATTTTATTTATTTTACTTATTTTTTTATTTTTTTACAATGATTTTACTTTTTTTTTTTTTATCACTTTTATTCCTATTACAAGGAATGTAAACATCCCTTGTAATAGGATATGTGTGACAGGTTCTCTTTATTGAGAGATGCGGGGTCAATAAGACCCCACATCCCTCCTCCAGGCTGGAAAGCATGAGATCAGTGAAAAAAATTTCACTGATCTCATACTTACAGCCACAATGGCGGCTTTGTTTACATTTGAAGCCCGGGCGTGACGTCATCACATCGCGCCCGGGCCTCCGACGATCATAGAGATGACTGGTGACCATCTGGTCACCAGTCATCTCTATACTCATCACGTGACCCCACCAACGACGCCGGAAGATTCGCTCCGGGTCACCGATCGCACAGGGAGCCCGGAGAAGCACCGGATGGTGGCGGGAGGGGGGGGATGTCCCCTCCCGCCGCCTGTAAGAACGATCAAGTGGCAGAACCGCCGCTATGATCGTTCTTATGGTGCGCAGAATCGCTGCCACTTCAAAAGGATATCTGAATGATGCCTCTAGCTGCAGGCATCATTCAGATATCCCCCTACAAATCCGAGGACGTCATATGACGTCCACCCAGGATGGGAGATCCCATCTGTGGACGTCATTTGACTATGGCTGGGTAGGGAAGTGGTTAAGGAAGAGATTTTTGCCTGAGGCAGAAAAACCTTTCTTTGGTCTGTGTCTATGAGTAAGCCTAAATATTTAAGTCTTCTTGCTGGCTGCAAGGCCGATTTGTCCAGATTTAGGACCCAGCCCCGGGATTCCAGGTATTGTACCGTGTTGTGTACAGCAACCCTTAGGTTGGAAGCCGACTGATCTATTATCAATAGGTCGTCCAGGTAGGCCCTTATAGATATTCCCTGAGTTCTTAAGTTGGCCAACAGAGGGGCCAAGATCTTTGTGAACACTCGCGGAGCCGTGGCCAACCCGAAGGGTAGCACCACAAACTGATAATGGCGCTGTTCCACCGCAAAGCGTAGAAGCTTTTGATGTCTGGGGAATATAGGAACATGCAAATAAGCGTCCCTGATATCGATGGACACCAACCATTCTCCCCCTTGTAGGGAGGCAGCTATTGACCGAATTGATTCCATACGGAACGATTTGACGATTAGGAATTTGTTTAGACCTTTGAGATCTAGTATGGGTCTTACATCTCCGTTGGGCTTTGGAACGGTAAAGAGGTTTGAGTAAAATCCCAACCTCTGTTCCTTTACCGGAACCTCCACAATTACCCCTTGGGATAATAGTCTGTCTAACGCCGAAAGGAGAGATCTTCTCCTTATTGGATCTTTTGAGACTTTTGATGTTATAAACCGAGGAGGAGGAAATTCCTGTAACTCCAACTTGTATCCCAAGGATACCGTGGAGAGAGCCCATCTTTCCCCGGATCGTCTCTCGCCAAGCCCCTGAAAACAACAGAAGTCTTCCCTCCACTCGTCTGAGTGGGGACGACCCTTCATGAGGCCGACTTGGGGGCTGGTTTAGTATTCCTTCAGTTCCAGGGCTTTTTATTACCCTGTGGCTGTCCCTGAGCTCTCCCTCCAGGATTGGATCGGGGAGGCCGTCGGAACTGCTTAGAGGCTGAAGTTCCTGGGACTGGCGAGGTGGGCCGCTTGAAGGCAGGACCTCTGAATTTCCTTTTAACAGGTAAAAGTGTACTCTTCCCACTGGAGATTTTCTGGATGTATTTATCCAAGTCCTCGCCAAATAACTGCTCCCCATGGAATGGAAATCCAGCCAGGAGCTTTTTACAGGGTGTCTCGGCTGACCAGTTTTTCAGCCATAGGAGTCTACGCATGTGTACCAACACCAGCGTAAGGCCTGATGAATTGAATCTTCAATGGCGTCAACCGCAAAACATAAAGCCCTAGGTAGATCTGCTAAATCCTGCGCCTGCTGAACTGGCATGTCTTTTAAAGCCAGCTTCATCTGGTCTTTCAAGGCCTGACAGATGCCAATGGCTGCCACTGCAGGCTGAGTTACAGTACCGGCTGTAGAAAAAGCAGTCTTTAATAGGGTTTCCAACTTTTTATCTGTTGGATCTTTAAACATCTGTACATTGTCCACTGGACATGTCAGGGATTTGTTCACAGAAGAGATGGCAGCGTCCACAGTAGGAAGGCTCCATCTTTTGGTGAACTTTTCCTCCATAGGATATACCACAGAAAACTTTTTGGGAGGAAGGAACAATTTATCAGGATGTTCCCAATCTTTATAAATTAGATTTTCTAACAATGGATGCACTGGAAGGAACCATTAGCTTGTGGGGCTTTCAAAGAGCCCAATGAAGAAACCGATGTAGTTGCTGGTTCTGAAAGGGGCAGCTTGAAAGCTGACCAAACCATGTCTGTAAAAGACTGAACTAACAATTTTTCAGCCAAAAGCCTTGTACACGCGACCGAATTTCTCGTCGTTAAAAACACGTCGTTTTTCTCGACGAGATTCTTGTTAACCTTGACGAGTTTCTCGTCAAGCTTTCCATGCGTACACACTGACAATTCCAAATCTTGTCGTTGTTCTGCGCGGTCACGTACAGCACGTACGATGGCAGTATAAAGGGGAAGATCGATTTCAATGGCGCCACCCCTTGGGCTGCTTTTGCTGATCTTGTGTTACCGTGTGTGAAGTAAAAGTTTGGGAAGAGACGATTCGCGCTTTTCAGTCTTCGTGCTTTCAGTTCGTTTTAGCGTGACGAATGTGCTATCTCCTTTACGAAGGCTTGTTTTACCAGAAGATGGGCTCCCGTCTCATACTTTATTCTGAGCATGCGCGCTTTTTGAAGAGTCGTAAAAGCATACACACGAACCATTTTCTCGTCGCAAAACAGGCCGACGAGAAACACGACGAGAAAATCTAGAATCCGGACGAGAAAATAGAGAGCAGGTTCTCTATTTTTCTCGTCGTAAAACCATACACACAAACGGTTTTCTCGACAATAAAGCTCTCTCTGCACTTTTCTTGTCGGTTTTGGACGAGAAACTCGGTCGTGTGTACGAGGCTTGAGAGGCTGAAAATGGTTCCTCTAAACTAGATTCCTCCGAGGCTACATCATCCTCCTGATCCCCTGCAGGCAAATCAATTTCATCCTGAGACAATTGCTCTGCTGTTAGATACTCTAATGGGGGAGATGGAGATCTGGCGCGCTTTTTTCCCGGCAGGGAGGAAGCGATTAATGCCGCCAATCTTTGTTCTAATCCTCCCAGAGCTGAGGTAAAAGCCTCCTCTGTCACATACACCGGAGCAGGTGAACTGAGGGCAGCCGCAGCATCTAGCATTCCTGATGGCTCCCCTCGGGTAACTACCTCTGATTTATCAGGGGAGGATATATTAGTAGGAGCAAGCCCCAGATCCTCAGAGCCCGATGGCGAACCCTTTAGCCTCTTAGGATTTTTACTCCCAGAGCCCTTGGAAGGCATAGTCCTAGCTCAATGCGCGTGCGCCAGGAATGCTCCCTGGAAGGAATGGGGAGAGGAGCAGGAGGGAGCTGCATTTTTACATTGGAGCCAAGCTGACACTATAGAGGGAGACCACAGCGTCATGTCTAAGAACGCTGTTTCCAGGTCCCCCTAGCAGGTATGGTAACATTTTTACTAGGGCTGTGGAAATTAACTATTAATTCCTTGATTAATCGATTACGTTTTTTGCCACAGACACCGGCGGGGCTTGCCGTGTTCATCTGAAGGGCTCCTTTGCTGTGCATTCATATCTGCATGCCACACGCAAGGGCTGTTACACTTCCCTCTATCAACCAGGGATTCTACAGCCATCCCCTGGGAGTTGTGATAGTTCCTTTCACGGGACATCTACATGCCGACGGACTGATGTTAACCCCTCCTCATCTGGGATTCAGCAGTGGTATCGTTGTACACATTTTTATACCAGTATCATACTTAGCTACATGTTTTTATGACTGCTTTTGCTACCGTTTGGTATTACTTGCACCATTTTTACAGTTTATGTAGTGTGAGGGGGTTAGCTCGGCAGCGGGTGTGTGTGACCCCCGGGATGGGCTCCCCACACAAAAACAGGCCCAGCAGACGGAGGTTGTGGTTTTCAAAATCAAAAAGGTGCCGTTTATTTTCTATTTACAGTGACAAAAACACAGCAAAGCAAAAGAAACAAACAAAATAAATCCTGGTCAACTTGACCTCTGACTAAACATACAGGTTTCCTAACTAACAACTGGGATCAGCCTAGTGCTGTCCTAGTCCCTGGTTTTAAATGTCCAAGCAAAATATAGCCACACAGGCTTTCTCTCACCGCACAGGGGTTCACTCTCCCTAGACAGTCCACACAGGTCTGCTTCCAGGCATGAGCTAACATCTAATGAATCTGGGAGTTTTTATAGAGGCCTTAAACGAACTGACAGGCTTCAGCTGGCCTCATCAACTCCCTGCCTGCACGACGCCCAGCCCTCTCCCTAGAGGTATGAGTCATCAATGAGCCCACTAGTCTCAGCTGGGCTTATACAACTCTCCACCTAGCTGTATAAATCGGCGTAAAGCCTGAATCTGGGCGAAATATATCTACCCCCCTGGATGCAACCAGGTGACTTTACCTTCCTGCTGTCACATACCCCCCCCTCTTGTTTTAACCTCGGGGTTGGAACACCAGCAATCAGGCATTCATGTACTCGAGACAAAGCATCCACATTCCCCATTTGAACGCCAGGGCGATGCTTTACTGTGAAGTTGAATTCCTGGAGGGCCAGGAACCACCTATTCACTCTTCTATTTGTTTCCTTGTTTTGAGCCATCCACTTTAACGGAGCGTGATCCGTAACCATGTCAAAGTGCCTACCTAGCAGGTAGTACCGAAGGGAATCTAGAGCCCACTTCACCGCTAAACACTCCTTTTCAACGGTGGCGTAATTTACCTCATGGGACTTCAACTTCCTGCTGAGGTAAATGACTGGGTGCTCTTCCCCGTTCCAGACCTGGGACAATACTGCTCCTAACCCCACATCTGACGCATCACTTTGTACGACAAAGTCTTTAGAGAAGTCGGGTGAGTACAACACTGGCTGGCTACATAAGGCTTGTTTCAAGAATTGGAATGCTGCCTCAGCCTCGGGGGTCCATTTAATCATGACCGACCCTTTCCCCTTCGTCAGGTTGGTTAGGGGCACAGCCTTAGAAGCAAAGTGGGGAATGAATCGCCGATAATACCCAGCGATTCCCAGAAAGGCTCGTACCTGCTTCTTGCTGTTGGGACGTGGCCAACTCTGGATGGCCTCGACTTTGTTGAGTTGGGGTTTTATTACTCCCCTCCCAATGGTGTACCCAAGATATTTGGCCTCCTCCTGCCCAATGGTACACTTCTTGGGGTTAGCCGTAAACCCTGCTTCCCGAACAGAGTCCAGGACTGCTTGCACTTTTGGCAGATGTGAGGCCCAATCTGTGCTATGGACAATTACGTCATCCAGGTAAGCCGCAGCATACTTCCGATGGGGCCTCAGCATCTGGTCCATTTTCCGCTGGAATGTGGCCGGCGCATTCTGTAACCCGAACGGCATTCTTTTATATTGGAACGCCCCGTCTGGGGTTACAAATGCGGTTTTCTCTTTGGCTGACTTGGCCAGGGGGATTTGCCAATACCCTTTTGTGAGGTCAAGAGTCGTCATGTATCGGGCTGTTCCCAGCCGGTCGATCAACTCATCTATACGTGGCATGGGGTAGGTGTCAAATTTTGTAACTTTGTTCAACTGACGAAAATCGTTACAAAATCGCCAGCTCCCATCCGGTTTAGGCACCAACACAATGGGACTAGACCAATCACTTTGGGACTCCTCTATCACCCCTAAGTTCAGCATTTTCTGTACTTCCTCCCGTATTGCCTCCCGTCGGGCCTCTGGGATCCGATAGGGTTTTAACTTCACCCTTTCACCGGGCGGGGTAATAATGTCATGCTCTACCCCAGATGTTTGTCCCGGCAGCTCAGAGAATACCTCCTTGTTGCGAAGCACAAACTCCTTAACCTCCTGTTGTTGGGGTTGTGACAAGGTGGCTGCGATTCCAACCTCAGGAATCACGCAACCAGTTTGAGCTGGTGACCAAGTGTCTGCGACTAGGGACTCTCTATCCCTCCAGGCTTTCAACAGATTAACGTGATAGATCTGTTCGGGCTTTCGCCTTCCTGGTTGTCTGACCTTGTAATTCACTTCGCTCACTTTTTCCATTATCTCGTAGGGGCCTTGCCATTTGGCAAGGAATTTACTTTCAACCGTAGGGACAAGTACCAATATCCTATCCCCCGGGGAAAAGGTACGGGTCTTGGCTCCACGGTTGTACACTCTCTGCTGTGCCAACTGCGCTTGGGCCAAATGTTCCTTCACGATGGGCATTACCTGTGCAATTCGATCTTGCATCAGGGCGACATGCTCAATCACACTCCTGTGGGGAGAACTCTCACTTTCCCAAGTTTCCTTGGCAATATCCAACAGCCCTCTTGGGTGTCTCCCATACAGTAACTCAAAGGGGGAGAATCCCGTAGAGGATTGGGGCACCTCCCTAATAGCAAACATCAAATAAGGAAGTAGACAGTCCCAATCCTTTCCATCCCTATCCACCACTTTCTTCAACATTTGTTTTAGGGTTTTGTTGAATCTTTCAACCAGCCCATCGGTTTGGGGGTGATACACAGATGTACGTAATTGCGTCACTTTGAACAATTTACACAGCTCCTTCATAACCCGGGACATAAAGGGTGTACCTTGGTCCGTAAGCAGTTCTTTACAAATACCCACCCGGCTAAAAACAAGAGATAGCTCTTTGGCTATGGTTTTGGCCGAGGTATTTCTGAGAGGGATCGCTTCTGGATAACGGGTGGCATAGTCCATTATAACCAATATGTACTGGTGCCCCCTAGCGGACTTGATTATAGGACCTACCAAATCCATTGCGATTCTCTCAAACGGGACCTCAATGATGGGTAGAGGGACCAGCGGGCTACGGAAGTGTGGCATCGGGGCCGACCTCTGACACACAGGGCAGGAGGAACAATAATTTTCTATGTCCTTCATCACCCCAGGCCAATAGAATCTCTGTAATACCCTCTCTCGGGTTTTCTCTGTCCCCAGATGACCTCCAAGAATGTGCCCATGGGCCAACTCCAACACCAACTTCCTGTAAGGTTTGGGCACCACAAGCTGCTCAACGGTTTCTTCTGCCCTTTTTGCCACCCGATACAGTAGGTCCTTCTCTACGCTGAAGTATGGGTAAGTGCAGGTATTATCTGGGTTCACTAACTCGCCATCTATTTTCACTACGTTTTCCCGTGCCTTTATTAGGGCGGGGTCTTTCAACTGTTCTGTGGCAAAGTTTTCCCTGTGAACCTCAAGATCAGAAAACTCCACAGACGGTAGGTTTTCGTCTGAGGAGGTGGGCTCCTCTCCAGTTTCTTGAGTCTCCCCTGCCAATACTGACAAGGGAAATTCGGGAGAGTCCTCACCACTCTCAGAGGAGTTCTGGCTATCATATTCCTGGTACATAGGGGCACCAGTGGGGGGCTCAGGATCATCCCACAGTTCCCAGAACTTCGGAAAATCCCTTCCCACAATGGCGTCATGCGGTAACTGAGACACTAAGCCCACTGGATGAGAAAGGGTACCTTTGGGGGTCTCGAAACACACTGTAGTCACTGGATACTCCCACACGATCCACAAGACCATCGGCCGTCTCTGGGTCTCCATGGCTTACCCACTTTTGGATGGCAGTAGGAAGAGCTCTCAAAAACCGATCCATTACAACACGTTCCACAATCTTTGGTGCGGACAAAGTCTCTGGCTGTAGCCACTTTCTGCTCAGGTGAATGAGATCATACATTTGAGACCTGGGGGGTTTTCCAAGCTGGAAAGTCCAGTTATGCACACGCTGAGCCCGGACAGCCAGGGTGACACCCAGCCTTGCCAATATTTCAGCTTTTAGCATCACATAGTCTTTTGCTTGGTCAGGCTCTAGGTCATAGTAAGCTTTCTGCGATTCACCCGTTAACAGAGGAGCCACCAGTCCAGCCCACTGCTCCTCAGGCCACTTTTCTCTTTCAGCAGTCCTTTCAAACGTGGTCAAAAATACCTCTGGATCATCCTCTCCAGTCATTTTTGTCAATAAACGACTCACCCCAAAGGACGCGGTATTAGTGGGACGGCTTTCCTCACTGGTCTGCGGACGTTGCTGCATTACTGCTTCCATTTGTTGTAGTCTCTGCTCTTGCTTCTGTAATAGGTCTATGAAGCGGGCCTCAGATCGTTGCTGGGCTTGTTGCTGAGCTTCCAGACTCTGTTGGTGAGCTTGCTGCTGGGCTGCAAGGCTCTGTTGATGAGCTTGCTGCTGGGCTGCGAAGTTCTGTTGTTGAGCTGCAAGGCTCTTTTGCAAACCTGCATTTGTCTGCTGTTGATTGGCATTTGCTAGAGCCAGCTGTTTCAGTATCTCCTCCATGCTGGCTTAAAAAAAAACTGCCCGCATTCTCCACCAACTGTGAGGGGGTTAGCTCGGCAGCGGGTGTGTGTGACCCCCGGGATGGGCTCCCCACACAAAAACAGGCCCAGCAGACGGAGGTTGTGGTTTTCAAAATCAAAAAGGTGCCGTTTATTTTCTATTTACAGTGACAAAAACACAGCAAAGCAAAAGAAACAAACAAAATAAATCCTGGTCAACTTGACCTCTGACTAAACATACAGGTTTCCTAACTAACAACTGGGATCAGCCTAGTGCTGTCCTAGTCCCTGGTTTTAAATGTCCAAGCAAAATATAGCCACACAGGCTTTCTCTCACCGCACAGGGGTTCACTCTCCCTAGACAGTCCACACAGGTCTGCTTCCAGGCATGAGCTAACATCTAATGAATCTGGGAGTTTTTATAGAGGCCTTAAACGAACTGACAGGCTTCAGCTGGCCTCATCAACTCCCTGCCTGCACGACGCCCAGCCCTCTCCCTAGAGGTATGAGTCATCAATGAGCCCACTAGTCTCAGCTGGGCTTATACAACTCTCCACCTAGCTGTATAAATCGGCGTAAAGCCTGAATCTGGGCGAAATATATCTACCCCCCTGGATGCAACCAGGTGACTTTACCTTCCTGCTGTCACAGTAGCTACATCGATTTTATCTCCAGTGCAATATTTATTTTGTTACCTACTTGAAGATTATAAAAGTTTTAATGCTATTTATCGAGCGCTGCCTTTGTGTATTTTTTGTATCCTGCTAATCATTTTTCCAGTGGTTGGTAGCTGCACTGGGAATCGGCCTGCAAGGAGATCAGCTAAGAGTAGTTGGATCTGTATGTGCGTTATAATTAATCGAAATTAGTCGATTAATCGATTTAAAAAAAAAACGATTAATCAAACACGAAAATTTTAATCAGTAACAGCCCTAATTTTTACAGATGGGTACTGCAGAGCTTGTACATAGAAGAATGCTCCTCCATCTGTCTAGGCATTACACTTATAGAAGGTATGCCCAGCTATATAGACATTCTCAAGTATCTCCCTCCTGTGGCCAAACAGGGGTACTACATAATGTCCAATAGAACCATAAGAAAATACATTTCAGGTTTATCAAAGATATTTTAGGCATCAGGTACAGTGGGAAATATACCATGTAGGTAAAATACAGGCAAACACATTAGTTTTGAAGGGTCCCTGCTGGACCAAGTTCCTCAGGGACCCTCACTTACCTGTCCCGCCGCAGGACCCTGTTCGGAACAGACAGCCCAAACTTCGCCCCTTTTGCAGGCAACGTCATTTGACCTTCAGGGACCGGGGTCCTACTGAAAGGAACACCACTCCCCTGGACCTGTATAGCACCCTGCCAGAAACCTCTTGGTATTGGGTCTGACCAGAGTACTGGATCCCAGGGTCCAGCCCTCCTAAGAGAGGCATTACAGGCCAAACCTCGTAGATGGTCCACATCTTCTTCCCCGAGGCTCGGGTACCGTCCATTTTGGCATTGAAGCACTTTGGACGGATCCGGAATAGCTCGCCTTTAGGCCTCAAAGACCATACGCAGAGCTAACTTGAATACATGCTTAACCGTGACCAACACCTTTAGACACTGGCAACAAAACTGAGGTACTCCCGATATGGGAGGGGTTATATAGGGAGGAGACTTCCTGTCTTGGGTGTGCCAGTGTCCATCACCTGAAGGTAAGCTCTATAACCCACATAGTAATTACTAAGTCGCTCTGTGTCCCGTGATGTACGATAAAGAAAGTCAATCTATCTATTTGATTGTCTGTCTGTCTGTCTGATAGATAATCTATCTGATTATCTGATAGATAGATAATCATAAAGATAATCAGATAGATTGATTATCTATCGGATTATCCATCTGAGTATCTGATAGATAATCAGATAGATAGATAGATAGATAGATAGATAGATAATCAGATAGATAATCTGTCTATCTATCTGTCTGATTATCTGTCTGATTATCTATCTATCAGATACTCAGATAGATAATCAGATAGATAGATAATCAGATAGATAGATATCTATCTGATTATCTATCTATCTGATTTTCTATCTATCAGATAATCAGACAGAGTTTTTCTTAGTTTCTGTTATTTTGTAATTTGGTAATTTTGTAAAAAAGTTATTTTTCTCCTTCACTGATATGTGCCGATGAGGCTGCACTGACGGGCACTGATGAGGCAACACTTATATGCAGCACTAATAGGCAGCACCGATGAGCACTGATAGGCACTGAGAAAAGCCGCTTTCTGGCTCTCCTCCCCACCCACGCTGTCAGCGTAAGGAGAGGAATGCTGATAACCGGCATTTCCTATTTACACTGTGATCAGCTGTGGTTGGACACAGCTGATCACATGGTAAACAGCCTACGTCACAGGCTGGATACCGTGATCCGGTGTGTCCGAGGGACACACCACACCACCGATTGCCGCGATGGGCATGCACGAGCAGCCCCTTCTGAAGGATGTCATATGATGTCCAGTCAGAAGGGCAAAGCCACCGCCTGGCTGTTATTCCACTATAGGCTGGGCAGAAAGGCTTTAAACCCACACGTTTTTTTTTACCTCTACTATCCCTTTATATTGGCTTTTGAAATTTACAAATGCAGAAATTTAGAAATTAGATGAAAGGTTTAGCACTGGGAAACACCATTTGAAAGATAAATACTGTAGTGCATTTTATATACAACTATATAGATCAGACCAAAATTAGGGACACACGAGGAGGAATGAGGGACTTTGGGGGTTATTCACGAAAGGCAAATCCACTTTGCACTACAAGTGCAAAGTGCACTTGAAATTGCACTGAAAGTGCACTTGGAAGTGCAGTTGTTGTAAATCTGAGGGGTAGATCAGAAATGAGGGGAAGCTCTGCTAATTTTATCATCCAATCATGTGCAAGCTAAAATGCTGTTTTTTATTTTCCTTGCACGTCCCTCTCGGATCTACAGCGACTGCACTTCCAAGTGCACTTTGCACTTGTAGTGCAAAGTTGATTTGCTTTTTGTAAATAACCCCTATTGTTCCAAATCAGGGACAGTTATGAGTGTGTTACTGGCTGGATCACCAGGTGACATAAAGGAAAACATAAAGAAATGAAGAAAAAAATGGGTAAAAAAAAAAAGAAAAGGAATGCAGCCAGAACATAAGAATGTTTGTAGGTCTATGATAACCCTTGCAGAGGAGGACAGCCCTCTACATGGAACATTGTTTTAGGACCTGGGAGCAGGGTTGCCAACTTTCAGTAAATATACAAACAGTTTGTAAAATCCATAATTGTTTCATCTGTCCATGAATGTCAGTTATGAACATGCAGCCTACATGTCTGTAATGGACATTCAAGGACAGATGCAAAAAGTACTGATTTTACGAACTGTTCGTAAATTTACTGAAAGTTGGCAACCCTGCCTGGGAGGAGTGGAAATCCTTCCATCATACCCTATAGGAAAGTTGTGTGTGGTGTTGGGCTTACAGCATGAGTAATAGTCTGGGCATGTGTGACCCAAGTGCTCCTGTGTCTATGGTAGAAGTGATCCTTTCTTCCCTAGCACTCGTTGATCCCTCCCCTCCCCCAGCACGGTCCCTCTAGTGATCACTTACTTGTCCCCGTGTGTGTCCACAGCCTGGATGTAGAAGTAGCGGGCAGGAAGTCGCACTTGTGCCCGGAGCCCCGGCCCCCATACCCTGCTCAGCCTGGCACTCAGTGTGGGGGGGCTGGCAGTGCTGTACACTGTAGCTGTGACTAATAACAGCTGCCAGATCATTGACAACATTCACAGGAGGGAACCCCACTAATATAACACACAGCCTGAGCACTGCCTGGGGACCGCTCTATTGTACAGCCGTCATGGAGTGCCAATAGGAAGCTGTGTGATGACTGCGAGTGTGCGGAGGATATGGGAGGGACACAGCAATGGGCAGCAGTCTCATGTGTTGGATGACATCCCTGCCTGGGAGCGGGCACTACATCACCACAACGGCGATACCTACAATCCGCTCACAGGCACTGCGAGGAATGTGGGACAACACAGGCACACCTTCTATTTTGTGTCCGCGAACCTGAATGGCAGACGTCTGGCCCGCCCCCTTGGATGCTTTTGTCAGACGCGGTCTGATTGGCTATTTCCTCAGACGCTCTAACTCTAGTCAGCTTGGAGTATGAGGGGAAAAGTCATCCATTATAAATACTTCGTAACAAACATGTGAATGATATGTAACAGATTATCCGGGGAAATGTAACAATAAACACATAAATGGATAAATAAATACAATAAATGGAGACAACTTCTGCTATGGACTCTTCCATTCACACTAGTACCATTTGTGGTGCTTTTGTATTTACTCTATAGTGCACGACAAAAGAAATCATATTAATTCACATTACAATCGCGCTGTTATTAACCAAAAACGCAATGCCAACTTGCACTCACAAACAGCAAAAATTTGCATTGCAATCGAATCGGTTCGCATCGCACAAGTGTGAACCGATGTCCTGTCGAGAAATGCGCAGTACAGTTTACGATTTTTATCGATGGCCATACAAATCTACAAAATAAATCTTTATCTGCTATTCTTTCTGGACGCTTGCGGGGCGTGTTTAGTCAATTGAAGGTTGGCTTTTTCTATATTAGATAAAGATTTATTTTGCAGCTTTGCAGCGATAAAAATTCCGCCCCCACCACTGCCCATCATTTAAAAATCCACCCCCTTCATGTAACTATCCGCCCCTCACCTACATGAACGTGCCTCAGCAACGCGAGACAACAGCTGATTGTCAACTCAGCTGTTCTGTGGCTCCGGGCAGCGCATGCGCAGTTCCACCCGGGTACTATTCGATAGCCGGGCACTTCTCGACAGAACACCGGCACTTATGCCGCGTACACACGGACGTTTTTAATGTCATTGAAAAAAACTACGTTTTTCTCAACGTTATTCTTCTCAAGCATGCCTTGCATACACACTATCGTGAAAAAAAATGCTTGAGCAAAGCGCGGTGACGTACAACACATATGACAGCACGTACAACGGCACTATAAAGGGGAAGTTCCATTCGGATGGGGCCACCCTTTGGGCTGCTTTTGCTGATTTCATGTTACCACGTGTTAGTAAAAGTTTGGTGTTAGCCGATTCACGCTTTTCAGTCTCTGTGCTTTTCAGTCCATTACAGCATGACGCATGTGCTATCTCCATTACGAATGCTAGTTTTACCAGAACAAGCGCTCCTTTCTCATAACTTGCTTCTGAGCATGCGTGCGAGAAAAACGACGACGTGAAAAACGACGAGAAAAAATAGAGCAGGTTCTAAAATTTTAATGGCCATTTTTCTCGTCAAGAAAAATGATCTGGAGCCTACACACGACCGTTTTTAATGACCAATTAAAAAAATTGCATTTTTCTCGTCATGAAAAAACGGTTGTGTGTACGCCGCATAAGGCTCAATGCACACTGGGCAGTGGGCAAATGGCAGTTCCCTTGGCAAAAAAAAAAACGCTCATATATAGAGCATTTTGTACAGTTTAGCAGAGTTTAGCATTTTTTTTTTCTGCAAGAAAGCTCCATTTGGAAACACAAACCAAAAGTTTTTTTTTTTTTTCCTGGCTCTAAGACCCCTTTTACACTGAGGCCACGGCCGCATTAGCGCTAAGGCTCGGTTCACACTAGTGCGATGCGGGAATCCTGAGAATCCACTGCGGGTTCCCGCATCGCACTCGACTCGCACGGCAGTTCACACTGCTATATGTGAACTGCTGGGGAGTGAGGTACAACATTAACGACACCCCCATTTCAGCTCGCATATCGTGCTGCGAACAGACAGTTTGGACATTAATCAGATCGCATAGGTGTGAACACCCATGCCATCCGATTCTGGTGCGGACCAAAAAAAGGGTCCTGTGCGAGTTTGGTCCGAATGCGGTGCGATATCAGCCATACTATCTTTATGGCTGAAATCACATTGCACGGACATCGCATGGGATTTGCACTGCAGTGCGGTGCGGATCACATGCAATATCGCACAGCACACTAGTGTGAACCCAGCCTTAGGCGCCGCTCGTTTTAGAGGCGCTTTAGTGCTGTTTAAGCTGTGATTTTCGGCCACTAGCGGGGCACTTTCAACCCCAATGAAGTGGTTAAAAGCACCCGCGTTGCAGCGCTTTCAATTCGCTTTTCAGGCGCTTTGGAAGTGCTGCCCATTTATTTCAATGGGCAGGGCATTTTAGGAGCGCTAAATACAGCGCTCCCAAACCGTCCCAAAGATGCTGCTTGCAGGACTTTTCCTAACGTCCCACAAGCGTGCCGCCCCAGTGTGAAAAGTCACACTGAAATGAAAGGGAGGGGCTTTTCAGGCACTTTACAGGCGCAATGCCTGAAAATCGCCCCAGTGTGAAAGGGGTCTTAGGCCTGATTCACACCTATGCAGGTCGCAGTTTGCATATTCCAGGTGCATTTTTCATTTTTCAATACATGCTTTTGATCCATTGAAGTCTATGGGACCAAAAACCAGAAAAAAATCCCTGGCCCTTTTCATAAAATGCACAGATGTGAACTACATCCATAGGAAACCATGTTAAATGGACTGTAGCGTGTTTCTGCAAAACTGAAAACGCACAAAAAAATGCATAGGTGTGAACCAGGCCTTAACACTGAGCTTAACCACTTGCCTACTGGGCACTGTTACCCCTTCCTGCCCAGACTAATTTTCAGCTCTGTCCCAATTTGAGCAACAAATACATGGTCATACAACACTGTAACCAAATTAAACTTTTATAAAAAATAAAAAATCACACAAATAGAGCTTTCTTTTGGTGGTATTTAATCAGCACAATTTTTTAAAATTTTTGCTAAACAAACAAAAAATTACTGAAAAGTACATTATCACATGACCGTACAATTGTCAGTTAAAGTAATGCAGTGAGGGCGTGTCCAAGATGGCGACGGGAGCGGACGTGTATTAGCTCCGCTCCGCCGTCCGGATCTTTTCTCCTTCTACCCTGCGGTGCTGGGAGCCCTTCCACCGGCTCGTTCGCTTGCTTTCTGCCCCGGGCAACCCCCGCTCATGCCCGGCTATCGGAGAGGGGGATCAGCGCGCCGGCAGAGCCAGAAGAAGTGCGGGACCGCGCGCCATACTGAAGGGAAGGCCGCAGCAGTCTCCCCCATCATGTCGGCTCAGGAAGAGGAGGAGGTGAGTCACGGGGCTGCAGCTCCCCGAACCTCCCCTGAACACACAGCCCTCATGGAGGCCATCAATGGCTGTAAAACAGCCCTTACAGAGAAGATTGACAGACAGCATGTATATTGAACTGGGCCTGATTAGGAGAGATATTGACGCTTTTAAAGGCAGGGTGTCAGAGGTGGAGCAGCGTGTGTCTGCGGCTGAGGATGTGCAAAGGGAACACACGGCTGACTTCCATACCCTTAAAATTAGAGTCAAGCACCTGGAGTTCCGTGCTGAAGATTCCGAGAACCGCAATAGACGCAACAATTTGCGCATCATAGGGCTGCCCGAGGGGTCTGAGGGGAACGACACCACCACGTTTACGGAGCAGTTGCTGCGCACCCTCCTACCCTGTGCCTCTTTTTCCCCTCACTTCGTGGTGGAGAGGGCTCATAGGATACCTGCCGCTAGGGGCCCACCGGGAAACCCCCCACGCACATTCATCTTTAAGCTGCTGAACAACCGGGATCGGGACCTTGTCCTCAGAGAGGCTAGAAGTGTGGGTGACCTGAAGTATGAGAACGCTAAACACCTTATATTCCCTGACTATTCTATTGAAACACAGAAGCATAGGAAGTCATTTGACCAGGTCCGCTCCCGCCTCCGCGCCAATAATCTGAAATACAGTATGCTGTTTCCCGCCAGGCTCAGGGTCCAAGATGGCGAACGAGTCAGATTCTTCACATCACCTGAGGAGGCGTCTTCCTGGCTTGATACGATCCATGCGGGATAAAGCAAGTATACGAACTACACTTCCTTGTTGCCTTGAAGTTCTCCATCTTCCATGCATACATGTGGCCCTCTGGCAATCTTCCTTCCTCTTGCCTTGCGGTTTGACTGTGGTCTTCCCCCTTTGCCATTGTGATACCTCGACATTTCCCCTTTGGTTTTTGCTTTTTATTCTTTATTGTTTTTTTTTTTTTTTCCCTACCTGTTATCCTGCTGAGAGACAAGGGGTCGCACTACACTTTGCTCCCCGCAGCGGGAAGGCCCGGAAGACATGCTTACCTGTACCCCCTATGCCCCCATTATGTTGCCCTTTCCCTGTTTGTCAACTACAGGGGACCTTTGCTAAAGCCGGGGGCCCATGTTTTTTTTTTTTTCTGAGGAAGGCATGTAATAGCACCAAGTTTTGTACCCCCAGCCTACTGGGAGACTGGCACCATTTTTTATTATCCGGAAGTCCCTAGCAGTTATGGGTCTGTAGTCTTATGTTCTCTTGCACACGTTACCTCCAATGCATGTCGGCTTGCCGTGCTGTTTTTGGAAAGAGGAGCCACCCGCTATTTCAGGGGGGTTGGCGGGGAGGGGGGGTTGTTTTGTTGTTGGTTTTGTTTTTCTTTCTGTTTTACTGTTAATTTTATGGTTAAATATGTGATACAGTCAATTGGGCCTACGTTTTTACTACCCTTCATGAGATACTCTTTGTGTACTATTGGGTTGCTTGCTTCCACTCCATCCGGGTCGGGCCTGTCCTCTGATTACTCTCCATTACTGATGCGCCTGCTTGTTGAATGGCATCGCTGACACTTGTCTCTTGGAACACCAGGGGCCTTAACTCCCCTGTGAAGAGGTCACTGGTGTTCCAATTCCTGAAGACCTACAACCCTCATATATGTGTCCTTCAGGAAACTCACCTCATGGGGAGGAAAACCCTTTTCTAAAAAAACTCTGGGTTGGTCATCACTACCACTCCACCTATTCTAATTTTGCTAGGGGGGTTAGTATACTGGTGCGCAAGTCCCTGCCGTTTAGGCTCTTGGGGCTCGTGCTTGACCCGGATGACCCGGATGGACGGTTCATAATATTACATTCAATGGTGGAGGGCCTCAAGATGGTGCTGGTGGGTGTCTATTTACCCCCTCCTGCGTCGGTCAAGGTACTTCACAAACTGGGCCCCCTCATGCCAACTATAGTACTGATAACTTGATGATTGTAGGGGATTTTAACATGCCGCCTAACCCTGGGCTGGATCGTCTTGGCTCAGTGGGGGGATCCACTTCGGATCTCTCGGTCTGGGCGGAGACCTACGGCCTGACGGACCTGTGGAGGTGGCGTCACCCCTCCGATAGGTCCTTTACCTGTCATTTGGCCACCCATAGGACTCTCTCAGGCATAGACTTGCTGTATGCGGGGAGACCTCTATTATCTAGGGTCCAACAGATCTTCATTCTTCCAAGAGGTATATCCGACCATGCCCCACTCCTCCTTAAATTGTCTCTGGAAGCTCCCCCACGGATAAATTGTGGCGGCTGTCGAGATTCTGGATCTCTGACCCTGGGGTGGATTCTGTGTTTCGCCTGCATATGACTACTTACTGGGCTCTTAATCCGGGGTCGGCCCCGGCGGCGGTGGTTTGGGATGCCTTTAAAGCCTCCTCCAGGGGCCAGTATCAATCGCTTATTGGCGGTGCTCGTAGACAACTGAAGGTCGATTTAGTTGAGGCGGAGGATAAGGCCGCCTCCCTGGAGCGCCAATATGCCCAGTCAGGTGATCCACTGATCCATACTAAGCTTCAGGAGGGCACCAGAGAGGTTATGCTGCTTCGCACTGCCCTGACTAAAAAGAAGTTGCTCCAACAGTCCCAAAGGATCTTTGAGGAGGGTGAGCGGGGGGTAGGTTGCTGGCGTGGTTGGTCAGGGAGCAGTCTGCCTCCATGAGCGTTCCCGCCTTGATTGACGGTGCCGGGGTCAGACAGACTTCATCTAGGGCGATCAATGGGAGTTTTGCGTCCTATTACTCTGACCTCTATTCTACCCGGGTTGACTACTCGTCGGACGACCTCCATATCTACCTGTCGGACGTTGACTTCCCAGTCCTGACCGATACCTATAGAGACTAGGGATGAGCTTCGTGTTCGAGTCGAACATACGTTCGACTCGAACATCGGCTGTTCGATCGTTCGACGAAGATCGAACGATTTGGGCCGTTCGCGCCAAATTCGAGTGACGCGAACGGCCCACAATGCACTACGCCATCGCAGTGTCATCCAGGCGCTGTGATTGGCCAAGCATGCACTGTGACCCCGCATGCTTGGCCAATCACAGCGCCGGCAGCGAGGAGAGCAATGATTGGCCACAGGCAGGATGCCTGTGGCCAATTATTGCTGAGGGTGTTTAGTACACGCCCCACACTATAAAAGGCCGCCAGCACGGCGGCCTAGTGTAGTGTGTTCCGGAGCAGGGATAGAGCAGCATAGGCAGGGACAGTGACTGTTATTTCTTTCTTGCTTAACCTGGATTCCTTTAGTTTAGGGAAAGAGAAGGATAGGTAGGGAGAGTGTCAGTGTGTTTTGTGCTTGTGCTATAGTGTGCTTAAAAAAAACATTTATTCTAGGGACAGAAAACTGTAGGTAGGGACAGTGTCAGTTTCTTTCACTCTGCAAGTCCTTGTTTCCAGGGACCTGGAAGGACAGTGAGTGAATTGTCCTTGTGCTATATTGTGCTTAAAAAAACATTTATTCTAGGGACAGAAAACTGTAGGTAGGGAGAGTGTCAGTTTCTTTCACTCTGCAAGTCCTTGTTTCCAGGGACCTGTAAGGACAGTGAGTGAATTGTCCTTGTGCTATATTGTGCTTAAAAAAAACATTTATTCTAGGGACAGAAAACTGTAGGTAGGGACAGTGTCAGTTTCTTTCACTCTGCAAGTCCTTGTTTCCAGGGACCTGGAAGGACAGTGAGTGAATTCTCCTTGTGCTATATTGTGCTTAAAAAAAACATTTATTCTAGGGACAGAAAACTGTAGGTAGGGACAGTGTCAGTTTCTTTCACTCTGCAAGTCCTTGTTTGCAGGGACCTGTAAGGACAGTGAGTGAATTGTCCTTGTGCTATATTGTGATTAAAAAAAACATTTTTTCTAGGGACAGAAAACTGTAGGTAGGGAGAGTGTTTTTTTTCTTTCACTCTGCAAGTCCTTGTTTCCAGGGACCTGGAAGGACAGTGAGTGAATTGTCCTTGTGCTATATTGTGCTTAAAAAAAACATTTATTCTAGGGACAGAAAACTGTAGGTAGGGAGAGTGTCAGTTTATTTCACTCTGCAAGTCCTTGTTTCCAGGGACCTGGAAGGACAGTGAGTGAATTGTCCTTGTGCTATATTGTGATTAAAAAAAACATTTATTCTAGGGACAGAAAACTGTAGGTAGGGAGAGTGTCAGTTTATTTCACTCTGCAAGTCCTTGTTTCCAGGGACCTGTAAGGACAGTGAGTGAATTGTCCTTGTGCTATATTGTGATTAAAAAAAACATTTTTTCTAGGGACAGAAAACTGTAGGTAGGGAGAGTGTTTTTTTTCTTTCACTCTGCAAGTCCTTGTTTCCAGGGACCTGTAAGGACAGTGAGTGAATTGTCCTTGTGCTATATTGTGCTTAAAAAAAACATTTATTCTAGGGACAGAAAACTGTAGGTAGGGAGAGTGTCAGTTTATTTCACTCTGCAAGTCCTTGTTTCCAGGGACCTGGAAGGACAGTGAGTGAATTGTCCTTGTGCTATATTGTGATTAAAAAAAACATTTATTCTAGGGACAGAAAACTGTAGGTAGGGAGAGTGTCAGTTTATTTCACTCTGCAAGTCCTTGTTTCCAGGGACCTGTAAGGACAGTGAGTGAATTGTCCTTGTGCTATATTGTGATTAAAAAAAACATTTTTTCTAGGGACAGAAAACTGTAGGTAGGGAGAGTGTTTTTTTTCTTTCACTCTGCAAGTCCTTGTTTCCAGGGACCTGTAAGGACAGTGAGTGAATTGTCCTTGTGCTATATTGTGCTTAAAAAAAACATTTATTCTAGGGACAGAAAACTGTAGGTAGGGAGAGTGTCAGTTTATTTCACTCTGCAAGTCCTTGTTTCCAGGGACCTGGAAGGACAGTGAGTGAATTGTCCTTGTGCTATATTGTGATTAAAAAAAACATTTTTTCTAGGGACAGAAAACTGTAGGTAGGGAGAGTGTTTTTTTTCTTTCACTCTGCAAGTCCTTGTTTCCAGGGACCTGGAAGGACAGTGAGTGAATTCTCCTTGTGCTATATTGTGCTTAAAAAAAACATTTATTCTAGGGACAGAAAACTGTAGGTAGGGAGAGTGTCAGTTTATTTCACTCTGCAAGTCCTTGTTTCCAGGGACCTGGAAGGACAGTGAGTGAATTGTCCTTGTGCTATATTGTGATTAAAAAAAACATTTTTTCTAGGGACAGAAAACTGTAGGTAGGGAGAGTGTTTTTTTTCTTTCACTCTGCAAGTCCTTGTTTCCAGGGACCTGGAAGGACAGTGAGTGAATTCTCCTTGTGCTATATTGTGCTTAAAAAAAACATTTATTCTAGGGACAGAAAACTGTAGGTAGGGAGAGTGTCAGTTTATTTCACTCTGCAAGTCCTTGTTTCCAGGGACCTGGAAGGACAGTGAGTGAATTGTCCTTGTGCTATATTGTGATTAAAAAAAACATTTATTCTAGGGACAGAAAACTGTAGGTAGGGAGAGTGTCAGTTTATTTCACTCTGCAAGTCCTTGTTTCCAGGGACCTGTAAGGACAGTGAGTGAATTGTCCTTGTGCTATATTGTGATTAAAAAAAACATTTTTTCTAGGGACAGAAAACTGTAGGTAGGGAGAGTGTTTTTTTTCTTTCACTCTGCAAGTCCTTGTTTCCAGGGACCTGTAAGGACAGTGAGTGAATTGTCCTTGTGCTATATTGTGCTTAAAAAAAACATTTATTCTAGGGACAGAAAACTGTAGGTAGGGAGAGTGTCAGTTTATTTCACTCTGCAAGTCCTTGTTTCCAGGGACCTGGAAGGACAGTGAGTGAATTGTCCTTGTGCTATATTGTGATTAAAAAAAACATTTATTCTAGGGACAGAAAACTGTAGGTAGGGAGAGTGTCAGTTTCTTTCACTGTGAAAGTCCTTGTTTCAAGGGACAGAGAAGGACACCTGAAGGTAGCCCTTATTGCTTTTTTCCCATCTCCCTGCAGGCCATCTATTAGAATGTCTGGAAGGCAAACAAGGAGAGGCAGACAGTCAGGAGGCAATAAAAGAGGGCAAGCAGGCTCTGTGTCTGGGGGCAACAGTGCTGGTCGTGGACGCGGTGCATTGTCATCAGCACATGGCCATGGGACACGCTTGTCCTTCTTTTCGGCAGCTGGACATGTTGAGCCACATCATGCCGAAGACTTGGTAGAGTGGATGACCAAGCCCTCCTCCTCCTCCTCATCCTCTCTCACCCAGGCTCAGGGTACTGGAAAAGCAGCTGCCAAAGCGTCGTCTTCCCTGGTATCAATGTCAGACAAATCATCAGTCACTCCTTCCCTAGACCCACCATGTCCTCCTCCTGAGGAGTCCCCCGAACTGTTTCAGCACAGTGTTGGGTACATGCTCCAGGAGGATGCCCAGCGTTTCGAAGGGTCTGATGATGAAACCCAGCTAGAGGAAGGCAGTAGCGTGAGAGCAGACAGAGGGGATGCTCAAGAAGGACACCAATCTGGCAGTCATGTTCCAGCAGCTGCAGCATACTGCCAGATTGGCTCCAGTGATGAGGAGGGAGGGGATGATGAGGTCACTGACTCCACGTGGGTGCCTAATAGGAGAGAGGAGGAGGAGGAGGATGAGGAGGAGGCACATCTCCAACGAGGCAGGATGCCCTTTGGTGGCCAGCGTAAGGGCAGTACACCGACGGAATCACACCGCAGAGCTCCGCCTGTGCAGGGCGCTGCCTCTGCCCGTCATTCAAAAAGTTCTTTGGTGTGGGCCTTTTTTGAGGCTAGTGCATCAGATCGCACAGCTGCTGTTTGCAACATATGTCTCAAGCGTATATCGCGTGGCCAAAACATCAGCCGCTTGGGTACCACATGCCTGACCAGACATATGTTGACCTGCCATGCAGCTCGTTGGCAAGCCTACCTCAAAGACCCACACCAAAGAACAAAGCGGACCTCTCCTTGCACCGCATCAGCTGGGATCTCCAACCCCACTATAACTTCAGTCCTCTCTGAAACATGCACTGAGAGGAATGAAGGTGTAGAATTAGGTGTGTCACAGCCAAGTACTTGCGCCCACTCTGCTAGCAGTACACCGACGTCCGATTCTAGCAGGCAAATTTCCCTGCCCCAGCTGCTGGACCGTCGAAAGAAGTTCACTCCCAGCCATCCACATGCCCAGCGGTTGAATGCTAGCTTGGCTAAATTGCTAGCGCTTCAACTGCTGCCTTTTCAGTTGGTAGACTCGGCCCCCTTCCGTGAGTTTGTGCAATGTGCAGTTCCTCAGTGGCAGGTTCCCAAACGCCACTTTTTCTCACGGAAGGCTATTCCGGCTCTCTACCGGCATGTGGAAGGCAATGTCTTGGCCTCGCTGGACAGGGCGGTCAGCGGTAAGGTGCATATTACCGCTGACTCATGGTCCAGCAGGCATGGACAGGGACGTTACCTTTCTTTCACGGCCCATTGGGTCACTCTTTTGGCAGCTGGGAAGGATTCAGGACAAGGTGCAGTAGTGTTGGAGGTTGTCCCACCGCCACGCCTCCAAATTGCTACTACTGGTTGTGACACACCTCTCTCCTCCACCCCCTCCTCTTCTTCTTCCTCCATGGCCTCTTCCTGTGGTTTGTCCTATGAACCAGCGGTGCTCCGTAGCCGTTCACGGGGCTACGCAAGTACGCAGGCAAAAAGATGCCATGCCGTGCTTGCGCTGGTGTGTTTGGGGGACAGAAGCCACACTGGGGCAGAGGTCCTGTCTGCTCTGCAGGGCCAGGCCGAGAGGTGGTTGACGCCACGCCAGCTTAAGCCAGGAATGGTGGTTTGCGACAATGGCACCAACCTCCTCTCCGCCCTCCGACAGGGACAACTGACCCATGTGCCCTGTGTGGCTCACGTCCTTAACCTGGTGGTGCAGCGCTTCTTGGGCAGGTACCCGGGCTTACAGGATGTCCTGAGGCAGGCCAGGAAAGTCTGTGTGCATTTCCGCAGATCTTATAATGCCAGTGCTCGCCTGGCTGAGCTGCAAAAGGAGTTGAACCTGCCCAAGAACCGCCTTATATGTGACATGCCCACCAGGTGGAACTCAACGTTGGCCATGCTGCAGCGGCTGCACACGCAGCAGAGGGCCATCAATGAGTACCTGTGCGACTACGGCACCAGGACAGGGTCAGGGGAGCTTGGTTTTTTTTCTCCACGCCAGTGGGGCATGATCAGGGATGCATGCACTGTCCTGGCACCATTTGAGGAGGCCACGAGGATGGTGAGCAGTGACAGTGCATGCATCAGTGACACTGTACCTCTTGTCCACCTGTTGGAGCACACGCTGCGTGGAATAATGGACAGGGCACTTGAGGCAGAACAGAGGCAGGAAGAGGAGGACTTCCTTGCCTCTCAAGGCCCCCTTTACCCAGACAGTGTTCCTTCTGTCCCACCCATCGCACAGGAAGAGGAGGAGGAGGAGGAGGAGGAGGAGGAGGATTGTGTCAGCATGGAGGTGGAGGCTGGCACTCAGCATCATCAGCAGCAGTCTTTTAGGGATGATTTACAGTCCCAAGAAACCAGTGGACTTGTACGTGGCTGGGAGGAGGTGGCTGCGGATCATGTCGTCCTTAGTGACCCAGAGGACTCCGGAGCGAATGCCTCAGCAAAACTACGCTGCATGGCCTCCCTGATCCTGCAAAGTCTGCGGAAGGATCCTCGTATTCTTCGGATCAAGGAGAGGGACCATTACTGGCTGGCCACTCTCCTTGATCCACGGTACAAGGGTAAGGTTGCGGACCTTATGTTACCGTCGCAGAGGGAGCAGAGGATGAGACAACTCCGGGAGGCCTTGCAGAAAGGTCTGTGCAACGCGTTCCCAGAGACTGGGAGGTTGCAAACTCCTGGTCCTGGACAACGAGTTGCTGAGGCTTCGGCCAGTCAAAGAAGGAGCGGTGGGGAAGGTGGCCGTCTGACCGATGCGTTCAGACAATTCTTTAGTCCGCAGCCCCAAAGTATGATCGGTTCCAGCAACCATCGCCAGCGTCTGATAAACATGGTGCAGGAATATCTAGGGGCAAGGTCAGACTTGGACACCTTCCCCACCGAAAATCCTCTGGCTTACTGGGTCTTGAGGATGGATCACTGGCCAGAGCTTGCACAGTATGCAATTGAGCTACTGGCCTGTCCTGCATCCAGCGTTCTTTCGGAACGCACATTCAGTGCTGCTGGAGGATTTGTCACGGATCACAGGGTGCGCCTGTCCACCGACTCGGTTGATCGACTGACTTTCATCAAGATGAACCAGTCTTGGATCACCACCAGCTACCACACACCTGATGCTGATATAACAGACTAATTGATTTTAACATGTCACATCCCTTCAAGACTGATGCTGATGCTGAGTGCCTGTGCTGTTATGTTGACTGGCTATCCTCCTCCTCCGAGTCCTCAATGATACGATTGATGATGATAGCTTGTAAGATCATTTTTGTTTATGGGTGCCGCCACCAGTGCCTAACGCCCAATTTTTCAGCCCCTGTTTAACAGGGGCGTGTAATTACAATTTTTGAAGCAATACTTTGCAACAGGGCTCATTGCTGTGCTCCAAGTACAGTATCTGTGAGGAGTTGCAGTGTTGTGCCACCAGTGCCTAAGGCCCAATTTTTCAGCCCCTGTTTAACAGGGGCGTGTCATTACAATTTTTGAAGCAATACTTTGCAACAGGGCTCATTGGTGTGCTCCAAGTACAGTATCTGTGAGGAGTTGCAGTGTTGTGCCACCAGTGCCTAAGGCCCAATTTTTCAGCCCCTGTTTAACAGGGGCGTGTCATTACAATTTTTGAAGCAATACTTTGCAACAGGGCTCATTGCTGTGCTCCAAGTACAGTATCTGTGAGGAGTTGCAGTGTTGTGCCACCAGTGCCTAAGGCCCAATTTTTCAGCCCCTGTTTAACAGGGGCGTGTCATTACAATTTTTGAAGCAATACTTTGCAACAGGGCTCATTGGTGTGCTCCAAGTACAGTATCTGTGAGGAGTTGCAGTGTTGTGCCACCAGTGCCTAAGGCCCAATTTTTCAGCCCCTGTTTAACAGGGGCGTGTCATTACAATTTTTGAAGCAATACTTTGCAACAGGGCTCATTGCTGTGCTCCAAGTACAGTATCTGTGAGGGGTTGCAGTGTTGTGCCACCAGTGCCTAAGGCCCAATTTTTCAGCCCCTGTTCAACAGGGGCATGTAATTACAATTCTTGATCTAATAATTCACAGCAGGGCCCATTGCTGCACCCACCAAGAGTAACTGTCAGGGCTTACAGTGTTGTGGCACCAGCACCACCATCAAAGGCCCAATTTTTACTACCACTGTTCAACAATTATATGTAATTAAAATTCCTGATATAATAGTTGACAGCAGGGCGTTCCAGCACCAACCAAGAGTAACTGTGAGTGCTTACAGTGTTGTGCCAACACCAACAACTAAGGGGCCTATTTCTGCAGAGTATATACGGCAGGTCCCTACTTTCAAACATCCAACTTACAAACGACTCCTACTTGCAAACGCAAGAAGACAACAGGAAGTGAGAGGAAATCTACCACTAGGAAGGAAAATTCTCTCCTGTAAGAATAAATATGGGAGAAAGGTGTCTCCTCTGTACTGATGCTTTATCAGCAATCCTTGTTTCAAGAAAAACACCACATTTCAAAAACAGTTGTCATTGGGACGGAAAGTGAGGTGAAATGTTCTGAACAGGGGCACAGACAGCAAAACAAATGTTACAGGGGTGATAACCCTTACCTATGTTTTCCAAAAAGTTTAAAAATAGATTTTTGGTCTGGAGCTACACTTCAACAATGTACCTGTTCAAAATTACAAACAGACTCTACATAAGAACAAACCTACAGTCCCTGTCTTGTATGCACCGCCTGTATAGGGCTGTTCAGAGTATATAGGGCCTTTTTTATTTTATGTGCGGGGTTCCCCTTAATATCCATACAAGACCCAAAGGGGCTGGTAATGGGCTGGGGTAGGGGGGGGGGGTCATGGGGTAGCTATGCCATTTTTCTTAAAGAATTTCATCCATATTACCGGGACCAGACATTACATTAAAGCCGCAAGCAGTTTTAAATGGCTTTTTTTTCCTTTAGAAGTGTCATTTTGTGCAGGGACAGTTCTAAACACGGGAAACACGTGGCACTTCACAGGCATACTTTAGACACCCCCCAGGTACGATATTTAAAGGAATATTTGACTTTTTTTTTTTCACTTTATGCATCATTAAAATGACTGCTCCCGAAAAACGACCGTTTTTAAAACTTCTTTTTGCATTGATACATGTCCCCTGGTGCAGAACCCGGGTTCCCAAACCCTTTTTAGGACAATAACATGCATAATAGTTGTTATAATTAGCACTTTAGAATTCGAACGTTCGCATCCATTGTATTTAATAGGGTTCTAATGTTCGTTCGAACTTTCGGTCCGTTCGCGGGTTCTGGTGCGAACCGAACTCGGGGGTGTTCGGCTCATCACTAATAGAGACCAACTTGACTCCCCTATTGCCCTTGAGGAGGTCCAGCGAGCTATCTCCTCACTTCAGGCTGGGAAAACACCGGGCCCTGATGGGTTCCCCACGGAATTCTACAGGACGTACGCTGAGGATCTGGCCCCTAAGTTTCACTCCATGCTTCTGACCTCACTAAAGGATGGGGCCTTGCCGGCCTCCATGTCAGAGGCGGTCATAGTGGTTATTCCAAAGCCGGGTAAGGACCCCGAACTGTGCAAGTCCTATCGCCCGATCTCCCTGATCGACATGGATGCCAAGTTGCTGGCCAAAATACTGGCAACGCGATTGAATAAAGTGATCACAGCTCTGGTCCATCCGGATCAGTCCGGCTTCATGCCAGGCAGAGGCACGGATATCAATATCCGTAGACTGTATACCCACGTCGATCTGGCTGGTGAGGGCGATGCTGGGGTGGTGGCGGCGCTTGATGCCGAAAAGGCATTCGACTCGGTCGAGTGGCTTTTCCTCTGGAAGGTGCTGGAGAATTTTGGTTTTGGGCCTAGGTTTATCTCCCGGATTCAACTGCTCTACAGAGACCCAACCGCCCGGGTCAGGGTTAATGGCCTGCTGTCCCCTCCCTTTAAACTACATAGGGGCACCAGGCAGGGATGCCCCCTTTCTCTGGGGCTTTTTGCCCTGGCGATTGAACCCCTGGCAATCTTAATCCGGCAGGATCAGAGGGTGAGGGGCATTCGGGTCGGGACACTTCAGGAGAAAATTTCGCTGTATGCCGATGATACCCCGCTGTACTTGGCTGATGCGGGACCCTCTCTCACTTCGGCACTTGAGATAATAGACCAATTCGGGAAATATTCTGGGGTTCGTGTCAACTGGGACAAGTCAGTCCTCTTTTCCCTCCACCCTTCGGGCTCCGGGGCGGTCACAGACACGCCACTCCAATGGGTGGACGAATTTAAATATCTTGGGGTGGTGGTCCGGGGGTCCCCTCAGGCGTATATCGATGACAACTTTCTTCCCCTGTTGACCCAGTTCGGCAGGAAATGCCAACTCTGGAAAACATTGCCCCTATCCCCGGTGGGTAGGGTGAATTTAGTAAAAATGGTTTATCTCCCCAAATTTTTGTATTTTTTTAGGAACACTCCCTGCCCACTCCCTAAGTCCTTTTTTCAAAAGATTGACTCCAATGTCTCTACATTTGTCTGGGCTGGCAGGATCCCGCGACTGGCGAGGAGGACACTCCAGCTCCCCCTGTCACAGGGGGGCCTGGCACTGCCCCACTTCCTGCTCTACTATTGGGCTGCAGTCCTGGTTACGGTCCGGTGGTGGTTTGATCAGCCCAGGCAGAACCCGGCGGTGACCCTCGAGGCTGCCATCTTGGGGTCTTATGCGGCATTGACTAATTTACCCTATAGAGGGCCTAGGGCCCACCCCCAGGTCACAACTTTAATGCGCACAACCATTTTGGTGTGGCAGAGAGCCAGATCGGTCTACAGATCGGACTTGGTCATCTCTCCCCATACTCCCCTATGGGGTAACCCATTGTTGACGCACATCTATGGGCTCCCAGAGCCACAGTTGTGGGCGGCTAGAGGGGTAGTCACCATCAAGCATGTTTACACCGACGGATCCTTCTCTTCCTTTGAGACGTTGAAGGCTAAGTTCCATCTCCCTGCCTCCATGAGGTTCAGATATTATCAGCTCAGGCATGCGATGCTGGCACAGTTCCCTGATCCTCTGACCCTCCAGACTGATGCGGTTGAACGGCTACTCATATCAAAATTCATGGATAAGCCCCTGCCCTCCCTCTACTTTTACCTCTCCGCGGCGCATGTGTCGCCCCTGACGAACGTCTGCGATAAATGGAGGGCGGACATCCCAGACCTGACCGACGAGACCTGGGGGGACATGGTGTCTGACTATATTACTAAAATGATTTCAGCTAAAGATCGCTTCATCCAACTGAAATTCCTGCACAGGGCATACTATACCCCCGCTAGATTAGCGAACATATACCCCGGAACGAGTGCTCGATGCTCTAGATGCGGTCTGTCTCCAGGCACATTCTTTCATATGGTGTGGTCATGCCCTGTACTGCGTCCATACTGGGAGGGGGTGTTGGGTGTCCTGGGAACGTTTGGGGACTGGTCCCTTACCTTGGACCCGGCCCTGGCGTTGCTTGGGGTCATGGAGGGTGTGGAGGTGTCCAGGCATGAAAAACAGTTTTTGTTCTATGCCCTATACTACGCTAGGCGAGAGATTCTTCTTAAGTGGAAGCAGCCCGGCCCTCCCACGCTTCAAGCGTGGACGGCCACGATAAACTCTGTCCTACCTTTGTACAAGCTAACATACGAGAGTAGAAACTGCCCCAAAAAATTTGATAAGGTCTGGTCCCAATGGATCGATGCACATGGAAAGGAGCTTTAGAGCTCATGGGTTAATCCTACTTGTTATTGCTGTCCTCTATTTTGTCTCCTGGTTGTGACTAGAAACTTTGTTCTATCATATGTCTTTTATGTCCCCTCCCCTCTCCCTTTCCCTTTCCCGCCCCCCCCCCCACTTCCCCCCCCCCCCTTTTTTTTTTCTCTCCTCCTTTTTCCTTCTCTCTTCTGCCCACCCCCCCCTTCCCCCCTTTCTTTCACTCCTCCCTCCCTACTTTTCTTTCCCTTCTATAGCTACTTTTGATATTGGCACTGGTTCACAACTATGCACTATATGCTATAGAGTATAGACTACTGATATTTTGAGACAACGATTTGTGATTTTCATTGACCTGTTTCCTTAGACCTCTGTGACCTTATGTTTACGTTTGTACTTGCTGTCCATATACTGTATCATTGTCAACTTTGATTATTTTCAATAAAAAAACATTCACTGTTAAAAAAAAAGTAATGCAGTGCCGTATCGCAAAAAATGGCCTGGTCGTGAAGGGGGGGGGGTAAATCTTCTAGAGGTCACATGGTTAAACCAAAGTGCATGGACTCTTATATAAAAAAAGTAAAACAACCAATTTCCTTTTCCCAGCAACAACTACTCTAACCAGGCTGCAGAGAAAATTGAGAGATAGGCCCCATTCACACAGGCCCTCCCATGCTGTCTACATTCAGGGGGCGCTCGCCCATACCCACGTGCCTGCCATGTTAGGGCCAGCGGCTGTGTCCATGCAGAATTCAATGGGCTGCCTGCACACAACACCTGGAAGCTGGAAATGGCCTGTTCACACCGTAAGGGCATCATTCATCACCCGTGTGAACAAGGCCAAACAGCTGGTGTCTGAAAGGACATTGCCGATCCCAAGAAGAAGAATTACAAAGATTACAAAGGGGGAATGATATTTCCCACAACATTTATGTCCATTGGGATGCCTACCCTGACTCACTACAACTGTGATGCTGCCAAAAAAAATGGCACAACGAACATGACTGGCCTGATATCCTAACACTGAGGAAGCAGATAAAAGGAAAACAATGCTTGATTTCACCACAAATATTGCATGTCATTGGCCAAATCAGCATGAAAAACGCATTAATGCACATCAAAAATGTGCTACGATTATGTGAAATCACTATTGCGGGGTTTAGACATTTGGGCAAAGTTACAACAGGCTGCATTCCACATTTTATGACACTTTTATGGCAGTTTTTGTAACCAGCCCTTGTAGTGAGAGAAGTAAAACAAGATGCTTGTAAAAACTGAATCCAGTCTTCATGTTATAATTTTTCGGTGTTACTTATTTTTTTATTTATTACAGGTATTTATATAGTGCTTACAATTTACTCAGCACTTTACATATTGTACATTCACATCAGTCCCTCCCCTCACGGAGCTTACAATCTAAGCCCACGTTCACACAGAGGGAGGGGTTTGAAATCGTGCAAGTTCAGCTGAACTCGCACAATTTCAATCTGGCATTTCAGTCTGACTTCAGGGGCGATTTGACAGACATCTGTGCTGGATCATGCACAAATGTCTTTTAAAATTGCCCCGGAAGTCACCAAAAGTAGTGCAGAAACTACTTTTGGGAATCGGTGTGGCGCCGCAAAGTTGTCATCGCACCGATACGGACAGTGCCATTGCCAGCAATAGGCTCCGATTTGGCATGCGATTTGACATGTCAAATCGCATGCCAAATCGCCTTAATGTGAATGTGGGCTAGGGTCTCTAATCTCACATACATACATACATACATACAAACACATACTACATACATTTGGACAGGAGCAAAATAACCCAGCAGCATGTTTTTGGAGACAACTCCTTCTCTGCTGTGTCAGTTTTTCCATTTTTTACATACAGTTATAGAGATGAAAGTTCACAAAACCCCCACCTACCACCATTCCATTAGGCAAGCCAATAAAACATCTGGGACACTTTTCAGGCAGTTTTGTTACATTGGAAAGACGTGTGACAGATTTTTCTTTTGTATGTGCGTCACTTTCTGGTAGTTCATATTTCTGGTAGTTCATATTTGCACCACTTTCACAATGTATTGCTATGGTGCATTGAATTGACAATAGAATTAACGCCAGTTGGTAGATAAGGAACTGGAGGTAACAAATAAGAAGTGTGAGATAAAAAAATAAATAAAATAAATCCATACTCACCTACTCTAAGACCGAGAACTGAGCGATCAAACACCACTGATCACTCAGTTCTCGGTCTTCAGAGCTGAACACAGAAGGTGCCTTTAAAACTAATTTAAGACCAACATTAAAGAGTGTGACAGGGGTCACTTTGGGCACAGGGTGAATGAGAACCCCACTATGATCTGTGCTAATCAGATTCAATGCTGTATATACATCGTATATATTGTGTGTATATTGGGTGTTGGCTGTTGTGTAATATTTGCTGTGATGGGGTGTGATTGCATTCTATTGTCTATTGTGGCTTGTGGTAATTAAGTCTGCTACTGTGATGATGTGGATTGGAGCTGGTAGACCGTCTGGCTGCCTATTATGGGATGTTTAAGTGTCTTTCTTTGAGGAGGGGGGGGGATTCACCCCTCCTGCTAAGACTGTTTACTGAAAGAGAAGTTTGAATACACCTGACCTGTATGACCATTGTCATTGGACAGTTTAACCCGCCCTGTTCCCCAAGGATGGGAGGGAAGGGTTTTGAAGAGAAATGTATCACCATGTGCTTGTAATAAATTCATTCCCTGTTTTTGGAACTTCAACACAGAGCTTGTCTCGTATGTTTGGAAGGATTAATCCTATGGGAAGCGGTCGCCTGACTGTGGAGGATCGGCAGTGGATGTGTGTCCAGAGAGGGAATATCCTAAACGGCGTTAACCCCTTTCATACTTGGGCAGCCGTTACAAAGAGGAACTTTAATTTTTTGCCCTCTAACATTGACAGCTGAGTTTGTGGACAGGGCCATTCGTGATGCACCTTTTGCCGTGCACACGCTCATTAATGCCCAGGGCCAGGCGGGGACCACGTTCACGTGAGAATCAAAAACGATGGCGATTCCCCGACTTAGAAATGAGCCATGTCACTGTCACTACACACTGTTGCCTGATATATATTGCAATTGGGAGGGACACTGCTGAGTCAGTGCCCTCTCCACCAGTCTAGTGTACCTCTGTTACTTCACTCCCAGTAAACAGACATGGATCCCACTAGGCACTTAGCGTGGACCTAATGCATGCACTTTTTAACTCCTTCTTTCCCGTACCATATGGGCAGGCTAAGGGCCTCCGTAACACGGGTTCAGTCCCAGTTGCTACAGGAGACTGACCCCTGGGGGGGGGAGCCAGGACTCTGACTGCCATGCTACTGGAGGACCCACCACCTGCACTGGGTACCATGCCTAGCAACTGGCTGCACTGTAACTTACACTAGTACTTGGTTACCCATAGAAACTGCATTACTCCTCCTAATTGACTTGCTGAGTAGACATTTTGTAGTGGCTTTGCTTCATACCTCACATGCGCTTTACTGACCCTAGTTTTTTCACATGTCAAGAACCATCATGCACCCTTTTAATTTACTTCAGATCAGGCTTAAGACAGTTGATGCAACATTTCTTGAATTATCCGAATAACACAGTCCAACATGAACAGTAAACATGGGATGTCCCTAAATCTAGCAGGCTGCCCAGGCTTACCTCCATAAAGTAGAAGTCCATGTTTGATGCTCTTCAGTCGCAGGTAAATCTCCAGCCTCCCAGTGACTCCGACAGACTGCAAGGTGCAACAGTCTTGCTTTGCAGCAATTGCATCTTCTTTTTAGTGGGAATGGGTGAAGGCCCTCGGACCCCGGCCTTCCACCTTTTTATAACACCCGGGTTGATAGCCTGGATCCAAATAGCCTGGCAACAGCAAAGCACAATATTACCCACTTCCCAGCCTGGGTCAGCCATTATCTAAATAACTCTTTGACAACCTGCCTACAAGTTGTCCTTAAAAAAAATACTCACCAGCTCAGCGAATCCAGCATTATCTTGTGTAAGCTGCTGCCCTATCCCACCACTTCAGGAGGTCAGCTTTTTGGGGTTGGTTGAGATGGCCCACCTGATAACGCACAGCATTGCATGCGCAGGGCAGCGGAAATTTCCTAGCGCATTTGTGGCAGAGGTTGACTGGAAGCCTCCTTGAGATGAGCATTCTGGGAGACTTTGGGTGTGGAGGGAATATCATTCTCATATATGCCTAATATAATATCCAAGTGTGTAGGGTGGGGAGGTGGCAGGAGGTAAATCAAGTAAAGTAATAGGTGAGGGTAAAAGTACTCTTTAGAGTGGCATACAGAGACAGGCTAGAGTGCTTAGTTTGGGGCTGTGTACTGGGTATTAAAGTGCAGGGCATGTGCCATCAGGTCCACCTTCCTTGTGATTGACAGTGGACAGCAGTGGGTGGATTCTATAGCCACTAGTGGGATGTCTAGCAGCTTTGGAATATGAATCTCAAAAAGAAGAAAGGGCGCCACTCACCAACCCAGTGCATTGGAATGTAGGTGAGCCTCGGTCACAGAGGTGGACCACCTAAACCATTTACTAAAGGAGCTAAGAATTCTCACGGATTAAATTATGTGAATGGTAACTTCAATAATCTAACTCTTTTATCTTCACCTGATTGTGTATTCAACGTGAACAGGAATTAGCTTTTTACATGATTGGATAACTAAAATGAATAGTTACACAATTTATTGTGTGAAGAGTCTCAACTCCTTTAGTAAATCAGCTCATTAATCTCTCTGTAGCCCTAGTCACCCCTTTTCATCTACTGAAGACACTGCACTATCTTCTGATGAGGTTATTTTGATGGAACATAAGGAGTGACCAATGTCCAGTAGTAGCTTTGCAAGCTTTCCATTGTTGAAATGTTATTCTGCACAGGACTGAACAGCCGTTCTCTATTTCAAGGGATCATCTTACATCTGATCAATATTTCCACAGGCTCACATTCTCCAAGGCTGCTTTCTCTGCATGGAAAACTGGTAACTCTCCCGCATAGTCTCAGATCTACAGACAAGGCATGCTTAAAGTGATACTAAAGGTGTTTATTGTATGTGTTAACCACTTCCTGCCTGGCCTATAGCAGAATGATGGCCGGGCGGTGGTTCAGTTATCCTGACTTGACGTCATATGATGTCTTTCAGGATAACAGCCGGCACGCGCCCATGGAGGCGTGCAGCACGGCGATCGGTAGTGCGGCGTGTCTGTCTGACGGAGGCTCTTTACCACGTTATCAGCCGTGTCCAATCATGGCTGATCACAGTGTAAACAGGAAAAGCCGTTTATCGGCTTTTTCTCACTCGCATCTGACAGATTATTAGCGCAGCCCCCCCCCAGGATGCCCACCCTGGACCACCAGGGATGCCACCAGGACCACCAGGGATACCCAAAATGGATGGCCACCAGGTATGCCATCCTGGACCACCAGGGATGACACAGTCAGTGCCCAGACAGATGCCAATCAGTGCCCAGACAGATGGCACTCAGTGCCCATCAGCAATGCCTGCCAATGCCAGTGCCATCAGTGATGCATATCAGTGCCATTTATCAGTGTCCATCAGTGCCACCCATCAGTGTCCATCCATAAGTGCCCATCAGTGCAACCTTTCAGTGCCCATCAGTGTCGCTTTTCAGTGCCCACCAGTGCCACCTATGAGTGCCCATCAGTGCTGCCTATCAATGCCCATCAGTGCTGCATATCAGAACCACCTATCAGTGCCCATCAGTGCCACCTCATTGGTGTCACCTCATCAATGTTGCCTTATCAGTGCCTGTCAGTGCAGCCTCATCAGCGCCCGTCAGTGAAGGAGAAAACGTACTTATTTACAAAATGTTATAACAGAAACAAAAAAACATTATTTTTTTTCAAAATTTTCGGTCTTTTTTATATTTCTTTAGCAAAAAAAAAAATACAGAGGTGATCAAATACCACCAAAAGAAAGCTCTATTTGTGGGAACAAAATGATAGAACTTTTGTTTGGATACAGTGTAGCATGACCGCGCAATTGTCATTTAAAAAGTGATAGTGCTGAAAGCAGAAAATTGGCTTGGGCAGGAGGGGGGTGTAAGTAACTGGTATTGAAGTGGTTAAACTAAAAAAAAGGTTATACTTACCTGCAGTGTGATCCAAAATTGCACAGTGGTCATTTACCTCATCTTTGTTGGCCCCCAGCTGGCACTGTCAACTCCTTCTCCTGAGTGTCTCCTTAGCTAGTAATGCACTATGGGGACACCTGTGCAGCACCCGATTTGAGCTGTGTGCATTCATAGACACACACAGCGCTGGTAAGCCGTGCACCCCACTCCCTCTTCACAGGAGTTTGCCTGACAGCAGCAGGAGCCAATGGCTACCGCTGCCTTCAGTGTCTCCTGTGGGACCAGTAAGAGAGGAGAGCGGTGCTGCAGATGGGACAGCACTGGATCAGTGAGAGGAGCCAGGTAAGTGTTAAGGGAAGGGGGTGGGTAGGATAGGTAGTGGACAGGCTTCTGCCTTAATGCAGAGAATGCATTAAGGTAAAAAAAACTATTTTGACTTAAGAACCACTTTAAGGATCCCGGGTTTGCAGGAACCTAAAATCTGACTTCATGTTGCCTTCTAATTTACCAACCTGTAGGAGAGAACAAGAACATGACCTTCCATGCTCTGGGCTTTTAAGGTCCTACACCACACCACAAACACTGACGTGCTCTCTCTTGACTTGGGGATAGCCACCAACACGGGTAAGAGAGATTACCTTCATCCTCTTCAAAAGGAAGTAAACCCCTGAGGGGTTTTACTTCCTCTTTTGCTCCCTGCAAAGCCTGCAAATGAAAAGCATAATGGGCTAGTATGCATTGCATATGACACACTTACTTATGTGACACTTACCTGCAAAAGAATCCAGTGATGTCCCCTGTGTAGGCAGCGTCCATCTTCTGGCCCCTCTTCCTTCCGGGCCGTGGACTCCGGCTCTGTGATTCGCAGAAGACGCGTGATGTCACTCCCGCGCATGCGCACGGGAGCCGCCATTTCCACTACCTATAAGTAAGCCTTATTCTAGGTTTACCTATAGGTAGAAGTCCAAAATATATTTTTACTTTCTGCTTTAAAAAAAAAAAAAATCTCTTTAATACATTTTGGCTAAAATGTATTCTGTTACATATCTTTGGTAAATAAAATCTCAATAAGTGTATATTAATTGGTTTTCGTGAAAGTTATATCCTCTACAAACGATGGGATATATACTGGAATTGTTATGTATTTCTTTATTTATTTTATACTAGTAATAGTGGCTATCAGAGACTTATAACAGGACTGTGATAGTGTGGTGGTCAATCTAACACTAACTGATGCTGGGGGGAACTGACTAACTGCCACTGACATTATTATAGTGATCAGTGCTAATCATATGCACTGTCACTCACTGTACTAATGACACTGGGCAGAAAGGGGTTAACATCTAGGGCAATCAAGGGGTTAAATATGTGTAAATATGCCTAACACGTGTTTCTGTGTGTAATGTGTGCTGCTTTTACTGGGGATCTAGTTGTTTTCATTCCCTGCTTAGGGTAGCATTCATTCCATGCTTAGCAGGGAATTAAAAGGCAATGAGATCCCCTGTCACTGAAACAGCTCTGCATTGTTTACATTCGTAGAGCTGTGTTTAGGGAAGATCAGAGACGTTCACTAGGTGCTGGGGGTCAATCATTGCCGAATTGCAGTACAGCCGGGCTCATACCTCCCAACTTTTGATGGGAATGAGGGACACCTATCAGCAAAAGCATGCAGGCATAGGACACACCCCTTGCCACGCCCCCTAAAAGGAGAATTGTACAAAAAAAACAAGATTGGTTAAACCCACAAGTACTTTTTACCACGACTATTCCATTATATTGGCTTTTGGAATTTACAAATGCAGCAATTTAGAAATCAGATGAAAGGTTTAGCGCTGGAAAACACTTTTTGAAGGATAAAAAGTGCATTTTATATACAACTATATAGATCAGACCAAAATAAGGGACAAATAAAGAGGAATGAGGGACAGAGGGACATTGCTCCAAATCAGGGACAGTCCCTCGAAATCAGGGACAGTTGGGAGCTATGCGAGCTGGTGAAAGTGCATGCGCACCCCCAACATGGAAAAGCAGAATTACATATATATACCTGTATATAATGTGATTCTGTGCAGCCAGCCTGCAGTAGCAGTAAAGCTACAATGCGTGGTCGATAATCGGTTAAAGTGAGCAGGGCTGTTATTTGTGATAGTGCTGAATGTGACAGCACGTGGATGTGTCCATCTTGGAGGCGAGCAGGAAAGGGGGGAAATGGAGATTTTTGATTGTAGGTCTGATACTTCTGCATCCTGTGTGATATGAACGTTACCCAGTTTTTTGCCATCCTAAATCCAGTGGTGGCTGGTAGGGGTTTTTTTTGGGGGGGGGGGGGGCGGCGGCATACAAACACCACCCCACCTGCAGGCAGTTCGGCACTTACCCGCTCGTGTGGCGGGGCTCTGGTGTCCTTTCCTCCTCTGCTGCAATGTGGGCAGCGGCGGCTCTGGTGCCCGCTCCTCAAGCTTGTCTCTTGTGTCAAGCTTGTGTCTCCTTTTCCGCCAAAGCGCTAGGCATCCAATAGGTTCGCCTGACGCTTTGGCCAATCAGGAAACAGGTTTTACGACCCCCCTCCTGATTGGCGGGGAGGAACTTTAGTGAGAAAATAGCGAAAATTCATTCACTATCATCACACAACAGGGTGGGATCGGAGCGCAATGCTCTGCGCTCCGAGGCCACCCTTTTTTAAAGCCTATTAGAGCCTCTGGCTCTAATCAGGTGCTTCAAAAAAACACCCACCCTGCATTGGAATCCATGGTCCGGCCCTCTGATATGTAGATCAGGGGGCCTGACGCATGGATGGGGGGGGGGGGCATCCTCTAAGGATGGGCTGCCACTGCCTGAATCTGTTTTTACTAAATATAAAGGTATAGAGCCCAAGGACACCTCGGCTGAACTCGGAGAACCTCGGAAAGGCTTGGGAACTGAGTATTTCTGAGATTTTACGAGCATTTCCGAACGGCGCCGTTCGGCTCTGCTTGGCTCCGGTGCCCCCCACCTCAGGCTAAACGCGGTATTGCACACGCTTTGGCTTGAATCCTGCTCATTTTGCGAGACAACACTCGCAAATCGAGTCAGGATTTTTAAAAATACAATGCTCGTATTGCAAAACGCTTGTTAACCGCGTTACTCGCAATCCGAGGTTCCACTGTATAAAAATATATACAGCCTATTAATCACTTCAGCCCAGGAAGATTTAGCTGCCCAATGACCGGGCCATTTTTTGCGATTCGGCACTGCGTCGCTTTAACCACTTGCTTTGTGGGCACATAAACCCCCTTCCTGCCCAGGCGAAATTTCAGCTTTCGGCACTGCGTCGCTTTGAATGACAATTGCGCGGTCGTGCGACGTGGCTCCCAAACAAAATTGACGTTCTTTTTTTCCCACAAATAGAGCTTTCTTTTGGTGGTATTTGATCACCTCTGCGGTTTTTATTTTTTGCGCTATAAACAGAAAAAGAGCGACGATTTTGGAAAAAAACACAATATTTATTACTTTTTGCTATAATAAATATCCCAATTTTTTTTTCTTTTTTTTTTTTCTCAGTTTAGTCCGATACGTATTCTTCTACATATTTTTGGTAAAAAAAATCGTAATAAGCGTTTATTGATTGGTTTGCGCAAAAGTTATAGCGTCTACAAAATAGGGGATAGTTTTATAGCATTTTTATTAATATTTTTTTTTACTAGTAATGGCGGCGATCAGCGATTTTTATTGTGACTGCGACATTATGGCGGACATATCGGACACTTTTGACACCATTTTGGGACCATTGTCATTGATACAGCGATCAGTGCTATAAAAATGCACTGGTTACTGTAAAAATGACACTGGCAGGGAAGGGGTTAACACTAGGGGGCAGGAAAGGGGTTAAATGTGTGCCCTGGTAGTGATTACTACTGTGGGGGGAGGGGAGGGACTGGAGGAGGTGACTGATCTGTGTCCCTATGTACAAGGGACACAGCATCGGTCTCCTCTCCCTAACAGGACATGGATCTGTGTGTTTACACACACAGATCCATGTCCTTGTCTGTGTACCGGCCGATCGCGGGTGCCTGGCGGACATCGCGGCCGCCAGGCACGCGCATCGGCATGTCAGTGACGCGCCCGGAGCGCGCGCGCGCCGCCGGCGGCACTCGCGCACCCCCCAGTGGTCGGAGGAGCCGAGGACGTCTATTGACGTCCTCCCGGATTTTAAGAGCCACCTTGAGGCCGTCATTCGACTATGGCCGGGGCTCCAACAAGTTAATTAAAATTTGCACGGTCGTGCGATACTGTACCCATACAAAATTTACGTTCTTTTTTTCCCCACAAATAGAGCTTTCTTTTGGTGGTATTTGATCATCTCTGCAATTTAAATTTGTTGCGCTATAAACAAAAAAAGAATGACTATTTTGAAAAAAACACTATATTTTGTATAAATATAAACACTATATTTTGCTATAAAGCCTCATGCCCACGGACGTTTTTACAGCTGTGTTTTTGAGCGTTTTTTACAGATTAAAAACGCCTGTCCATGTTATTGTATAATTTTTCGACCGTATTTTTTTCGAAAAAATCGCAATCGTGGCGTTTTTGCGCGTTTTTAACGCTTTTTAAAAAGCAATTTTTTTCTCAGTTTAGGCCGATACCTACTCTTCTACATATTTATGGTAATAAAAATCGTAATAAGCGTATATTGATTGGTTTGCGCCCCACAAAATTGGGAATAGATTTATAGCATTTTTATTATTATTAGTTTTTTACTAGTAACGGCGGTGATCTGCGATTTTTATCGGGACTGTGACATTATGGCGGACACATCGGACACTTTTGACACATTTTTGGGACCATTCACATTTATACAGCGATCAGTGCTATAAAAATGCACTGATTACTGTAAAAATATCACTGGCAGGGAAGGGGTTAACACTAGGGGTCGATCAAGGGGTTAATTGTGTTCCCTGGCCTAGAGGAAATGACAGATCATTGTTCCTAGCTTTTAGGAACTCACGATCTATCACTCCTCACAGAACAGAACAGGGATTTGTGTGTTTACACACACATGTCCCTGTTCTGCCTCTCGTGCCTGCGATCGCTCGTGGCCAGTGTACGGTTGCCACCTGTACTGTTTTCTCCCGGACAGTCCGGTTTTTGAATGATGTGTACGGGTTTTCGTCTGCTCTAGACCTGGACACGTCATTCACACCGGACTGCGCTGGTCATCGCGAGCATTGGCACCACTGTGCGCCTGCTATCTCGCTTAAAGGAGCTGACGTACAGCTACGATGGTTCGCGGGATCGTGCCGACCTGCCGCAGTATAATGACGGCGGAAGGTCGGCAAGTGGTTAATATCACAAATGACAAAAAAGTTTCTGTATAGACCATGGGTCTGTTCACTTTATATTAATTCAAAAAGAGGGTATGGGGTCCGACGAAGCTACGCCACAGAGCACGGCGAAACGCGTTGACGTCACATCCCACACAGTCACGTGACGTTGTTCTGAATGGAGTGGGCGGATCGACATGGCACGGAGCTCGTAAGCCATAGTCAGTACATACGATAGCGGCTACGACCGCGGCAACTGACACTAGGCATTTGCAAAGCAGCCACATTGGATCCCATTTTGATACCGGCGCAGGTAACGCTTGGGGGACCTGGACTTTACCACAATATCCGTTCGGGTTGACGGCCAACACAACAAATAGGTATGGCCAAAATAACACCCTCAAATCAGCTGCCAAATACCAGGTAACCCGGGACCTATGGTAAAGTACTTTGACTTGTAGGTTGAAATTGAGCTGCAGACAATGATAAAGAGACTAATTACACACTGCCTATATGTGCAAACCAGAGCTATGTTGTAAAAGCATCACAGATTTCTGTACTAATAACCGTATTGATGAACTTTCTTTGCTAGCAACTTTTGGAGGACATTTATTCATTACCATTGTGCCAATACAACAGCCCTTTTACTAACATCAATTAACCCTTTCAATCTTCAAAGAACTTTTCCATTAGTGGATTCCCAGAGTATACCCAATGCAAATACTGCATTTAGGCAAACGGCTTCGATTTGTACCAGTCCTAATGCATGCCCTCAGCGCTAATACCCTCCTACCCCGGTCCCCCTTTCCCACCCCATCAGGTTCAGTCTTATATTAAATGTTAAACCCATTTGACCTTAATTAATAAATCCACTTACTAGCAGGTGGCCGAGATTACCCTATATTCCCTGGTGGACGGTAATCAATATATAAAACAATATTATCCTTCACTGGGTCACATACTTATATAAGACTGAACCATACGTCCGGACAAGTGTGTTGTTATATGTTTTAGTTATTTGTTTGTCTTGTCTGTCTACTAGATGTTTCCAATTAATTCATGTAATGTATGATCATTCACCTTTTGAAAATAATGCTGCACTTTCATGTTTCCTCTTACATCTATTTGAAATGATAACAGGAATAAATGATTAATTTTAAAATCATTTCCGCCTCTGGATCTATAATCTGTTGCCTATAGTAACCGCTTTCGGTCTGCTCTACACAGACTGATCCCCTTTCTTCCATTCCCACTTCCCCCCCTTCCCCCCCTCCTTCCCACCAATTAATATTGTATGGGGTCTGTCGGCATGCCTACTTAATTGAGAGTTTTGTATCGTTATCTTATTATAGTGCGTTTCTTCATTTTTCTCTTTGACTGTGAATTGCAACTTTTGGAAAATAAAGGAATTACAAAAAACAAAACAAAAAGAGGGTATGGGAAACACTTACTTTCTGAGCACATTTTCTCATTTGTAAAACATAGATCATTTATAAATCAAATTGTACATCAAGATCATTTATAGATCATTGACCATTAATACATCAAATTATACATCAAACAAAACCCCCCACCCCCCCCCCCCCGAGTGGCCGACGGCACCCCCCCCCTCCCTGCCCCCCTGTTTGCTGGACGGTCCGGCACTTACCCCATCTAAGCGAGTAGAGGGTGGCAGGCAGCGGCTCTGTGTCCTCTCCTAGGCATCCAAAAGGGTCATCTGTCCTTTCAGCCAATCGGGTGACGGGTATCAAAACCCACTTCCTGATTGGCGGGAAGAGGATCAGTGTTACAATAGCGAATATTCATTCGCTGTTGTAACACACCTGGGTGGGCTGTGAGCGCATTCTCTGCACCCTGAGCCCACTCTATTTTGAAGCTTATTGGAGCCTCTGGCTCTAATCACTGCTTCAAAAAAACACCAATCCCCCCCATTGGAATTCATACATTCAGCATCCTGAAAGGGGCCGGACGTATGGATAGGGGGGGTCTGTGCCCGTGCGCCCTTGATGGACGGGCTGCCCCTGATGGCTGTGGTGAGCTTCTGTGTGATCATTCAGCTGATTATCTATCTTAAAGTATAGCTAAAGGCAAAAAAAAAATCTTAGTTTTGGATAGAGTGGAGATGGATTAGAACACCTGTGAGAAAGAATATCCCAAATTTTGTGTTGTTGTAGAGGAGAAATCTTCCAATGGGGACACTGAATCTGGTGACCTGGGGGTCCCCAAGGGATTCCCTTCATTTGTAGGAATTTACTCTCACTTCCTGTTTGGCTATGGGACAGGAAGTGAAAGGGGTTTTACAGTCTCAGTGTTTTTCACTGGTGAAAAACCATCTGTGCTGCAGCTCCCCGCAGACCCCCCCCCTTTTTCTTACCTGAACCCGATCATTCCAGCAATGAGCACGAGCCCAGCAGCTCCAGCCGCTGTCTTGGGTCCTCATTGGATAGATTGATAGCAGCGCAGCCATTGGCTCCTGCTGCTGTCAGTCAAATCCAGTACCATGGGAGCCGGTGTTCTGCCGAATAAGTTCCCCCGGCGGATAAGTTCCTCCCTGTACTGCGCAGGCGTGAACTGAGCTCCGAAAATAGCCGAACATGTAGAGCTGAGAGTCAGCTCTAGACGGTGCCTGCGCAATGAAATCGTTATTACAGCAGGTCCAGGGCGACGTGGACCTCGCTGTAAGTGGCCAGTCGGCCTCACGTCCTCGATTCGCTCGCTCGGCCTCCTGGCTCTTTTTTTATCATCTCCATGTCCACGGGGATGGTAAGGAATGAGCCTGGATGTCAGAAGTGTAGCAATTTGGTGTGCGCAGGCGCCGTCTAGAGCTGACTCTCAGCGCTACATGTTTGGCTATTTTCGGAGGCTCAGTTCACGCCTGCGCAGTACAGGGGGTGGTCCTTATCAACCGGGGGAACTTTTTTGGCCTCCTGGCTCTTTTTTTATCATCGCCATGTCCGCGGGGATGGTAAGGAATGAGCCTGGATGTCAGAAGTGTAGCAATTTGGTGTGCGCAGGCGCCGTCTAGAGCTGACTCTCAGCTCTACATGTTTGGCTATTTTCGGAGGCTCAGTTCACGCCTGCGCAGTACAGGGGGGGTCCTTATCCGCCGGGGGAACTTTTTCGGCAAGACACTGGGAGCGAGGCTGAGTCCTGCTGTCTTTGTCAGTGGACGCAGCAGCCGAACTCGGTAGCGCCCCCGCACGAGTGCCCCTGTTCCATCAGATTAGGCGACCCATCAAATCTTGTAACGGAAGTGACGTTCTGTCACAGCCATCTTGGTACACCCCGCTCACTCAGCCGCAGTAAGCCTACAGTCTGAAGTCGCCAAGCGGACATCTTTTTTTACATCCACCGAAGTCTTGCATTTTACACTAAAGCCCCGTACACACGGTCGGACTTTTGCCCAACAAACTTAATTTTGAGCAAGTTGGACCAACAATCCGACCGTGTGTACGCTCCATCGGACAAACTTTTTTTGTTTTCATTGGACAAAAGTTGGGTCTGCAAACGGACAAACTTTTGCCCAACAAAAGTCCGATGGAGCAAAGTCCGACCGTGTGTACAGAAAACCATCGGACTTTTGTCCGATGGACAAAACAACTAATGTTAAAATCAACCAACAATAGCAGAAGTTGACCAAAGGGTGGCGGTAAAGAGCAGAAAAGAGCAGAAAAAACACGTGATGTTGGAAAAAGTTTTGGGAAAGTTTGCAGAAAAGTCCTGTGGTGTGTATGCTATGGGTGTGCCTGGCCAACTCTGTTCGGACAAAAATCCAGGGAAAAGTCAGATGGAAGTCCGACCGTGTGTATGGGGCTTTATTTTTACCACTAAACTGAGCTTATATCTTGAAATACAGTATTTAGAAGTCCGTGACACTGTTTTGATGTTGAATTGAAAACAAAATGAAAATAAAAGTTTTGCCTATCGTTCAGAATGAAAGAAATTATAGATCAAATTATAAACCAAAATCATTTATAAATCAAATTATACATCAAGAGTTAAAAAATTGTAGATCAGTCACAGTTTGTACAGGTGACATTTTTATAGAATAAAATCAAGCCGTGCCATTGGCTGTGTAGCTGCCCAAAGAAGCCTATTAGCAGTCAGCAGGTTAAACGGTGTGTTCCTCCGTCCAGTAGGTGGCGATCATCTCCAGGTCTGTTAGGGGAGTGGTGGATAACGGAGGGGACAGGGGGGGTGCTTCATCTATCCTGTGATCCTGATTGACATCGCACTGTTGGTAGGAGGTGTGCGGACAGGTAAGATCCGGTGATGTATCATAGAGAGGACAATGGAGGATGGAGGAGAGTGGAGGAGCTGTAGGATCGGTCCTCGTGTGCCTGTCATCCGTAGGAGCTCCGCACACAGCTGCTTTGTTGTCATCAGGTTGTCTTGGATCCGATGTCACAGGCCTGCCATGTCCCCCCATAGGGCTTCATTCACATGGTCCTCTATTACACTTCATGTATGATCAGGGCCGTATGTGGGGATTATTTCTCTGCACCTTTCATATTGTGTTATTATTGGAAGCAATGTATTCCATATTTCTAAGCAAAGTGATGATCTACAAATGTGATAGGAGATCTCCAGCACATGATTTCTTACCTCTCGCCTCCCTCCGCTCATTTTTCACTTGCTCAAAATACTGATGCTTGAAAAAAAATGCGCCTGTAGCGTTAATGCGTGTGTTTTTTTTTGGTGCTTGTTAAAAATGCACCCGAATGAAAGGAAGTGACATTAATGCGGTGTTCCGCCCAACGCTGCAAAAATTAAAAACCAGCAACTACACATACTGCAGCTGCTGGCTTTTAATAAAAGGACACTTACCTGTCCTGGAGTCCAGCGAAGTCGGCACCTCCATGTTTCCATTAGCTGTCAGGTGTTGCCACCGCCATTGCGGGTAAGGGAACCCGGCAGTGTAGCCTTACGGCTTCATGCTGTGAACCCTACTGCACATGCGCAAAGCTCCGCTCTCCTATTGGCCCGGCGACGGGGAGGAGGAGGGAGCCGAGCTGTGACATCGATATCCGCGGCTGTGGCTCCCGGAAGTGGGAACAGGATACCGGTCAAAGACCGGTATCCTGTCCTGTCCCCCCCGAAATGTGCCAATTGGGGGGAGAAAACAAATGAGCGCAAGTTCCACTTTTGGGTGGAACTCTGCTTTACCACGCAAGCACATGTCTATAGGCTTGAATGGAAGCAGTAGGGTTGCTTCATCCCCTTCCAAACTCAATGTGAAGCTTCTGTTTTGAACAAGTGAAATAAATGCTTCATCTTTTGATCATGTGAACGGCTCGGTGTGCTGCCCATATTATTAGTTGCAGATTGCTTTACTAGGCGCTTGAGGGGTGGTAAAAATGCGCCCAAAACTTTTGCTTTTAAAGCAGGAACTAAATCCTCCTCTCCTTTTCAGCCAAGGAAGCTGCCATCTTGGCCTGTGTTTGCTCTGCAGTTACCATGGTGCTGCACATGACTCCAGACATTGGATGGATTGACAGTTTGATTGGGAGCATTGGCATTACAAGGTATAAGGCCTCTTTCACACCTTATTGTCCGTTTTGGCGGACTCTGCTTGCTCAGCAGGGATCGATCTGTTGAACCCTGCTGAGCCAGTGGATGACAGTTCTGTCTCCGCTCATTGTGCAGAGATTTACAGCACTTTACCATAGACCTGAATGAGGGCGTTGACAAGCTTCAACTTCTCTCAGACTCAACATGTAGCTTCATTCTTGCAAAGCGACGCAAACGCTACATGGTTTTCAAACATATGCTGTCCTTGTTTTCCATTGTAGGCTGCTTTGCTAGGCATTTGGAGAGCGGCAAAAACGCGTCCCAAACATCTATCTCTAATGCCAGTGTGAACGGGGCCAAATGGTAATCATTGAGGCATTTAATTTTTTTCTGTTTTCTTTCACTTCTTAAGGCTTGGTTCACACTATCGCCGCATCCGTCACACAGCAGGGGTCCGGTGCGTGCTGGTTCACCGTTTCAGTTCCGATTTCTGCCTGCATTTTGGGCTAAATTCGGACCTGAAACGCACCAAAAAAGCCACACGATTTTCCTGCACACTGCACCGGACCTGCTGTGGAGATATGTGAACCGGCTCCATAGCGAGCCAGTCACATTCTCCTGCTATGCGAATTGAATGCGGAGAAATGCGAATTGAATGCGCATAGGTGTGAACCGAGCCTTAAGAGAAGTGGTGCGGGAACGTGTGCAAAATCGCATCACCGCACAACACGCTGCCCTCTGCAGACGCACACAAGACCCATTCATTCTTAATGGCACCCTCACACATCTGGTAAACTTGTGCATTTGCGCCTGCCAAAACATATGGTATCACACTACAATGCCAATTGGTGTAGTGAAATTTTACAAATCGTGTTGGTGCTATTTTTGAACGTTTCATGCACATAGGCAGCCCACTGAAATTTTAATACTGGTTAAAACCTCCCTAGTGTAAGTGACCCTCTATAGTATTCTCATTCACTCCTCCTATGGCAGCTACATAAAGGGTAATGTGGGGAGGGATGGGGGAGCTGGACCAGCATAGAGAGAAGAGGGCTATCGTGCTCAGATGGAAGAAGCAGTGCCAGCTAATAGACTTTACAGTGGTAGTCGTATTTATTAGCACGTTCAGCACTTCTCCCTTTGCAGCACTAAGGTTGTTGGTTCGAATCACAATCTGCCTGAAGTTTACATGTTCTCCCCTGTGCCTGCGTGGGATTCCTCCGGGCAGTGGCGGTGCGTCTATAGAGGGCGCCGGAGCACCGCCCCCTCTCGCTCCCGCACCGCCACTGAAAGACAATACACAGATTCATGCATTGCATGAATCTATGTATTGTCACCGCTGCCGTGCTGCCCACTATACATATGGCCGGCCTCCTGGTGAGCGCCGGCCATATGAATTAGAGCGGCGGCCGGCGGTGGGTGTAACTTGGAAGTGCCTATCAGAGCCAGCGGCTCTGATAGGCTTTCCGAATACAGCTCTCACGCTGTATTCGGCTTCCAAAAACTCCTCCCAGGTACGCACGGGGGTGCGTTCCTGGAAGAAGACTGTGTGGAGGTTTCAGCCAATCAGGTTCACCGGATCTGGTTACCGGTAACCTTATTTGCTGAAGCGACATCGAGGGCGGGAGAAAACATCGAGGACGGCGCAGACCGAGGAAGGTAAGTGCAGGGCTGGGGGGGGGGGGACTGGCTGAATATGGGGCACAAACTGGCTGAATATGGGGCACAAACTGGCTGTATATGGGGGACACGCTGGCTGTATATGGGGGACACGCTGGCTGTATATGGGGGACACGCTGGCTGTATATGGGGTAGGGCTGGGCGATTTTCCCCCCAAAAAAAATCTGCGATTTTTTTTTATTTTTTTTTTATAAAAAAACTCGATTTACGATACGATTTTTTTTTTTTTATTATTATATTAATTAAAGTGCATCAACAAACAAAATTGCAAAGGCAAACCCTTTCTCTAACTGCAAAGTCAGTGTGCAACAAACACACAATATAATCCAGCGCTCATGGAACATACATTATTAACTATTGAAAACTCTTGAAACTCTGTGTGTGATTCCTTCTGTCCCAGCCTTGCTGCGATCCTGGCTCTGCATCCTTTTGGGTTGGAGGGCCCTCTACACGCTGGTCTGCCTGTTGTCCATCATTCAAGGTACTGTGCTCACAGGGAGATCATGCAACAGGTTTTGTTTTGACTTTTTTAACCCCTCCTTGCTTCACGGATGTCACTGCAAGTTTAACAAGTTTGTCACCACTGGCAACTGGAGAGTTAAGATTCATTTGCCCTCTGCACATTTGGGATTGGATCCCTCTCTTTATTGTGATTAATAAATGGACTAAGCTTTTTTATCAATTCTTCAAGAGTTTTCAATAGTTAATAATGTATGTTCCATGAGCGCTGGATTATATTGTGTGCATGTTGTGTATTTTGTACTTCTGGGTACGGATTTTTTCTTGCTGCGCTGGATCCTGTTTTTTCCCCCTTTTGGATACTTTGTACTTCCCAAAATATTTGGGATTTTTTTCTTATTATTATTATCATCCATTATATTTTTTTCTTTATCCACCAATTTAGCGCTTGTGACCTTTTGTTGTTTTTTGCAGTGTGCAACAAAGATTGTTAAACATCCAAATTATTAATACTGTATTTGGATTTAGCTAATAAAACAACAAAAAATCATGAGGGTTACTCTTAGTTGAATTGAACTGTACCCGTGTCTCACTGTACCCGTGTCTCACTGTGCCCATGCTTCAATCACTGTGCCCGTACCTGATGCAGATTTTCATGGGATACGGATTTTACTGCTACACCGGTGGCCATTCCAGTATTCAAAAGCCGCGCCTCCTCCTCGTCTGCGATAGGCGGAACACTCAATTTCCCAGCATTCAGTGTTCCGCCTATCATGGTCATCCTCATAACAGACGAGGATGAGAGGATGTCCGTGATAGGCTGAATACTGCCTGCTGTGAAATTGAGTGTTCCGCCTATCACAGACGACGAGGACTCGGGAGGCGCGGCTTTTGAACACTGCAATGGCCGCCGTCTGTCTGCATGACACGCTGATCAGGTAGGCAGACGGCGGCTGCAGCGAGTAGATGTAATTGGGGTAACGCTGCCCAGTGCCATTCCGGATACGCCCCCTGCAGTCCTGCTACGGAAACTTTGAAGGGAAGGAAAAAAAAATATATATATATATATATATATATATATATATATATATATATATATAATTTTTTTTTTTTTTTTTTTTTTTTCTAAAAAAATCGATTTTCTTCAAAACTGAATCGATTTGAGCTCAAAACTCGATTCAAGATTAAAATCGATTTTTTTTCCCAGCCCTAATATGGGGGACACGCTGGCTATATATATGGGGGCAAACTGGTGGCGTTTGGGCACAGTGGCTGCGTTTAATGGGCACAGTGGCGGCAATTGATTTTTTTTTTTTTTCAGTTTGTTTGCGCCCCCCCAAAAATTTTGAGCACCAGCCGCCACTGCCTCCGGGTACTCCGGTTTCTTCCCACACTCCAAAGACATGCTAGTAGGTTAACAGGCCCCTGTCTAAATTGCCACCTTAATGTATAAATGTGAGTTAGGCCTCATACACAATGAGAATATTGAATGAATGAGCATCCGTTGGTGTTTTTTTTTTTTTTTTTTTTTTTTTTTTTTTTTTAAGCATGCTAGTCTCTCATATTGAAAATGAAGAGGTTACAAAAATTCTCGTACGACAGAATACAACTTCAGAAGTGACGTAATGTATTCTTTTGTTCCCGGGCATGCGTGGTCTTGCTTTTCCAATTTTTTTTCAAACAAACACTGTACTGATTAAATGAAAATTATACAATCCGGTATCGCACAAATTTATTTTATTTTTTTTTCATTTTTGTCCCTTCAGGTAATTTCACATGAACTGTCGTGATCGGCTCTCAAACTGTGTACTAATGATCAGATTATCATACGATCACTTTGAAATCTGTATTTTTCATCCGATTTTCTGATTGTGTGTACTAGGCACCTTAGATTGTAAGCTCCTTGAGGACAGGGACAGATGTGAATGTACATATATACACTATATTACCAAAAGTAAGAACCAAGAGGCCAAGCCCAATTCCTGAAAAACAACGCCACACCATAATCCCCCCCCCCCCTCCACCAAATAATTTGCACCAGTGCACAAAGCAAGGTCCATAAAGACATGGATGAGTGAGTTTGGGGTGGAGGAACTTGACTGGCCTGCACAGTGTCCTGACCTCAACCCAATAGCAAACCTTTGGGTAGGGCTGGGAAAAAAATCGATTTTAATCTTGGATCGAGTTTTGAGTTCAAATCGATTCAGATTTGAAGAAAATCGTTTTTTTTTAAATTTTTTTACTCCCTTCAAAGTTTCCGTAGCAGGGCTGCAGGGGGCGTATCCGGAATGGCACTGGGCGGCGTTACCCCAATTGCATCTACTCGCCGCGAGTAGATGTAATGTAACACTAACCGCAAGCCGCCGTCTGCCTACCTGATCAGCGTGTGATGCAGACAGACGGCGGCCATTGCAGTGTTCAAAAGCCGCGCCTCCCGAGGAGTCCTCGCCTGTGATAGGCGGAACACTCAATTTCACAGCAGGCAGTGTTCAGCCTATCACGGACATCCTCTCATCCTCGTCTGTGTTATGAGGATGAGCAGATGTCCATGATAGGCGGAACACTGAATGCTGGGAAATTGAGTGTTCCACCTATCACAGACGAGGAGGAGGTGTGGCTTTTGAATACTGGAATGGCCGCAGGTGTAGCAGTAAAATCCGTATCCCATGAAAATCTGCATCAGGTACGGGCACAGTGATTGAGTCACGGGCACAGTGAGACACGGGCACAGTTCAATTCAACTAAGAGTAACCTCAGGACTTTTTGTTGTTTTATTAGCTAAATCCAAATACAGTTTTAATAATTTGGATGTTTAACAATCTTTGTTGCACACTGACTTTGCAGTTAGAGAAAGGGTTTGCCTTTGCAATTTTGTTTGTTGATGCACTTTAATATAATAAAAAAAAAAAATCGAATCGTAAATCAAGTTTTTTTATAAAAAAATTGCAGATTTTTTGGGGGGGGGGAAATCGCCCAGCCCTACTTTTTTTTTTTTTTTGGGATGAATTCGAGCGGTGACTGCGAGCCAGACCCTCTCGTCCACATCAGTGCCTGACCTCACAAATGCGCTTCTGGAAGAATGGTCAAACATTCCCATAGACACACTCTTATACCTGTGGACAGCCTTCCCAGAAGAGTTGAAGCTGTTATAGCTGCAAAGGGTGGGCCAACTCAATATTGAACTCTACGGACTAAGATGCCATTAAATTTTGTGTGTAAAGGCAGGTGTCCCAATACTTTTGGCAATATAGTGTATGTCTGCATAGATCGCCCACGCTATATAAGCACCTGTAATAAATTAAAGTTCAGAGGCACATCACAATTGAATATAAAAACATTTATGGAAAGGGAATACACTGCAACTAAGCATTTAAAATAACATGGTTTGGTGCTTTACCTGCCTTTTTTTTTTAGTTGGTGACAGGGTCTCTTTTATTATTTCTCTTTTTTTTTTTTTCAGCTAGTGCATTCCTTGTGAAGCTCGTCAGATGAAATAGCTCGTCTCCTTTACTCCAGCAGTCCTTGGTGACGAGGTGAATTTTGGTAAACTCCAGATAGCCTTTTCATTCAATGCCTAACGTAGAGGCCGCCAGAGAAGCTAATGGTTCTGGCGGAAACGAGGAGACATCTACAGAGAAATCTGAGAAGGACAATCTCCAAGCCAATGTGAAGACCTACAATGTGGGAAGCTTGGGACCTGCTAATGACCGTCATTATCCTTGGGGATGTCCAGTGACTCACACAAGAGAAAAGTTCTATACTATATGTTCAGACTATGCGTTCCTAAACCAAGCAACATCCCTGTGCAAAACTTCCAGTTCTGCTAGCAGTGCAAGTTCCCATGAGAAACCCGGCTTTACCAACCCATTGAATTACATAGATCTTCCGGCTAGTGCTTCTGATAGCATATATAATGAGGATGCTAGCTTGGACTCTTTATCCAGTGATGTTGGGACATATCCTCTTGCCTGGGAAATTGACACGTCAGACTTTAACACAATGACTACAAAGTTAAAACCTAAAACAGGTAAACAGTTTTCCTGTTCTAACAGAAATAGTTGAGCTTTTCTTTTAGTTTCTTAAAAAAAAAAAAAATAATTATATGACATAAACACACATTAAATATAAAGGGGCAGTCATGGGGGCAAATGTCACCTTGTTCCAATCTTACATAGACACATAAGGGTCAGTGCTGAACAGATGCAAAAGTGAATGATCAGTGTAAACTAATATGAAGCCTCACTCTCTGGGATAAAGGTAATATCCCTCCTCCCCTCCCCCTCTAATTGATCGCTGTATAAAAAAAAAAAAAATCTAAATGCCCCTTTCTTTTTATCTTAAGCTGCAGCCATGAGATGCTCCAGCCCCAAGCCTTCTCTTCTGTTTACTCCCTGGTTGAGTCCTTCGAGTGTCCACGTCACTACCTGCGTGACATGGACGACCCTTCCCATTGGATGACCAGCAGTGGGGGTCCTCTCAGGATTTAGAAGAGAACTGAAGTCAACAGAGGGAAGTTGAGTGGACCGACACCTCGGGCATTTTTGCAGCGCTGGATTAGCGGTCCCTTGTAACTGGACCTGACCGTGAAGCGGGAGCTGGATAGCGAACTTAGGTGAGTATTGCTGGCTTCACCAGGTAAGAAAAAAACCCAGACAGGATGGGTTAAAACGGCATTCTTGAACTTTTTTTTCAGCTGTGGCACCCTTTAAGAGTATGGAAAAATCTCAAAGCACCCCAGTCTAAAAAATTTAAATGCTACATAGAAATGGAAAACTTGAGCCTGGGACGATGCACACTACCTCCTAATGAAATTAACTTCACATCAAAAGTCCCCCATCACATCAGGGCTCCCCCCATCACATTAGATTTCCCCCATCGTTGTCAGAACGCTACCTTTTTGTCTCCAGGTGCCGGCAGAGGGCAGCAGGTCTGAAGAAGCCAGACTTTCACCCTCTTCTGAATGTTGGGGTGGCCCTGCATACTACCTGCCCTGGATCAACATGGCGAGTTGCCATGGGGCAGGTGGGCTGGCCGCCAGCACCATAGCAGTGTATGTACTGCCTACCTGCACCTAGGGGAAAACTTCTTGCGACACCCTGGTTGAGAAACACTGGGTTAGAGGAGGGTGGGAGGTAGAGGTGGTAGAAAGCTAGTTTCTGTCTGTGGTGGGGCTTAAGGCTCCATTCACCCTTGTATGACTCCAAAGTCGTGCGACTTGGATGTAAGTTGTTGTCCTTCTGCAATGTCGGACCCACTGTTGCATGTAAAACATTCGGGAACGACTTTCAAGCAGCTTTTGAGAGTTAACATTAGTCTATGGCCCTCAAGTTGCATGAAAGTCAGACCAAAGTAGTGCATGAACTACGTTTAAGTCGCTGCGACGTTAAAGCGGAGCTCCACCCTAAAGTGGAACTTCCGCTCATCGGAACCCTCCCCCCCTCTGGTGTCACAATTGACACCTTTCAGGGGGGAGGGTGGTGAAGATACCTGTCTAAGACCGGTATTTTCACCCACATCCGGGAGTCCTCTCTCCGGGAATCTGCGGGAGTGACGTCACTTCCCGTAGTGTTCTGGGAGACACTCGGCTCCCAGAACACATGAGCACCAATCAGAACGGCGCAGCGTGACTCGCGCATGCGCCGTAGGGAACCGGGCAGTGAAGCCGCAGGGCTTCGCTTCCTGGTACCCTCAGCGAGGATGGCGGAGGGGGCAGCAGAGTGACGAGCGGTCGCTCGTCCTCTGCTGCGGACGTCGCTGGACGCCAGGACAGGTAAGTGTCCAAATATTAAGTCAGCAGCTGCTGGCTTTTAATATTTTTTTTCAGGCGGAGCTCCGCTTTAAGTCACAAATATGAATGGTTATCATTGAAAAACGTAGGCTGCGACTTGTCATGCGATTTTGATGTCTGAAGTTGCATGACAAGTGTAAATGGGGTCTTAAGCCTCGTACACACGATCGGATATCCTATGGATTCTAATCCGATGGTTTTGTCCATCGGAAATCCGATGAAGCTGTCTTCCATCAGTTTTGCCTACACACCATCAGTCAAAAAACCGACCGTTCCAAACGCGGTGATGTAAAACACTCCGATGAGCTGAGAAAAATTAAGTTTAATGCTTCTGAGCATGCGTCGGCTTGATTCTGAGCATGCGTGGGTTTTTTATCTGATGGACTTGCCCATAGACGATCGGAATTTGCTATCGGTTTTTGATCCATCTGAAAAATTTAAAACATGTTCTATTTTTTAAAACCGATGGGGAAAAAAGACCGATGGGTCCCATACACGATCGGTTTGTCCGATGAAAAAAGTCCATCGGACTGTTTTCATCGGTAAAACTGATCGTGTGTACAGGGCTTAAGAGTGATATTCCTGGCTCATATCATAAATTAGTCACAGCCTTCCTATACTGCTATCAAGGCCTCCGCCTATGCAATTTGTCAAACTTCACCATCGGGGTAAAATGTAATAAGTGTGATTTATTTTCTAGTGTACCTACTTTTTTTTTTTTTTTGTTAATTTTTTAATATGTGAGCACTTCAGGTAAGCCTTCACTTCCTCTGTTCTTTTTTGATCTAGGCGTAGCTAAACAAGCTCCAAGGAAGAAGCCTGACAGAAAGGTGAAGCCACTGAGGGAATGCACACAACACTTTATAGCAGATGAGATTAAACAACGTAAAGTTCTAGATCTCCGAAGATGGTACTGATCCTTCAACTGTTACAATACTTGTAGAGATTGGAATGCTTTTTTAAGTAACCCTTAAAAACATCCTGTAATAAGGCAGCTGTATTTAAATCCTAAATACTCAATAGCCTTCACATATCTATCTTCATCTTCAGGAACACCCAAGAACCCCCAAACCCCAGGGTGCTCTGAGATGCCATTCTGAATTTTTTTCTGAGAGAACACGAGAGCTGGCCAGTTCTGACTAGCCTCCCATAGCTCCCTTTGGATCTTCAGTATGATGGGCAACCTCTGTGTCCAGTAGGGAGTTGTGGGAGGTGAGAGTGGGCTCACCAACTCTCAAGTTCTTAGCAAAAGTGGAGATTTGCATATTAGAATGCACTTGGTTTGTGGTTCCTGGACTTTTGTGGTGTTTAATTTACCACATTGGCATATTTCTATTGGAGTGGTGGTGGTTTAGTGGATGTTTACTTATTTTGTTACTATTAAATTTTATGATAAAGTATTAATTAAAGGAGGGGAATTGGTGGCATATATATGTATATATGTGTGTGTGTGTGTGTGTGTGTGTGTGTATATATGTATGTATGTATATCTATCTATCTCTCTATATAATATATATCTCTCGAAAAAAGGCGGGGGGGGGAAAAAGAACAAATCTAACACGTGGGACTTTGGCGTCACACTACTTCTTTATTGATAGACAACATACGTAAAATATTATCTTTTTATTATATCTTAATAGTTTATGTTGTCTATTAAAAATAAGTAGTACTGTATATATTCGAGTTTAAGTCGACCCGAATATAAGCCGAGGCACCTAATTTTACCAAAAAAACTGGGAAAATGTATTGACTCGAGTATAAGCCTAGGGTGTCCATCTGCATGCCTCACTGTGCCCAATCTCCCTACCTGATCTCCGGCGCTGTGTGACTAGACTGACGTTTAACATGGGAGTTTATGGAAGGAGTGCCCGGCTTTGAAAAATCGGTGCTCCCCGGCCGTAGGTTACCTGGACAACAAACTTTGCACACTTGTAGATAAAGAGTGGGTCTACATGTGTGCCAAGCTTTGGGTCCAGGAGACATAGGGCCGGCCGGTACCGGGTCCCCAAAATCACCAGAGAAATTATCTTTTAACATGGGAGTCTATGGAAGGGGTGCCCGGCTTTGAAAAATCGGTGCTCCCCAGCCAACAAACTTTTCACACTTGTAGAGGAAGAGTGGGGCTATATGTTTGCCAAGTTTGGGGTCCAGGGGACCTACGGCTGGCCGGGATCAGGCGCACAAAGTTGAAGATGGACACAGATTTGAGTATAAGCCGAGGGGGGGGCGTTTTCAGCACAAAAAAATGTGCTGAAAAACTCGGCTTATACTCGAGTATATACAGTATTTTAATGTAACCTAGTGTGCCTCCAAAGTCCCACCTGTTAGATTTTTTTCTTTTTTCCCTTTTTTCGATTTTGCTAATATGTTTAAAAATTGTATCTAATAATTTTGTTGTTGGTAGTAGCAGATTGTTGTATCAAGTTAACTCTCAGTGGAAAAAGCAAAACGTACTAAAGAGATGCATGTTTATTGACTGAGCATTTATAACCATGTAGCTTTCAATACAGATCAAGTCTCTGTTCCATAATAGTTGGTGTTTGGAAAAGGCTTCATGTATCTTTGTACAAGCTGTATAAATATATTTAAACAGCAGTATTTTATACGTAACATTTTTTTTTTTTTCTCTCCAGGTATTGCATCAGTCGGCCCCAGTACAAGACGTCCTGCGGTATTTCCTCTCTAGTATCCTGCTGGAACTTTCTGTATAGCACTCTGGGATCAGGAAGGTATAGTGCACCTAGTAATGGCTACTAGCATATTTAGGAAATGGAAAAGACAAACAGAGTTCATGATAAGGAAACGCGCAAGTAGAAATTTAAGCCTCAAGCCTCGTACAAGAATCTTGTCCCGGCCGAGTGTACACACTCTCTATTCAAAAGAACCGCTGTTCTTTCGAATGGAACGAACGCGGTGACATCATTGACTACGACAAGCATGCGCTCGTCACATTCGATGCTGTCGCCGCCATCTTGCCACACCCTACCTATGCCTAGGAAGCTACAGCGCATGCGTCAAAGTCATTTTGAGCATGCGCGGGTTTCCACGGTGACAGGTAAGTTTACACCCGCTCGGGTTTCTCGTCGAGATTCTGGGCAGTTTTCTTGACGAGAAACCTGAAAGCCTCGTACACACGGCCGGTTTTCTCGGCAAGAAAACTCTGCCAGCAGTTTTCTTGTCGTTTCTTGCCGAGAAAACTGGTCATGTGTACGAGGCCTAACTCCTGGTTTTAGTGAAGTTTAAATCATTCATGTGGACCAAGCTGGTCCAAATGAACTGTTTACTTCAAGTGGTTGTAAACCCAGGTAGAAAAAAAAACAAAGACCTGCAAGACAAAGGCATAATGAGCTAATATGCATAGCATACTAGCTCATTATGTAATACTCACCTGGGATCGAAGCCCCCCCCCCTGATGCGGTGCACGTACACTGCACCGGCCGGCGGGTTACTTGCGGGTATATCGCTGTGATTGGCCGGAGCCGCGATTACGTTACTCCCGTGCATGCGCGCAGGAGCTGCCGGTAATGGCACACTCACTGAAGCAACGGCACCTAAGGTAAGTGCCATTGCTTCAGTGCGCCGATGATGTCGGCACATGCAGATACAGGGGATATCTCCTAAACTGTGCAGGTTTAAGAGATATCCGGAGTAGCTACAGGTAAGCCTTATTATAGGCTTACCTGTAGAAAAAAGTGGATTGTAAGGGTTTACAACCACTTTCACTAACAGTTGCAGCAGCTGTGTGCGCTGTTAAAAACTGTAGTTAAGGCTAAATATAGTATACAGGGCTGTGCTTCAGCAGCGAGTCGGGGACCTTCCCCTCCGGTTCCCTGGAACAAAACTTGCTCAGCCATTTACAGGAATGAATACAAAAATTTTGTTCTGATTGGCTGAGGTGGAGATTGCAATGTTATCAGAGGAAACTTTTTTTTTTTTTTTTTTATTCATTCATAGAATACAAAGGTCCCTGTGAATGGTGACTCGATTTTGTACTGGAAGCGGGACAGGAAAGTCCTGTCCAGCTGCCAGAACACACCCCTGTATACTGCATGTAGCTGAGGCTACATATAATTTATACAATGCACACAGCTGCTGCATCTGTTAGTGAAGAGAGTAGTTAGTTTGGACCAGCTTGGTCCAAAGGAACTGCAGTAATTAAACTTTACTAAAACTTGGAGTTAAGCGGGCCATAGATGGATCGAATTTTAGCCAGTTTAGCAGGGATACAATCCATGTATGGGCAGGTTGGTTGTACTGAAGACGATCCATCGATTGACTTCAGTACAACCAGCCTGTCAGATCTTTGGCATGTGATTGCTACATCTGCTAGCAGTTCTCTCGGCCAGGAAGGCTATCTGTGCCACCCTGCCAGCAGAACACAATAGCGCTGCGGGAGGGATTCCAGCTGTGGTTGCAGGAAAGAAAATCAAATCATCTATGGCCTGCCTTAGGATTTAACCTTCAGTGAAAACTGAATGTGAAATGATCCGGAGATATAGGCAGTTTAAAGGGGTTGTAAAGTCAGAAGATTTTTTATCTCAATACATTCTATGCATTAATATAAAAAGCCTTCTGTGTGCAGTAGCCTCCTTCCCTAATACTTACCTGAGGTCCCTCCTAAATTCAGCGATGTTGCAGGAGTGTCTCGGCTGCTCTGGACTCGCTTCCTCATTGGCTGAGACAGCAGCACGGCATCATTGGCTTCTGCTGCTGTCAGTCAGCCCGCCAATGAGGACAGAACGGGCGGGGCCGGGCCACGGCTCCGTGTCTGAATGGACACAGGGAGCTGTGGCTCGGCCCGGATGCCCCTATAGTAAGCTGCTTGCTGTGGGGGCACTCAACAGGAGGGAGTGGTTCAGGAACACTGAAGAGGGACCTGGGCTGTTCTGTGCAAAACCACTGCACAGAGCAGGTAATTATACACATGTTTGTTATTTTTAACTTTACAGTAAAACCTTGGATTGCGAGTAACGTGGTTTATAAGCGTTTCGCAGTACAAGCTATTTGAAAAGAGAGGAAAAAAAAAATCCTGACTCGATTTGCAAGCGTTGTCTTGCAAGATGAGCAGGATTCAAGCCACTGGGGTGTGCAGTCCTGCATGTGGCCAGAGGTGGTGGGGGGGGGGGGCTTGCCAGAGACACTCTCCTGTTCCTGAGCATCTCCGAGTGTCTTCGGCGCCCCCCCTTCACCTCTGGCCACCTGCAGTACTCCATACAACTGCACCTCTGTCCATATGCAGTACTGCATACACCGGCGCCCCTGCACCTCTGGCCTAGCGTTGCCCACCATATCCTGGCTCCTGAACTCCATCGTAAGCCCCTTAATAAGATTGGCATCCTCCAATGACCAATAGAGAGGTCAGGAAGGTGGGATAGGTGTGTTTAGCTCAAACTTTACTGGAAAAATTAAGATTTGCATATAACTAAAATTTGTATGAATTGTTTTAACATGACTGAAGGTCACTTCTGCTTATGCATGCTCAGTATGCTATGTATGTATTTATTGCCTAGGTTTCTGACCAATTACTTGAGTGGCCTTCTTAACCAGGGTTCGTCCAGAGGTTGCTAGGGGTTCCATGAGCAATTTCTGACCCTCATTTGTAACTACTGACACCACCTTTTTTTTCTAGCTACTGTATCTGTAAGGGAGACCTTCCTTCTCACTGACCACCAATGTAAGAAGCATCCTTCTCCCTGACCGTCAATGTAAGAAACATTCTTTCCACTGACTACCAATCTAAGGGGCATTATTTCCATTGGCTACCAGTTCACACCTGACTGCTGAGGTGAAATGCAGGTTTTTTGCTCGTTAACGTGTTCTGTGTTGGGCAGCCCATTCAAAATGAACGGGCTGGGATGCACCCAGCAGCCCAGAAATCAGACCTGTACCTTTTTTGGCAGTGCACCAATGTGTTGCTTGGCACTGCAGCTCACTTCATCAGAATGAATGGCACTACGTTGCACCATTGCAAATGGTGTGCAGTGTTGCTGTAACACACACAAGAATGAGCTCATTCCCACTTTACAACATGTAAGAGTTCTATTTCGGTTCAGGAACAAATAAGTTTGGTCTAAAAAGAAGTTGGACTCCATTTGCGTTGTATGATTTTATTTTTTGTTTCCTCACAAAGCCTCCCACCAATCACTCAAGAAGAAGCTCTGCATATATTGGGTTTCCAGCCGCCCTTTGAAGAAATTCGGTTTGGTCCTTTTACTGGAAATACCACTTTAATGAGGTCAGTCTTTCCAATTTCTTTTTGCCCAGGACATTGCATCACATACAAACTGTCTCTAATTAAAAATAACAAGCTAAAAGGTGTGCGTGCTTCACGGACGAACGGTCATGTAATTCCCTTGTGTTTTATGATAGACTACAAGGACTGTAAAGAACATTCAGTAACCACAAACGCAAAAGACGTTCCTAAATTATATGTCTTTGAACTGCCTGGCTTTTGTCTTTTTTATTATGTCAGAGTGAAGTGTACAGCATACAGTTTTGGATTAAAATGAAAATATAGGTCATACCTTCACTTGTCTAACTGAATATATTTTTTAGTATAAGTGCTAAGGAACACTCTATTCTATGGTATCATACAATTAACTTACAAAGAAACAAATTAAATACATTTTAATATTTTTATATGTTTTAGAGTGTGTGTGTGTTTCTCTTCACTGTTGTATGACACCATTCCTGATGAAGACAACTGAGTATTATCAAAATCTTGTACTATATGGGATTTTCAGTAAGGCAATGAGGGGTATCTCCTATAATTTTCATTTTATTGCTAGCACTGTAGATTACTTTTCTGAGCCAAGTGAGAAGTCATAACTTTTTTCTTTTATATCGAAAATTCAGTTGAATCTCTTGTGTTGTGTTTCTTTTTTTTTTTTTTTTCCAGATGGTTCAGACAAATAAATGATCATTTTCACGTGAAGGGGTGTTCATATGTTCTTTACAAACCTCATGGAAAAAACAAGACTGCTGGAGAGTCCGGTGAGTGTATACAGTACAAACCTTTTACTAAAGGGTATGCTGCTGTCAAATGTCAACATTTTGCCCTGGTGCTTTTTCTTTTACAAAGCTGTGGGTTGGTGAAGTGAAAAGTAGAAGTTAGGTGGAGAGGATGCTACATGGAAGTGGCATGGAAAGAAAGAAGAGGGCAGGAAAAAAAAAAGTGGTAGGGGGTGAGAAGGGGTGGGCAGAGAAGGGGAAAAATATATTTCCCCAGGCAAGACACAGGGCAGTTTGTTTCAATTGCAAGGTGCAGCATTTTTGGGGTATATCAATATTCAGAGGTTTGAGGGAAGAGTCCAGGCCTGACAGGCTGGAGTGATCTGTCTGTAGATACCAAACAATTGTGTGCGTGTCCAGAAGAATAGCTGTAGGTGTTTTTGAATATATCCTTGAGTTTGTTTTCAACCCATTTGAAAGCTTAGTGTAGGGCAGGGTTCTTCAAACTTTCTAAACAAGAGGCCAGTTACAGTTCTTCAGACTTTAGGGGGACCAGACTGTGGCCATTGGGAGTAGAACAGGTCCCCAAGTCGGCAGGAAAAAACGGTGCCCCATCTTTACTGCCAGTGGTAGGAAATTATGACCCGTCAGTGGGAGGGATTGTGCCCCATTGTTGGTGTCATTGGGAGGATTCATGCCCCATCATTGGTGTCATTGGGCCCAATTGTTGTCATTGGGAGGAATGGTGCCCCATTGTTGGTGTCAGTAGGAGGAATAGTGCCTTATCGATGGTGTTGGTGGGAGAATTTATACCCCATCGTTGGTGTCATTGGAATTATGCCCCTTCGCATTATAGCGCCTGCAAAGTGACCCAGTGTGAAAGGGGTCATAGTTTATACGATTTAGGCACAAGTTTAGTTTAGGACATCCCACTATTCCTGGAAAGGGAAGGTGGGGGTGCACTTTCTGTGATAAGGGTAAATGGGACAAAAAGAAATGCTGAATCTCCCTAACGGAGATATAGACAGCAATAAAAACTTGACAGGTGTTCTTATCCCTCCCCACTCTATCCAAAACTAGAAAAGAAGTCTTGACGTTGGTTCTACGCCAATGCTATGAATTATTGTGATTTGGACTTTCCACTACAGTATTAAATGGAACTTGTGCCTAAATCATACACTATGACCCCTTTCACACTGGGTCGCTTTGCAGGCGCTATAATGCTAAAAATAGCACCTGCAAAGCGACCTGAAACTGCCGCTGCTGTCTCTCCAGTGTGAAAGCCCCGAGGGCTTTCACACTGGAGCGGTGCGCTAGCAGGACAGTAAAAAAAAGTCCTGCTAGCAGCGGTGAAGGAGCGGTGTGTATACCGCTCCTGCCCATCTAAATTAATGGGGCACCGCAGCTATACCGCCGGCAAAGCGCCTCTGCAGAGGCGCTTTGCAGTGGTTTTAACTCTTTCTCGGCCGAATAGCGCCACGAAATTGACGATAAAGCGCCGCTAAAAATAGCGGCGCTTTACCGCCGCCCCAGTGTGAAAGGGGCCTAAAATGATTTACAAATTCTGATCATTAAAAACCACTTTAAAACGAGCCTTTATTCACTGTACTATACGCGTTGGGGAGAACGTAATCGTCAAAGTTCACAAGAGTGTCACTGAAATCTTGGCTCTTTTTATATTACTTTCTATTGCTGCAGATGTTTGGCAGCTTGCCAGCCTCTTAATATAAGCACACACCAAATGTTTCTAATTAGGGCTTCCTGCCCGTTCACACCACAATTTCTGTGTTGCAGATGCATTTCTGCATGTGTGTTTTCTGATGCGTGGGTTATTTTCTACTTTTGATGACTGCACTGGTGTAAACTAGGGCCATTGGAATCCATGGAAAACACTGTCCATGCATTTTTGATGCAGAATAAAATCGCACTGGACTGTATCTGGGGTGAATTAGCCCTGAGCAACATAATTTGCGTTGCACGTTTTATTGCGCCAGCCCGTTAAAAGAATCAAGTCACATTGTAATTGAATGTTGTTAAAAATTACTTTTCCTTTTCAATCTGCAGAGTTGTAATTTTCTGTAAAATGCAGAAAGGCTACCTGGAGGCATTCTGTTGTACAGAACGCCCCCCAGATATGTCCTTTCCTGATTGTTTTGCTCACAGATTTTCCCAGAAGTCTTAACTAAGATACAAATTAGATTTTTTGCCATCCCCTGCAACAAAAAAAATATAATTTCTCTTTTCGTCCATGGACGGACACAGCTGCTTAATTCTTGACAGTTGGGTTATGAACAGGAACATAACCCAACTGTCAAGAACTAAGGAGCTGTGTCCGTCCATGGACGACAGAGAAAATAATTTTACGGTGAGTACAAAAATCCTATTTCCAAAAAAAAGGCGTTTGAAAACTTATTGCGCAAATACCGTGCAAGATAAAAAGTTGCAATGACTGTCATTTTATTCCCTAGGGTGTCTGCTAAAAAAACATATATAATGTTTGGGGGTTCTGAGTAATTTTCTAGCAAAAGAATGATGATTTGTACATGTAGGAGAGAAGTACCAGACTAGGCCCGGTATTGAGGTGGTATAAAAGCCCGGTGTTGAAGTGTTTAAAGCACCAGCATCTAGGTCACTGGAGGCTTGTCTAGTGCTTGTTAATACTGTAATATGTAAATGAAACAAAAAAAATAAAAAATCATGTGTGTGTGTGTCTTTGTTGTTTATTGTGAGTGATATTTTAATAAGCTTTATCTTACCTAATAATCACTACACCATGGGAATCCCCTTTTTTATATATTCTATGAGCACCTACCAGCTGGAGTGAGTTTTTAAAGGGAACATACACCTCACGTCACAGTGGGAGTGTAGAGTTAGTCTAGTTCAACCAAAAAAAAAAAAAACATTTTGTACTGTTATATGAATAAAGAGAAGGGTACTGGCACATAGCATACTGTTTTTTTAATTTTATTTTTTAAACTAACTTATGAATTTAGTGTTGAATCTGGGTAAGTTCTTAATTATGTGATTTTTATTTCTCTATATAACATTTTATGACTTTCCACAAATGCACCGACCTCCTTTTTATGGACAAATAAATCTTTGTTCTGACGTTTGTTTATTATTCTTGAAGTGAACTTTTAAATGCCAGTGCTTTAATGAGCTCTTTTCTGTAAATATATTTTACATTATATTTTCTAAAGTTGAATTGTGGTTCTAAATCCTAATTTTTATTTTTATTTTTTACTCGTATGCATTCCCTGCATTAAGGTAAAAAACCTTCTGCCACCTTCAACTGCCTGTCCCCACCCCAAACCCTTACCTGAGCCTTCTCTCAATCCAGAGCTGTGCCCATCTGGAGCAGATCTGCTCTAGCAGGACACACAGAGCAGCGTGTAGCCATTGGCTCCTGCTATTGTCTGTCAAATCCTGTGAGGGAGGAGGCAGGGGGAGCATGACCAAGCTGTGCTGTGTGTCTATGGATAGCACCAGCGGGGGGGTTCTCCAGAAAAGGAGGTAAGGGACTCGATGCAATTGCACAGAGCAGGTGTTTTTTTATTTTAATGAACAAATCACTTTATATGTACATACAAACCGCTTTATGCAACCCTGTCAGCAATCTGCAAGTTTAAATAAGGCCATGTTCACAAAAACGCTGGGGTCCATATACTGTCAACAGGACTTTTTTTTTTTTTCTCTCTGCATCTCTAGGCTCCAGGTGCCCAGTGCTGCATGTGGGCAGCCCATTCAATTTTAGTGGGATGCAGGGGCTGTATGAACACACACTCTTCCTAATGTTACAAGTGTGTAGGTGTCGATGAGAGGACCTGAATACACACAGTTTGCATTCGGTGCTGTTCAGGTTCACCCACATGCCTGTCACAGCCGCTGTGTCCCAGTATACTTGAATGGGCTGCCTACATGCAGCAGTGTGAATTAAGAGTATAGTAATATTATAAAAGGTAGATTTCAGGGAATTCTACTAGCTGTGGTTTAAATTGCACAACCTGATTGTTAACGAGTCCCTAAGCCCCTTCCCTGACTGCAGTGTCTTTTTTTTTTTTTTTTTTGGTGTGCTTATTAAATGCATTTCTACTTTTTTGACCTGGTTTCTCTTTTATGCTTTTTAGCTGCTGGAGCTTTGTCAAAGTTGACTCAGGGTTTGAAAGATGATTGCATGGCCTACATTTATCACTGCCAGAATCATTACTTTTGCCCTATTGGATTTGAAGCCACTCCATTAAAGGCCTGTAAAGCATACAGGTGAGCAAACTCTAAGCTCTAGAAGTACTACATTAAGATTATCTAAAATCACCATATTCAAGGTAGTTACTGTGTCAATTTGTGAATATTAACTGGTTGCTGGCTGCTATTCCTAAACTTTATTCAAAATGCTAGTTGCCTGGCTGTTATGATGACCTAATGGCTTCAATACTTTCTGAATTGCTCACTTAAACAAGTATGCAGATAAGGAATCCTGTTTATCTGCATACTTGTTCAGTGACTCTGGAAGTATTAAATCTAGAAATGGCCTGGCAGCTGGCATTTTAACAAAGGGGCCAGCAATGGCAGCTCTCCAAATGTCTTTCAGAATAGGTTTACTTTAATGAGCATTTTTATTGATTCTAGGGTTGCATCGATACTAATACTAGTATCTGTGCCAAAACCGAGCATTTGCATGAGTACTTGTACTCGTGCAAATGCTCCGATACTTGGGCAGCCTCAGAGAGGCTGCAGAGAAAGGGATTAGGGAAAGGGACTGAGGGTAGAGAGATTCCCTATCTCAAAGGAGAGATATCAGGGGTCTGTTCAGGGCTGATAAAAAAATTAATAAAAATAATAATAAAAAAGAAAAAATGGTAATCAATATTTCAAAGAAAAATTGTAAAGAAAATAAAAAAAAAAAACACTGACACCGTAAAATGGAATAAAAAAAAAAACTGACACATAATATGCCCATCAGTGTTGCATATTGGTGCCACTGTTACATGACATAAAAAAAAAAAAAAAAAAGGAATTGGTATCTGCAAGTACCGGGGGGGGGGGGGGGGGGAGAAGGTATCGGTACTTGTCTTAAAGTGGTATCTGTGCAACCCGAATTTTGTTTCTACAGCTAAAACATTTTAAATATTAGGAGTGTACACTGTAAAACATACTGTTAATTACATGTTTTACTAACCAATATATTTCTGTTCTAGAGGTCAGATGTTCCAGCATGAAGTAGAATACTGGATATTAATAGGAGAGCCGAGCAGAAAACATCCAACAATTCACTGCAAAAAGTACGTTGGCCGTTGATTGGCAAATCACATTGGGTCTTGAGTATAAGCCTTTTTAAAGAACAAACAATAAGTGGGAAAAGCAATTTTTGCAGTATTATTATTATTATTATTATTATTATTATTATTATTCATTTTTTTTTTTTTTTTTTATTCCCCCCCCCCCCCCCCCCCCCCCCCAAACTACATTGGGACCATAAACTGAAGAATCTGATTGCTTGCTGGGCAGCTAGAATGGTTCTTCCATCAGACACTTTGATGCATGAGGGTCTAAATATTTTATGAACATCTTACACTCAAACCAAAAACACTGCAATGTTTACTATGTCAAATCATGGCAAGATAGTTAGGAGACCACATTTTGAAATGCTAGGTTCACCTTTAAAAAAAATATTAATGTACGTTTTGCAGGTAAAAAAAACGTGCATTTATTAAAAAAAAATTCTTGGGAGCCTATAAAACAGTGCACCAGTGATCAGCAGATTGGGGATGCAATGCCAGGCTCTTGCAGACTGTCAATAACTACCTGTCCATATCAGAGCTTTACTGAGTTGCAGTAAGATAAATGAACTACTAGAGCGCTCACCAGCACCCCTGTAGTTCATTCACAGAACAGATGGTAGGTGTAGTTCATTCACAGAACTCTGTTAATGAATAATGCAACTGTGTGGGTGGAGCCCCGCATGACAGGGCTGTTTTTTTAAATGTGACACTGGGTGTGGGGAGAGGATCCCCCCCGCCCGCTGTCAAAATTGGGGATTGGGTTGGAGTGGCGGCAGGTGATATAGTAACATGTTACACAATATAGATGTAACATGTTACTAAAGGAGAACTTGTTCTTTAACCACTTGAGACCCGCGCTATAGACAAAAGACGTCTGCAGCGCGGCTCAAGTGCTGAGTGGACGTCCTGCTGTTTCTCTCCCCCTGCGCGCCGCCGAGGGCGCGCGGCTGGGGAACAGCTGTGCCCGCCGTGGTCACGTGATGCCGATGCGCATGCCTGACGGCCGCGATGTCCGCCAGGCACCTGCGATCGGCTGTGACAGAGGCAGGACGTGGATCTCTGTGTGTAAACACAAAGATCCATGTCCTGTCAGGGAGAGAGGAGACCAATGCTGTGTCCCTTGTACATAGGCACACAGATCGGTCTCCTCCCCCTGTCAGTCCCCTCCCCCACACAGTAAGAATCACAAATAGGGAACATAGTTAACCCCTTCCTCGCCCCCTAGTGTTAACCCCTTCCCTGCCAGTCACATTTATACAGTAATCAGTGCATTTTTATAGCACTGTTTGCTGTATAAATGTGAATGGTCCCAAAATAGTGTCAAAAGTGTCCGATATGTCCGCCGCAATATTGCAGGCCTGACAAAAATAGCAGATCGCCGCCATTACTAGTAAAAAAAAAAAAAAATATAATAAAAATGTCATAATTCTATCCCCTATTTTGTAGGCGCTATAACTTTTTCGCAAACCAATCACTATACGCTTATTGCAATTTTTTTTACCAAAAAAATACAGAAGAATACGTATCGGCCTAAACTGAGAAAAAAAAGTTTTTTTTTTAAAAAAATTGGGATATTATTATAACAAAAAGTAAAAAAATATTGTTTTTTTTTTTCAAAATTTTCTGTCTTTTTTTTTTTTTTTGTTTATAGCGCAAAAAATAAAAACCGCAGAGGTGATCAAATACCATCAAAAGAAAGCTCTATTTGTGGGGAAAAAATGATAAAGATATCCTTTGGGTACAGCGTTATATGACCGCGCAATTGTCATTCAAAGTGCGTCAGCACTGAAAGCTAAAAATTGGTCCGGGCACGAAGGGGGTTTAGTGCCCAGTTGTCAAGTGGTTAAAGGAAAGAACTCCACTCTAAGGCTAAATGCACACCTCTTTGTTTTTCCTCCAATGTGTTTTCCATTGAAATTAATGAAAATGTATCAAAACTCATGTCATGAACATACGTTGTTGTTCATATGCAGTGTGACAAGCATTTTGAATCATTAATTTTAGTGGAGAATACGTCATGCAAAATGTCTGTTACATTAATTGAAATGTGGATGTAGCATGATAAAGGAGGTGAACATAATTCATACCTTCTTTTTAGCTGGCCGACAAATAACGTCTGACAAATCGTCCTAAACATAGGTGGAAAACTGTAGCATTTGAGCCATGACCAGTTTTTGGTGGTCTTTTTATATACGTTTCAGAAAAGCTAGGTTTAGATTTTTTTTCTTTTTTCTTTTTTTTTTGGGTGTTTTGGAATCGCAAAATAATTTGCCATGCAGTTGTATCAAATCGGTATTAAAATGTTTTCAAATGAAACCATTTTACATGTTGTATAAATTATGTTCTATAAGACCCCTTTTACACTAAAGGCACTTTTCAGGTGTTTTAGCACTACAAATGGTGCCTGAAAAGCATAGGGGGGGGAAAAAACTGCGCTAATGGGCAAAAAATATATGGATGAACCAATCCGGGAGCAGCAATTAGATGTGGGATAAACACAAAAACAATGGAAAAAAAATTGTGCTAGTTGAAAAGTCCGGTGATGTATTATACACAATCTTGCACAGTCGTATGGATAATTGAGAAAACACCCAGTGAATGGATCTTGGGCAGGTGCACCACCACCAAATGGATGACCTGCTTACCAGACAGTAAAGCTAAGTAAGCAGATGGCTTAAACCCAGCCTAGGCTTTTATCCTAATGGGTAATCACGGAGATCCTATATACAGTGGGTACGGAAAGTATTCAGACCCCCTTAAATTTTTCACTCTGTTATATTGCAGCCATTTGCTAAAATCATTTAAGTTCATTTTTTTCCTCAATGTACACACAGCACCCCATATTGACAGAAAACACAGAATTTACATTTTTGCAGATTTATTAAAAAAGAAAAACTGAAATATCACATGGTCCTAAGTATTTCAGACCCTTTGCTCAGTGTTTAGTAGAAGCACCCGTTTGATCTAATACAGCCATGAGTCTTTGGGAAAGATGCAACAAGTTTTTCACACCTGGATTTGGGGATCCTCTGCCATTCCTCCTTGCAGATCCTCTCCAGTTCTGTCAGGTTGGATGGTAAATGTTGGTGGACAGCCATTTTTAGGTCTCTCCAGAGATGCTCAATTGGGTTTAAGTCAGGGCTCTGGCTGGGCCATTCAAGAACAGTCACGGAGTTGTTGTGAAGCCACTCCTTCCTTATTTTAGCTGTGTGCTTAGGGTCATTGTCTTGTTGGAAGGTAAACCTTCGGCCCAGTCTGAGGTCCTAAGCACTCTGGAGAAGGTTTTCATCCAGGATATCACTGTACTTGGCCGCATTCATCTTTCCCTCAATTGCAACCAGTCGTCCTGTCCCTGCAGCTGAAAAACACCCCCACAGCATGATGCTGCCACCACCATGCTTCACTGTTGGGACTGTATTGGACAGGTGATGAGCAGTGCCTGGTTTTCTCCACACATACCGCTTAGAATTAAGGCCAAAAAGTTCTATCTTGTTCTCATCAGACCAGAGAATCTTATTTCTCACCATCTTGGAGCCCTTCAGGTGTTTTTTTTAGCAAACTCCATGCGGGCTTTCATGTGTCTTGCACTGAGGAGAGGCTTCCGTCGGGCCACTCTGCCATAAATCCCTGACTGGTGGAGGGCTGCAGTGATGGTTGACTTTGTACAACTTTCTCCCGACTGCATCTCTGGAGCTCAGCCACACAGTGATCTTTGGGTTCTTCTTTACCTCTCTCACCAAGGCTTTTCTCCCCCGATAGCTCAGTTTGGCCAGACGGCCAGCTCTAGGAAGGGTTCTGGTCGTCCCTAACGTCTTCCATTTAAGGATTATGGAGGCCACTGTGCTCTTAGGAACCTTAAGTACAGCAGACATTTTTTTGTAACCTTGGCCAGATCCTGTGCCTTGCCACAATTCTGTCTCTGAGCTCTTCAGGCAATTCCTTTGACCTCATGATTCTCATTTGCTCTGACATGCACTGTGAGCTGTAAGGTCTTATATAGACAGGTGGCTTTCATAATCAAGTCCAATCAGTATAATCAAACACAGCTGGACTCGAAGGTGTAGAACCATCTCAAGGATGATCAGAAGAAATGGACAGCACCTGAGTTAAATATATGAGTGTCACAGCAAAGGGTCTGAATACTTAGGACCATGTGATATTTCAGTTTTTCTTGCTTACTGGGCACTTAAATCCCCTTCCTGCCCAGGCCAATTTTCAGCTTTCAGCGCTGTCACGCTTTGAATGACAATTGCGCGGTCGAGCGACGTGGCTCCCAAACAAAATTGATGTCCTTTTTTTCCCACAAAGCTTTCTTTTGGTGGTATTTGATCATCTCTGCGATTTATTTTTTGCGCTATAAACAAAAAAAGAGTGGCGATTTTGAAAAAAAACACTATTTTTTGCTTTAATAAATATCCCAATTTTTTATTTTTTTCCTCAGTTTAGGCCGATACGTATTCTTCTACATATTTTTGGTAAAAAAAATTGCAATAAGCGTTTGGTTTGCGCCAAAGTTATAGCATCTACAAAATAGGGGATAGTTTTATAGCATTGTTATTAATAATTTTTTTTTTTTTTTTACTAGTAATGGCGGCGATCAGCAATTTTTATTGTGACTGCGACATTATGGCGGACACATCGGACACTTTTGACACCATTTTGGGACCATTGTAATTATTACAGCGATCAGTGCTATAAAAATGCACCGGTTACTGTAAAAATAACACTGGCAGTGAAGGGGTTAACACTAGAGGGCGAGGAAGGGGTTAAATGTGTGCCCTGGGAGTGATTACTACTGTGTGGGGGAGGGGACTGACTGGGGGAGGTGACCCATCTGTGTCCCTATGTACAAAGGGACACAGCATCGGTCTCCTCTCCCTGACAGGACATGGATCTCTGTGTTTTTCACACAGAGAGCCACATCCTTGTCTGGGTGCCTGGTGGACATCGCGGCCGCTAGGCACGTGCATTGGCACCCGCGTGACGTGGCGGGCACGGAAGTTCCCCGATGCGCGCTCTGGAGCGCGCGCCGGGGACGAGCGTCAATTGACGTCCTCCCGGCATTCTAGGTCCGCGCTGTAGCCGTCATTTGGCTACAGCGCGGACCCCTAGTGGTTAATAAATCTGCAAAAATGTCAACAATTCTGTGTTTTTCTGTCAATATGGGGTGCTGTGTGTACATTAATGAGGTAAAAAAATGAACTTAAATGATTTTAGCAAATGCCTGCAATATAACAGGGAGTGAAAAATTGAAGGGGGTCTGAATACTTTCCGTACCCACTGTAGATGGCGATGACCTCCACATACCGATATATGCAGATTCCTAAGCACCACAGACTCCGTGTATTTGTATAGCAATCAATCCAAAAAACAAAAAAGTGAGATCATAGCGTAACACCGTCACACTTGGATGCTTTATAGGTACATATGTATTTGTAGGCACCAATTAAACCAAATATATGTCCAAAAAACACCCAGTGAACAAATCGTGGACAAGTGTACCACCACCACATAGATATCCTGCTTACCAGATCTCAATCCAAGGAATGCAGATAGCTAAACCCAGCCAGGGCCTTTAAAGTGGTTGTAAACCCTTTTAAAAAATTTTTATTTTTTTTAAACTCCCTGTAAGAGAAAGGCATAATGAGCTAATATGACTAGCATAATAGCTCATTATGCATCACTTACCTTAGATTGGGGCCCCCGAAGCCGCCCTCGTCTCCCTCTTCAGCCGCAGCCATCTCTGCGGCGATAGCCGGAAGGTTACTTCCGGGTATCGCCGCTCCAGCCAATCATAGCGCCGCTCCGGCGCTGTGATTGGCCGGAGCGGCGGAGACGTCACTCTGCGCATGCGCGCGGGAGCCTTCACATTCGGCTACGCCCAGCGATTGCTAGGAAGTAGCCAAATTTGTGAATGGGATTAACCCCATGAATGCGCCGTTGTCTACGGCGCGCATGCGCCGTAGACAGCGGCGCCTGTCATTTTAACTAAATATCTCCTAAACCGTGTAGGTTTAGGAGATATTTCTTGCACCTACAGGTAAGCCTTAATCTAGGCTTACCTGTAGGTGCAAGTTGAAAAAGTGGGTTTATAACCACTTTAACTTTGCAGGAGTATCCCAACTGCTGTATTCAGCTGATAAAACTCAGGCGAGCAACCATAGATTCCGTGGAGGGTAAGCAATATTCAGCCCAGAAGAAAAGTGAAGAAAAGTGAGATGGACCATAGCGTAAAAACGTATAAACATGGATTATTTAAACAATAAAATAACATTTACAATTTAGAAGATAAACATTTGCAAAAAAATTATGAAGCCGGCCGGCTACAAAGCTATCCCCGTCCTCCACACGAGACGGCGCGGTGACGTCAGCACGTACCTCCTCAGAAGCGGTTCATCATAACTAACATCATCAATGGGGAACGACTGAAAAGCGCCTCTCAAGCCTCCCCAGTGTGAAAGCTCGAGTACTTTCACACTGGGGCAAGACAAAAAAAAGTCCTGCAAGCAGCATCTTTGGGGTGGTGCGGGAGCGGTGTATACACTGCTCCTAAACCGCCCCTGCCATTGATTTCAATGGCAGGGGCGGTTTAGAAGCGGTGTATACACCGCTCCCGCACCACCCCAAAGATGCTGCTTGCAGGACTTTTTTTTTTGTCTTGCAAGCGCACCGCCCCCGTGTGAAAGCGGCGATTTTGAACCCTTTCCTTGGCCACTAGCAGGGTTAAAAGCGGGCCCAAAAAGTGCCACTATAACACCGGTAAAGCGCCGCTAAAACTAGCGACCATGCTGGCAGTGTGAAAGGGCTCTTAAAATAGTCGGCAAAACAAAATTGAAGTTTGTATTTGTTTTAGTACCATTCGTGTAATATTTAATTGTTTTTTTTTTTTTTCTGTCTGCTATAAATATTTCGAAAACTTGTAGCCTTATCTCATCACACAGGAAATCTTCAAGTAGGCATAAATTGCTTTAAATAACTTATTTTCTGCATAAGTGTGTTTTTCTTAATTTTCTAGATGGACAGACATTGTTACAGATTTGAACACACAAAATCCAGAATTCTTTGATATTCGACACACTGAAAGGGGCCTACAATACAGAAAAACTAAAAAGGTGGGTTTTATTACTCTTATATACATCTACAATAGAACAAATGCATAGTAACTATTTTTGGCAGCCATATATAGTGGGTATAGAAAATAATCGCCCACCCCCTTTAACATAATCACAATGTTGTTGCTTTTGCAGCCTGAAATGAAGATGGACACCATTTTTGTTTTATCCAGCTGTATTTACTCAGTGCAACCTATAACATCCAAGTAAAAGATATAATGGTGAATGGCCTAGTCAGAGCCCAGACTTGAGCCTCGTACACACGGACGGCGTTCTTGCCGAGAAAACCGGCCGTGTGTACGAGGCTTTCAGGGTTCTCGTCGGGAAATCTGCCCAGAATCTCGACGAGAAAAATAGAGATCCTGCTCTCTATTTTCTCGTCTGGATTCTTGTCGGCCTGTTTCCCGACGAGAAACCCGAGCGTGTGTATACTTGCCTCCATGGAAACCCGCGCATGCTCGGAATGACTTTGACGCATGTGCGGTAGCTTCTAAGGAATAGGTAGGGTGAAGCAAGATGGCGACGGCGGCATTGAATGTGATGAGCGCATGCTCATCGTAGTCGATGATGACACCGCATTCGTTCCATTCAAAAGAACGGCGGTTCTTTTGAATCGTACGTGTGTACTTTCGGCCGGCACAAGATTCTTGTCAGGAAAAATGACGGGTTTTTTCCTGACGAGATTCTCGGTCGTGTGTACTAGGCTTAAAACCCCATTGAAAAATCTGTGGAATGACTTGAAGACGGCAGTACACAGTCACCATCAAATTTAACGGAACTTGAGCAGTTCTGCAAAGAGTGGGCAAATATTGCAAGTCTAGATGTGCTAGATGTGCAAAGTTAGCAGAGACATATCCTGACAGAATAAAGGCTGTAATTAAAGCAAAAGGTGGTTCAACAAAATACTGACACAAGGGGGTGACTGTTTGTTTTTAAAACATTTTTGCTGACATGTTGGTGTTATATTCTTTTACTTGGATGTTCTAAGTTGCACTAGTAAATACAGCTGGATAAAAAAAAAAAAAACTGTCTTCATTTCAGGCTGCAAAGCAACAAAATGTGATTATTTTAAAGGGGGTGACTCTTTTCTAAACCCATTGTATGTAAGGGCCATGCCCTTTTCCTGCTGTTTCCTATGGCTTCTTCAATGTGTAGGCTTAAAGTGGAGTTCCGCCTAAAAACTTCTGCTTTTTGGATTCCTCCCCTTCTGATTTCACATTTGGCACCTTTTCAGGGGAGCAGATACCTGTGTAACCCAGGTATTTTCTCCCACTTCTGAGCAAAGATTGCCACAGTATCCGTGACGATCTACGCCATGTCCGGCCCCTCCTCCGTCCCCCCCGGCTGTCTATTGGGAGACGCACAGGTCCCAGAAGACAGCAGGGAAAAGGAAGATCACGCAGTGCAACTTGTGCATGCGCAGTAGGGAACCAGGAAGTGAAGCCTCAAGGCTTCACTTCTGATTCCCTTACCAAAGATGGCAGCGCCTCCACCTGAGATCCGAGGGACAGATCGGCTTCGGGTGCTGACATCGCAGGTGCCCTGGACTGGCAAGTGTCCATATAATAAGTCAGCCGCTGCTGACTTTAAAATTTTATTTTTATGGCGGGACTCCGCTTTAAATCACTATCTGTGGCATTGATGTAAAGTGAGGTGAATGTTGATGAATAAAGATAATCTGTGTTTCACATCATGCGCGTGGGGGAAAAAACTAATTACTAGCATGTGAGTGGGTAGTCAGGTGCCTACAGGAGATTGGGACATTGGCAAGCCAGTCCCAGAAAACACCTCCTCTATCCAGCATGCCTTAGTTTGTTAAGCAAGCAATACACAGGGCCAGCAAAAGACAGCAGGGTGGTACCGGTTTCCTCCAATGTCCTCCATAAAGAAAGATTTTATGGGAAGTACAGAAATCCCATTTTCTTTTCTTATACAGTGAGAGAAATAGGAATTCAGGAAAACATGGGACATCCAAAAAGCAGTTCAGCTGCAGAGTGGGCAACAGTCCTAAGAATTTTGGGGACCCTACGTAACTGAAGTAATTGAATGCCCAAACCTGGACCACATGGTAAAGCCCTAGCAAAGCGAGGAACAGCCACGACCAAGGGGAGGCAACAAAGGATCAACCTGGTGGTCTAGACCAGGGCACAGCCAAGGGAAATGTCACAAATTCTCTGTTCTCAGTAGTGGGGACTTGTCATGCAACATGAACGTGAAGTCTCGTGAGAAGTCAAACTATGTATTTCAATGGCCACCTTTCTAATTGCTGCGACTTCAAAAAAGGTTCCTGCACTACTTTGAGACTTTCCTGCGACTTGAATGCCATGGAGTGTAACAAGTCGCACTGTAAATTATGAGACTTTGGAGTCGCACTTGTGAGAATGGAGCCTAAAGAACACTAAGCCAGCAAGGCTGTGAGAACCAACTAATAATCCACCCAAAACAGGTGGAACCGCACAAGAACCCAAAAGGGAGAAAAATGCGACCAACAATGAGATGAGGTCAGTGGAAAAAAGCCACTGGGAAAATCCCAGGATAACTGGTTCCTGAGGGAACCTTGGATAATCAAAACACAGGTCAATATAAAAAATAAAAAAAAACGCTGGTCCACATCAGAAGGCCCAAGCTTCATATTCCTAATCTTTAGGATTCGGGGAAAAGGGGTTCCATAATGAGAAAAGAGGTTGACTGCTCAGACAACAAATCTTGCAGCGAGATAGTAAAATGTGAGAGCCTTCACAGCATATCATCTCAACAAACCTCTAAATGACCCTTGAGGCTGGTAGAAAAATCCAAGGGTACCAACTACGAAGTCATGCTGACTGAAAGAAGTTGGCTGCCCTAGAGTCGCCTATAAAAGGGTAGGCAGGGATGAGGGTATAACACAACCCAGACTGGGGCACTTGACATCAGAAGGACGAGCAAAACCTCATCCGCCTAAACACCTGGAGGTTTTTTCAGTGGTCTTGCAAACAAAAACCTGACTAAACTTCATCCAAATAAACCTGGTTCTAAGATTCATCCAACCTACCCACTACAGTGAAACATGCTCAGCGAAGGAGTGAGGGGCTGGATTCATAATCGCACTAAGAACATTCACCTCACTAGGAACAGAAATGAGGAAGAAATCTGAAGGCGCTTCCTCAAAAGGCTGCAATTGGCCACATGAGAACGAGGGTCCATCTACCAGTGATCATGACCCATTAAGGCAGCACTTGCTGCAGGATCCCACTGTGTTATGCCTGCTGAGAGGAGCTAGGGTCATCCAGCATTGGATCGTTCATACCATGCAGAAGAGAAGCATTCAGATGCAAAACCCTCACCTTACTCTGTAGTGTAGAGACCACCATTCTGGGAGAGACAGATGTCTCTCTCTCTCTCGCTCTCTCTCTCCCCCTCCCTCTCTCTCCCTCTCTCTCTCTCCCTCCCTCCCTCCCTCCTTGGATGTAACATCCGCTTCCCAATCATCGCAGTACAGGGGCCCAGAATATTTAATGCTGAGGAGGCTGGAGTGAGCTCAAAGCTTACAGAGCAGGCTGCAGGGGACCAGTCGCATCCTTGGAGGGACCCTGCTGGAGTAAGGTTAGTATTTGCTCCTTAATCCTCCTACCTATAGACTAAATTAGCATTTAAACCAGTGCAATATGAGCGATCCACTGGCTGCATGGGTGGCTTTTTATTTTCTTTTCTTATGCTGGCCATACACTATATGAAAAATCGGCCGAAATTCTGTCATTTAGACAGTTTTTCGGACAGTAAATGGGCACAAAATCGATAATCGTTGGGACGTTTTTGACAGGACAAGATTGGAAATTTTCTGCAGAACGAACGATAAATTGAAAGATTAATGTGTTTCCCGTCCGAACTGTTTGCACTAGGTATATGTAAAAAAAACGAAAACTTTTTTATTTATTTATGTCCTCTGAACGATTTATCGGTCATTACATGATGGCACCATCGTTTGCGCTCACGGTCGAATGTTCGTTTTTGAAAATGGGTTTGGCCGATTTTATTTTTTATAGTGAATGGCCAGCATTAGAGTTGGGTTTTAATATACCGCTAACATAGGATTTAAAATAACGTCAAATAATTCAAACTGGGAGTTGAGGGAATTTGTCTATCGATACAATCTGGAAAAGTGAGCATACCTTCAACCTGCTTAGTGATATGCTTGTTAACCTCCCTGGCGGTATGATTCTGCCCGGAATTATGTACCAAAAGCGGTACAATTATTTTGCATGGAAATTTGGTGTTCTGTATTGTAGGCCTGCGATTCTTAGTAATTACTTACTTAAACCTGACCAAACAAGAGTCTAGTAGACATCCCGGGTATGATAAAGTTTGAAACACAAAATCATAATGTAGCGGGTATTTGAATTATGTGAGGACTCTGGTGTGAGGTTCCTTGGGGTTCCTGGGTGGCGCTGTTGCTCTGGGCCGAAGTTGAACTCGCACTGCAAACCGTGCCTTTTTGTCCTCCCCTGGAGCTGGTATGGCGGGGCGGGGAACTGGCTGTGACGCAAAGGGAGAGGTCATAAAAGGGGCGGACGCCCTGACCTTGGGAGAGAGTCGGAGGACGTGGCCGCACCCAGGCACCTTCAGCTTGGGTGCTGGTGTTCTA